>JARQZK010002958.1:170000-267500 GCA_030704885.1 Cynegetis impunctata | reverse complement strand
AGAAATAAAAGTACTGAAGATGCTATTTTTGAATTAATTAAATTTATTGTCCACGCGAACAGTTATAACAAAAAGTGTCTTGCTATTTTTTTAGATTTAGCAAAAGCTTTCGACACAGTTAATTTCGAGAAATTGTTGGAAAGATTAGAAGCTATTGGTATTCGTGGAAATGCATTGAATATATTCAGTACATATTTGAAGGACCGAATACAGGTAGTGAAAATTGGGGAGGAGAGGAGTGATCCTGTTACTGTTACCATGGGAGTACCTCAGGGTACGATATTGGGACCAATTTTATTCTTGATTTATATAAATCAACTTGGAGGCTTGAACCTAGATGGAGAAATAATATCTTACGCTGATGACACTGTAGCTATTTTTGAAGGAAATACATGGAAAGAAATATTAAGGAGAGCTGAACTGGCTATGCAGAAAATTTACAACTTCTTGAATCAGAGCCTTCTCAGCTTAAATATGCTAAAATCAAAGTTTGTAACTTTCTCGGCGACGATGGCGGATCATCCGGGCCTCGATATTCTGAGGGTTCATGATGCAGCTTGCAAGAGCTTTGCTGATTGTTCATGTGGCTACATCCAGAAGACCGATGCTATACGATATCTCGGGGTGGAACTTGATCAGCACTTGAAGTGGGATAAACATGTGAATGGCTTGGCAAAGAGACTCAGAGTACTAGTATAAAATTTTATAGATTGAGGGACATTTTGACAAAAAAGGATTTACTCGGGGTTTATAATGCTCTGGTCGAGTCAATTTTGAGATATTGTATTGTTATTTGGGGTCGGTGCTATAAAAATGCTTTAGATCCTGTAGTAAAAGCACAGAATAGTATCCTCAGGGTGGTTCTGAAAAAAAACCGTTTACACTCTACCTCTGCGTTGTATGATGAGGCAAATGTCCTAACTGTTAGGAAAATGTACATGTATCAGTCAATATTATGGATTAGGAAACGAAACGTTAACAAAAGGTGTTGCTATGAAACTAGGCAAGCTGATTACCTCGAAATCCCTTCATTTACAAAGAATTTTACTCAAAAAACCATATTGTATTATGCTCCGAAGTTTTATAACGCATTGCCCAGGGTGACGATTCAGTTGACTTCTCAGAGACTATTTAAAATTGACGTCAAAAAATATATCAATACAAAGGGTGATGATTTTTTGAAATTTTTTTGAATGTGTAGTAGTGAATGTTTGTGGGTATTCTGTGTGGTCCATTAGTCTCGATTCCCTTCTGCATTGGGATTATGTTTCAGTTCAATGGTGATAATAATTATTGTATAGTTTTAAATTATTTAGTTTTGTTGAGCATTATATATTCAGGTATCAGCTAGTGTTAACGCCATATTACATGAGTTGTTTTAATCTGGGAAGTTTGTTCACACAAAAAACTTCTTCTTCTTTAGGTGACAAACTGTATATTGATATATTGATTGCAAAAATGTTCAGAAGATCATTTTCCTAGATTTAAGATAGATTAAGAAATAGATTTTGTTTCAAATACTAGTACCTTTGTTTTTTTGTGACAAGGGTATTTTGGGTTTACTCATGTAATTTGAATAATTGTTTTGAATAAATTTTGATTTGATTTGATTTGATATATATATATATATATATTTATATATATATATATATATATATATATATATAATATATATATATATATATATATATATATATATATATATATATATATATTTATATATATATATATATATATATTTATACATACATATATATATATATATATATATATATCTATAAATATATACCTATATATATATTTATACACTTATATATATATATATATCTATAAATATATAAATATATATATATATATATATATATATATACTTTTTTTTTTTAGGGAGAATACGACTAATAATTACTAGGTATTGAAAACTCTTTCTCATTTGTTTAATTTTCTGTTATATAAAATTTTTAAATATTTTTATGTAATGGCAAAACCTAATATTCAAAATATTTATTCCATAGGTGATAATGCTTCGATATTCTGATTACATTTCAATAATGTATATAATTTATTGTTTTATATAGACTATGTATGAATCATGAAAGTGAAGTTATATTAAAAATTATTTTATTGTTCATTATTATTAATATTCTTGGGAATGATTATGATGTTTAGCACCAAAAACTCAATTTCAAATGCATATATATATATATATATATATATATATATATATATATATATATATATATTATATATATGAATGTGTTCGTATGATCATAGTATTGTTATGTATTTTGAACTTGTTTATACGATAAAGGGCGCAATTTTGGAGCAATATGGTTGAAAGTTTGCAAGTAAGTAATTTCGTATGATATCTGGGATGGAAGTGATTTTGATACAAATTGATGTAGGGTTGAGGAAATAAATCTTTTTCATAAGATAAAAGGGGTAATTTCGGAGCATTAGGGTTGAAAAATGGTAGGTAGATAGTTTTACATGTTATCTTGGATATTATTGGTTGTGGTAGGTATCGGTTGGGGGTAGGGTTGCCAACCCTGCCGGATTGCTCGGGAGACTCCGGTAATAATGGTTAATCTCCCGGGTTGCAATTATTTCTCCGGTATTTCTGAAATTATACCTAACCGTCGCTCTAACAAAAATTCGATCTTTAATGATTATGATTTTGTGGTGAAAAACCGTCAAATATTAGATACTGCTCGAAAGCTAAGAAAATATAAAACTGATTGACATTTTCTTACACCCCCCCCCCTTATCGTCTTCTTAAAAATCTCCCGGGTTGGTCATTTCGAGAGTTGGCAACCCTAGTGATATTGATATATTGAGCCACAGGGAAGGAAATGAATCTTGTTTAAACGATAAAGAGCCCAATGATGAAGCAATAGGGTTGGAAGTTGGTAATCTGATCAAATGGAAAACTGGTTTAAGTTTGGAAAAAAAATGTTAATTGAATGAATAGATTTTTTTTCAAACTGCATTCGTTATGAAAACCAGCTTTTTCAATGCAGCTTGCTTCGATAAAGTTTTTCATATTATTTTCACATAAAAATAAATTGACTTACCTTCATCCACTAAAACTATTTCCACAATTGAATTTAGTGGAATGTTAATTTTATGCGTGCACATACAATTTGCTCCACAGTTTGGAGGTTTGTTATCTCCATCGCAATATTGATCAGGGTTGTTGTCATCATATTGAGAAATAAGAGGAGCTGGTGGACTCATATAAGAAATTCCGTCTATTAAACTTACTACAGAGTTTCCAGCAACTGAAAAAAATGATTTTTTATAAGTATCAAACCGAAATGAACATCAGTGAAAATTATGTCAGCGATTTACCACATCATTCGAGCAAATAACTAGTCTTATTAAAAGACATACTGAGGAAACTATTTAATCCGAATCCATTGATGGTTGTTTTTTCTATCAGCAGTAGTAGTATTTTGTCAGAATGGGATTATCAAAAACATTTCAACGAATCATTTTAACTCCATCAAAACCAATAACGTCAAATTTGCTCTCATATACCTGAGCTGGAATGATTTTCTATATTTTTCTATTAATTATGAAGTTTATAGAGAAATGAATTTCTCTCGATGATATTTTTCAATATTCAATTTTAATTCACTACTTTTTGTATTTATTTTAATTCATAAATTTTACTTCAGTTTGATGCAGTGTAATTTTGATAAGCATCAATGCTAATTGTGGACATTATTAGAATATATATATATATATATATATATATATATATATATATATATATATATATATATACTAAATATATATATATATATATATATATATATATATATATATATATATATATATATATATATATATATATATATATAAATATATATATATATATATATATATAATAATGCTAAAAATAAGGGTTCATTGACTCAGGAATGGGGTAGTAAAACTCTTTTGTTTACGCCAAGCTTTCGCATTGATTTAATGCATCATCAGGGCTTCTGCAATCATTGAAAGTCATGTTTAATTATACATACATAGCAAAACAACAAACATTACTTGCAAATATTGAGGTTATCCCAACATTGGAGAGCATTTATAGTTAGTGCAATGATTGCAAAAGCCCTGATGATGCATTTAATCAATGCAAAAGTTTGGCGTAAATAAAAGAGTTTAACTACCCCATTCCTGAGTCAATGAACCCTTATTTTCAGCATAATAATATTTGATGTGACTCTTAACCTATACATAATATATATATATATATATATATATATATATATATATATATATATATATATATATATATAAATATATATATATATATATATATATATATATATATATATATATATATATATATATATCTATATATATATATATATATATATATATATATATATATGAAAAACTTGGTTCACGGAATGAACCGCGTAAAAGATTTGAAAAATCTCGACGTTTCGGCTCCTTTTGCGGAGCCATCTTCAGGAGAATTAGAAGGTAAATAGTTCAGACTCGTGGCCTCAATCTGCCTACTCGACGAATCGAATTAGGAGGAATCGGAAACAATACGATTGCGTGGTCTCAACCTGCCTACTCCACTAACCGTACTGCTTCCTGTCAACTCTGAAGTCTCAATCTGCCTACTCTTCAGAGTCAACTGACGGGCCGATCGTCGCGTGGCCGTATTTATAGGGGAGGGGGGTGGGTACTCACGCTCATCAGTGCGGGATGCACTCTGATTGGGTGTGACATGGCGACCACTCAGAAGTGGTTTCCATGCTGATGGGAGTCTGTGACTGTCATCTCTGGTGTTCAAACAATTTGGACGTTTTTCTATTTCTACAGCTTCACGGAAAATTCGGGATTTGAAAGATCGGACGGAAGGAGTAGACGATGTCTTTGCGATCTGGCCCCATGGCGAAGACTCGTTGCTCCACTTCTTGAATCATTTGAATGGCATACATCCAAGTATCCAATTCACAATGGAAGTGGAAAACGATGGGTCTCTGCCATTCCTCGATGTCATGATCAAAAAACTTCCATCCCAAGGCTTCTCCTATTCAGTTTATCGCAAACCCACCAATACAAACCGTTATCTGAACGCCCAGTCTCACCACCATCCTTCTCAACTTAACTCTGTAGTTAATACCCTAATCTACCGTTCCATTCGGCTATCTGACGACGAACACCGTGAATCAGAACTCAAAACTCTAAAACATATATTATTACGGAACTGTTACAACACATATCAAATCAACAAGAGCATACGCAAACACACAAACATCACCCCACCTCTACCTCCTTCCAATCCCACTGAACAAGAATTTACACCTAAATTATTTCTTCCGTACATCAAAGGAGTAACAGATAAGATCGCAAGATCTCTCAAAAATACAAACATCAAAACAATATTCACTACTCACCACATACTCCCCCATCTGGGCAGATCCGTCAAGGATAAACTTCCTAACGAAACTCAAGTGGTCTATGAGATTCCCTGTTCCAATTGTCCTCGTTCCTATATAGGACAAACGAACCGACGAATTCAGGTCCGTGTCAAAGAACATTCACTTTCGGTAAGACACTCAGATATCGCCAACGCCCTTTCCCAACATCACACCCAAACAGGCCACATTATCGATTTCCCCAATACAAGAACTATTGCTCCCGTCCGATCTTTCAAATCCCGAATTTTCCGTGAAGCTGTAGAAATAGAAAAACGTCCAAATTGTTTGAACACCAGAGATGACAGTCACAGACTCCCATCAGCATGGAAACCACTTCTGAGTGGTCGCCATGTCACACCCAATCAGAGTGCATCCCGCACTGATGAGCGTGAGTACCCACCCCCCTCCCCTATAAATACGGCCACGCGACGATCGGCCCGTCAGTTGACTCTGAAGAGTAGGCAGATTGAGACTTCAGAGTTGACAGGAAGCAGTACGGTTAGTGGAGTAGGCAGGTTGAGACCACGCAATCGTATTGTTTCCGATTCCTCCTAATTCGATTCGTGGAGTAGGCAGATTGAGGCCACGAGTCTGAATTATTTACCTTCTAATTCTCCTGAAGATGGCTTCCGCAAAGGAGCCGAAACGTCGAGATTTTTCAAATCTTTTACGCGGTTCATTCCGTGAACCAAGTTTTTCAAATACTTCCGACCGCGGAAATCTTTCTGAACATATATATATATAATATATATAATATATATATATATATATATATATACATATATATATATATATATATATATATATATATACATATATATATATATATATATATATATATACATATATATATATATATAATATATATATATATATATATATATATATATATATATATATATAATATAACAAATTTGTTTCACATTTTTTTTGGGTTACTCTGAAAAAGTTTTTCCATACCTACTTTCTATATTTTGTTTTATATATTATACTAAAATATACAGAAATCTTATTCACATTCAAAATATATATATATATATATATATATATATATATATATATATATATATATATATATATATATATAAATATGTAATGTACGCATTTTGTTGAATTTCCCTCATACTGCGGCAAACAATAATGAGTTTTCAAGTAATTCCAAAATTTTCATACAAAAAGAAATCATGAATATGTACCTACAAATCTGTTGTAAGTATTTGGTTTGAAGAGGTCTTCAGGTGTGTATCTGAAGAATTTGAACGGTAGAAATATTTTGAAGTTAGCCTTTTTTTGTAGAATCCCAGAATCTACAGTTTTAGCGTTTTCCAATTGACTGACGCAGATAGCATCTTTCCTCTTTTCCTGACATATAGCGTCTAGTGGATTGAGAACCTTAAAAAAATCAAATTTCGCATTACGAATACTTCTTTCAGGAAATGGATTTGGCAAGTCAAAAAAAAAGATGAAGTGCACTATACTTAGGGTTGCCATCACCTAAATTGCCGATATCGGACAAAAATTTAGAAACCCTGGATATTTCTGTGAAATTTTGTTTTTCCCCGGACTACCCGTAAATTTTTTTTTGAATAAAATAAAACATTGTTTATATTTTAATTTTTTCATTTATTTAAACTTCAAACCGCTTGTTCGCCATATAAACAGATAATTTTTGGTAGATCAAAAATCAAATAGACTAGATTCTACATTGTAATAGCAAATTAAAGGATAGGTCATCTAGTTCAGTTAGATAGGTTAGGTACCCAAAAGTCTAAATTATGTATTAACTATGAATCAAAAGTAAGAAACAAGTTTTAATATTAACGAGATAAAGTTCTTTTTACTAATTAAATTTAACTTGGAATTTTTCAGACTTGCCAATTTTTCCCAAAATGTCTTTATTTTTCATCATGAGTTTGTAAAAGTCGGAGCAACTGAAATATTTAAAATTAGACTTTATTTTGATCAGAGAAGAAAGCGTATGTGCATTCAGCAAGTTTCTCTCCTTCCTCCATTACTGCGTACAAAAATATTACTATGCAATTTTGAGCAGTTTAGAATATAGAAGTTTCGAAAAAATTCACTCAAGCTTCACACACCCGGACACAAAATTTGTCCGGGTTTTAACCGGACATATTCTGAAAGCCCCGTCCGGACGACCCCTAAACTAGGGCAAATCCGGGGAAACCCGGACGGATGGCAACCCTAACTATACTCATTAAAATACTGTTCGATGTTGATGAAAAGATAAACTTTAACATTATTTATTCCTGAAATGGTACGTGAGTAGTATGTTTATCTAATAATAAAATCGATTTATTTATTTTCTACTAATTATCTCCTTTCAAAGTTCATTGAAATATATGGATTTTCAGTAATATCACAGAATTTTCGATATGTATGTTTGTAGAAAATAGCCTGATTCACGAATAATTCGAAATAGTTAAATTCAATGTTATACTCACCACACCTTGTGGAAGCCCAATATCGTATGTTGGTGGTTTTCTATCTGGTTGTTCTGAACCTTTCGAGTATTTTAAAATAGCTAATTGTTGAATTCTATTCACACCACAAAAACCTAATCCTCTTACTTGAATCCAGTAGGCTCCTCGTGTTTTATTAGTATGGATAATAAAATCGTATCTTTCCCCTAAAAGAAAAATTGTAGCGAACTGAAATATTGATGGACAAGTTTAATTATCAAGAGGGAAGATACCATAATTTATTTAGCAATAACTAGTGAGAGGCTCCCCCGCCTATTAAATAGATCCGTGAAAACTATAGATCGATGAAAATATAGTTTCCCGAACCACGATGAGTGCAAAGCCTGTCCCTGCCTCTGTCGAACGGTACGCGATTGAACCGAACGCATCCTTTATCTACGGTACGCGACGCGTCAAGTGCTGAGCTCGTCCCTGCCTCTGTCGAACGGGCGCGCCATCTGCTGCTCACTGTCAATAGTGTCAATCTGTAGTTTGTGCGAAATCGGTAGAAAACTACTATACTCGTTGGGCCTCGCGGTGGCGATGCTTCTCGATAGAATTCGACCCGTCCAACTGTCGGCTCGAGAGGCGGTCACGTGAATGCTAGTTGGATTCAAGCGAAAATGGTTCTTAAGCGTCGGAAATGCTGCCGTTTTCACGAATTCCGGAGAAACGTCAAACTTTAAACGTTCGATATCGAAAATCGGCGTCTCGGATCGAGGCGAGACGTAGCCTAAGCACTACGGAAAGGACGCGGGCGATCGACGGGGCCCTTCGGGCCCCGCGATTCGGGGCCGATCTCTTTATCTCGGCTTTGTAAGTTTGCCAAAATGCGGCCTTCGGCCGCCTGCGTTTTGGGAGGTCCAAAATGGCGAAGCAATTATTTATTTAGTATTATATACTATTAAATAGATCCGTGAAAACTATAGATCGATGAAAATATAGTTTCCCGAACCACGATGAGTGCAAAGCCTGTCCTTGCCTCTGTCGAACGGTACGCGATTGAACCGAACGCATCCTTTATCTATGGTACGCGACGCGTCAAGTGCTGAGCTCGTCCCTGCCTCTGTCGAACGGGCGCGCCATCTGCTGCTCACTGTCGATAGTGTCAATCTGTAGTTTGTGCGAAATCGGTAGAAAACTACTATACTCGTTGGGCCTCGCGGTGGCGATGCTTCTCGATAGAATTCGACCCGTCCAACTGTCGGCTCGAGAGGCGGTCACGTGAATGCTAGTAGGATTCAAGCGAAAATGGTTCTTAAGCGTCGGAAATGCTGCCGTTTTCACTAATTCCGGAGAAACGTCAAACTTTAAACGTTCGATATCGAAAATCGGCGTCTCGGATCGAGGCGAGACGTAGCCTAAGCACTACGGAAAGGACGCGGGCGATCGACGGGGCCCTTCGGGCCCCGCGATTCGGGGCCAATCTCTTTATCTCGGCTTTGTAAGTTTGCCAAAATGCGGCCTTCGGCCGCCTGCGTTTTGGGAGGTCCAAAATGGCGAAGCAATTATTTATTTAGTATTATATACTAGTGAGAGGCTCCCCCGCCTATTAAATAGATCCGTGAAAACTATAGATCGATGAAAATATAGTTTCCCGAACCACGATGAGTGCAAAGCCTGTCCCTGCCTCTGTCGAACGGTACGCGATTGAACCGAACGCATCCTTTATCTATGGTACGCGACGCGTCAAGTGCTGAGCTCGTCCCAGCCTCTGTCGAACGGGCGCGCCATCTGCTGCTCACTGTCAATAGTGTCAATCTGTAGTTTGTGCGAAATCGGTAGAAAACTACTATACTCGTTGGGCCTCGCGGTGGCGATGCTTCTCGATAGAATTCGACCCGTCCAACTGTCGGCTCGAGAGGCGGTCACGTGAATGCTAGTTGGATTCAAGCGAAAATGGTTCTTAAGCGTCGGAAATGCTGCCGTTTTCACGAATTCCGGAGAAACGTCAAACTTTAAACGTTCGATATCGAAAATCGGCGTCTCGGATCGAGGCGAGACGTAGCCTAAGCACTACGGAAAGGACGCGGGCGATCGACGGGGCCCTTCGGTCCCCGCGATTCGGGGCCGATCTCTTTATCTCGGCTTTGTAAGTTTGCCAAAATGCGGCCTTCGGCCGCCTGCATTTTGGGAGGTCCAAAATGGCGAAGCAATTATTTATTTAGTATTATATATGATTAATTTCTTCACGTTTCCAAAACGTCCAATATTATTAAAGTCCAATATTATTAAAGTTATTTCACAATGATGTGAATCTAGGCCAAGCTATAGAGATTAAGAGTGAGCATTTTATGTAAAAAGTGTTAGAAGAAAACCAGCCCGCCGCCATTGTTTGTAAAATAGTTCCAAATGATATAGCGATATGTTTTTCACTCGACTTTGTTATTTATATCTTTGTTATTAACAGTTTTGTGCAAAAAATCGCTTATAAAATTGCTTATAAAATTGAAACTATCAGAGTAATCGTGATGGTGTCAATAGAATTACTGTAGAAAATGAAAAGACAAAAAAAATGAGAGGTCGGATGACTCTATCAGACCCTTAGTGTAAGGGAAAATCGAAAAAAACCGGCCAAAATGCAGTTTTTTAAAACATTCATAACTCGGTTATTTGAGTTCGGAGTTGAAGCGTAGATCATCCGGTTAGTATTATTTATCAATATAACATTCATTTGTGCAAAGAGCAGGAACTGTCTTATCCATAGGCTTTGGCCATTTGAATATTTTACTATGCAATTTTCCAGCAGACCTGAATGCGACAGGTATGGTCCGATTTCAATTTACAAAAAAGATTTTGAAAGTAGAATTCTCATAGTTCAAAACGTTCATCTTGGTTTTACATGAAAACGCTGACAAATATGTTAAAAATAAAGCTGAACATGACGAAAAAGGGCCGAGCGCGTGAGAGTAGTTGAAGAGAGGTAAGGATAAGCGTGACATTAGAAAGCGTCGGCATTTTGAACATGACGGTTATTTCTCGGCCGTTTTTCGTCATGTTCAGCATTATTTTTAACATATTTCTCAGCGTTCTCATGTAAAACCAAAAAGATTGTTTTGAACTATGAGAATTCTACTTTCAAAATCTTTTTTGTAAATTGAAATCGGACCATACCTGTCGCATTCAGATGTGCAGGAAAATTGCATAGTAAAATATTCAAACGGCCACAGATCAAAAACTATGCATTGGACAGTCCCTGCTCTCTGCACAAATAAAGTTTATATTGATAAAGAATACTAACCGGAGGATCTACGCTACAACTAAAAAAATAACACAGTTATGAATTTTTGAAGAAACTGCATTTTGGCCGGTTTTTTCCGATTTTCCCTAATACTAAGGGTCTGATCGAGTCGTCCGACCTCTCATTTTTTCACTGTCTACAATATATTGACACTATCACGATTACTCTGATAGTTTCAATTTTATAAGCAAAACAATAAAAAAAAACGCGATTTTCTGCATAAAATTGTTAAAGATATAAATAATGAAGTCGAGTGAAAAACATAATACTATATCACGTGGAACTATTCTACAAACAATGACGGAGCTGGTTTTCTTCTAACACTTATTATATGAAAAAATATCTGTAGCTTGGTCTAATCTTTTTATAAGCAATTATATGAGTTTTTTCTCATGATATACTGTTTAATTAGTATTCTAAAATTTCATTTGAGATGAATCATCACCTGAAAATGAGATTATGGTGTTAACGGTCACTGGCTTAACTGGCTGTCCATCGGTAGCAATTACAAGCATATCATGTCCTTCAATGGATAATTGTGCAGGACATACAGTAGCAAAGGAATTGACCATTCGAAATCTGAATCTTTTTCCTGGTGTTACATTGAATTCTGTCAGAGATATATTCGTCGTAGATCCTGTTTCCCGGTTCCTGAATTGACCTTTTCCGTTAATCAATATATTGTTCGGAAGTTGGCCAGTGTTAGTCCTCAGGAGTCCAGGAAACCTTTGACTAGAATCCTGATGCAACCAGTCGCTGAGAAATATCACATGGGTGGTCAAGTCGAAGTCGTAGAGTTTACTATTGGGATCGCGATTTGGTGGTTGTCGTACCACTATGCTGCCATAAAGACCGTCAATTTTTTGCAGCCCAGAGTGAGAATGGTAGAAATGAGTTCCTCCATTTGCTATCCACTTATACCTGAAAAAATTATTATGTACTCGATTATTCTCCTATTCCTCAATATAATATTTATTCTATAAAATAAGAAAATATTGTATGAAAATGTATTATCAACTCCAAACCAATATATAAATAGGTTACAATACATTTAACTGTTATGTTACAAATAATATTCAGTATGAAATTTATAGGTTATAACTCGATAAATAGATTATAACACAAGATAATTAATCCCTAATTATTTCACATTTACTACGCGTACGAATACTGAATACTGGTCAGTTCTATTTAGGTTTTGTAATACATTCTTGTTCTATGTTTCTAAAACGAAGGTGAGAAGTGAGTGTGTCACCTGAATGCATTGCCTTGCTGAATGGGACACTGTGTGACGAATGGGGCTCCATCGTAGTATTGAGATCCATTCTGAAGAATTCCGTGCCAATGAAGGGTCACTTCCTCGCCCTCCATATGATTTTCTACGTCTATGATAACCTTATCCCCTTCACAAACTTGTATACTTGGACCAGGTAACATTCGGTTGATTGTCAAAATACCTTTTTCCACTCCGTCGGCTTCAACACACTGGCAGTGAGATTTTATGGAATTTGTTTCGTTTGGTGAACATTGCTGGCAAGCACTGTGAAAATGAATGAAAATCTAAGATATAGCAGTATTTCACGTTATAGTATATATTAAGAAAGAATAGGCTATTCTAGTATGAATGAATGACCAGAGCAACTACTAATGAAACATATTGAAGAGCACTTACGTGCCAAGCACTGTATACAACTCCAATGTGAAGTGGTAATAACATATTTTTGGTGGATCTCCTTCTTTGCACGCCCTTGCGCAATTCTCTGGGGCAGAAAGGAATGTATTCTTCTTCAATTCAAAGGTAGCCGATGTTCTGTAATCGTAGTGTTTGAAAGGCGAACTACCTGACAAAGGAGATTAGGATATAGAAGAACATAAGATGAAGTAAATGCATATAGTAGGTAAGTAGATTAATCGAGAACGTGGATAATTTTATATTTAATTTTGTAAAGAAGATGCAATAACAAAAATATTAGAGAGAAATAAGAAGAGAAATATTTTCACCATTCAAAGATAAAGGTTTTCGATTAAAAAAATCTTCACTTTGTAAAAACCTGGGTTATTAAATCAAGATAGTTTTATTCGAAAAATCAAATGACTGATATTGATTCTATTTATCGATTTATAGTGAGAGAATAATTTTTATATAGTTATACTACAAATATTTTCAATTGGATATAATATTCGGAATAAGAGGTTATTTTTTGGATAATTTCGATGCATTTGAATGTAACTAAGGTTTAAGATATAAAAATGATCCAGGCAATTAAAAAAATTCAACTTTATGTTTGTGTTGTTTTTTCAATTAACTATGTTTGTGTTATTCATTACTAAGATAATTATAAAAACTTATTCAGCAAAATATAGGGTATAAGTAAACTTGTTTAATTTTTGTTTTTTCAAAGTTTGATGAAAGGCGTCTTTCAGGTGTTAACTATATCAAGATTACAGAGGAAAACGCATCGAAGGTATCTTTTGAATTAAGTACCAGCTAGCCACACTATTTTTTGAACATTATAATTGTTTGATACATATAATGATATTTTCCATTAAATCTTAATAAAATTAGAAATTGTTATTATCTTACATAAAATGAATAATTGGAGTAGAAAGCCTACTTCATCCAAATACCAGAGAATACACTATGCTCTAGAACTTCAAAATTGAAATATTCATTTGAAGTCGTTAGAAAACAAGATTCAAATTGAACTCAAATTCCTTGAATCTAACATTGTTATTGTTTGATTAAGAGTTATGTTATTAAATATTTAGAACACTATGAGATTGAAATAAATGAGGGATTACTTCTTACCTAGCTTTGTTTTTCTGTTACTGAATCCACCAAATCTCGTATCTAAGGTTGGAGAATTAACCGTGAAATCATCTCCAGTGGTTGTAGCATTTGGACCTACTTCATTGAATTTATTATTGTTCATATATGTTAAGTCTTATTGCATTATTCAGGTATAATTAAATAATTCTAGGCTGATAGCAAAAAATTCGAGAAAGTAAAAAATTGACTCTACTGCATGCACAAAATATTAGTTTAGTAATATGATTAATTATTCCTAATATTACCTGAAAAATAAACTGTCAGATTACCACCTAAAGGTAACTTTAGGTGATATGTTTAAAATTAAGTCATAGTTACTAAAGTAGTTATAAATTAATGGAGGTGATATATTGAAAATATTAATCAAAATTTGTGAGAAAGATTGAAAGAAAATAAATACACAAACAATATTAGTTGAGATCTAAGAATAATACTAACTTGTATTTAAGATACATTTAAATAAATTATATATATATATATATATATATATATATATATATATATATATATATATATATATATAAAATGAAGTGAACTAGGACATTTATTTGAAACTAATCAAACAAACCTCCTAGCGGAGCTGGTTATACGAGTTCACGAAACATCGAAATGCCTCCATATACCTTAGGATGGTGTATGTTACAAACATTAAGTTGTTTATCACAATCAATGGAAATGATAGACAGTCTGTTTCGCCCTTATTTGGGGCTCATCAGTATCATCTATCCATCGAAAGTGATAACCAACCAAATATTTCTAACGGCGTTATATTTTCCTTCCAGTGACTATATGGCATATAAATATGACATAGCGCCACCAGTCGGAAACAAATGAACCACATCCTACAGATAGAAGAAAACATTTCGGCAACGAGAACTCGTACGTCCTGACACCCGAAGGTGGTTACTATAATCGCTAAGCAAGAGTAAAGTTGATACATCCATTCGATGTAATTCAACATTCACACGCCGCAAGTAACAAGCGCTCCAATTTTATACCTTTTTCAGGTAGCAGATGAATAGAAAACAGAATTGTTCGTGTTAACGATACACGTTCGTGGCAATAAAATGAAGTGAACTAGGACATTTATTTGAAACTAATGAAACAAACCTCCTAGCGGAGCTGGTTATACGAGTTCACGAAACATACACCACTCAACACTTATCTTCAGAACATCATCATAACAACCATCAATCACATCCACAACATCAACTTTTTTTAGAATAGATGTAATTTTAAATATAGTCGAAATTACGTGTTAAATCTTTTCAAATACAAATACCTAAATCAAATAGTAGAGAACCTGTTTCCTCTTTCGGCCTTACATCTAATGATACATTAAAAATTGTGTTCTGAATAAAAAAAAATTATTCGTCACTTGTAAGGAAAATTGTTCAGGTTTTGACAAGATAACTGCAATTAAAAGAATTTATTTTTATAATTCATTTTCTTACTCGCAGGAATCACCAGTTTTAAATTTCTATATTACTTACCACTGATTTGATCATCTGGATAATAAACTCTTATAGCAAAGCTAACTTTAAAAATCAATAAAAAAGCTAACGCTAAAACAATAAATCCACTTTTATCTTGGAACATTCTTGCATTGACTGAAAATTTCAACTATTACACTAATCATTTGTATTTATGTGTGAATAAGCGAATGGAATCCGTGAAATTTGCATAGTTACCGCGTGTTGACGACGTTGTATAATCGATGTATCGCCTTGTGCCGAATTTTAATGTTATCATATTTTTGACGTATGTCTAATTAAAATAACAACCAAGTTTGGTGAAGTTTTGTTTAATTTTTCAGTATACAACGTTTTGATTGTAGTTCTGGCGGTTTTGTTTATTCGTTATATGATAGTAACGAAATATAACTCGAGCGAACAAAAATAATCGTTATACTGACCTCGTCACTCGACGTATTTTCTTAAAACATCACGAGAGCTGCTGATGTTTCGCAGAATACGTCTCGTGACTTCGATGTTCTTGTGATATTATAGCTTATAATTTTTGAATCTGCGCCAAACTTGTATCATAAACAAATACTTCCAAGTTAGTAATATTGTCTGCATTTGAACACTCACACATATTTTGAATTGAATGAATAATACATTGAATAACGGATATGCATATTTTGCATATTCCATAGTCTGGAAATTCGTGCATGGTCTCCATGCAATGTCTGAAATAATTGTCAGTGACCAATTTCAAATACAGATTCAATTTTTTTAACACCACTCAACACTTATCTTCAGAACATTTAATAACCATCAATCACATCCACAACATCAACTTTTTCTAGAGTAGGTGTAATTTTGAACATAGTCCTAATTACGTGTAAAATCTTTTTAAAAACATATCCCTAAATCAAATAGTTAAAAACCTGTTTCTCTTTTCGGCCTTACATCTAATCATACATTGATAATTGTATTTTCAATTAAAACAGTCATTCTTCATTCGTGAGGAAAATTGTTCAGGTTTCGAATAAGAAAACTGAAAGTGAAAGAATTTATTTCCAAATTTCATTTTCTAATTCGCAGAAATCACCAGTTTTAAATTTCTATTTTACTTACCATTGATTGGATCATCCGGATAATAAACCCTTATAGCAAAGCTAACTTTTAAAATAAATAAAGAAGCAAATGCTAAAAAAATAAATCGACTTTTATCCTCGCACATTCTTGCATAGACTGAAAATTTTAACGCTAACACTAATCATTTAATCCTAATCTATTGTATTTATGAATTCAAAATAGAGGTGTATACATTTGAATTAAAGTAGGTATAACAATGAAGCTTGATTGAGAGAAGGGATTTGCTGTAGTTTGTTTATGTTAATATTAATTTAATTAGTGATTTGTGCAATAATAAAATATTGGATTGATAAGGTCGAAAACAATGGTTAATAAACGTGTAAATTGTTTTTTGATCTATATTTTAGTAATAATCATAATAAAATATATGTTTTCTTTTGATTTATATTTATTGCTGTGATAATTCCTATTTAAATATGGAAAGGTTGAAAAACCTAAGACAATCGCTTGTTGAATATTCTACATTTGACAATATTTGACATCAACGCCATTTCCTTATTTATATCAGTTTAAAAGAACAATTTGCACAAGGTCAATTTCTCAATAAATAAAAAACAAAAATCATATAAACGAATTAGGATTCCCACCTTGAAAATTTTTTTTGTTTAAAAATAATGAAAATAATTTTGTAAGAAGGTAGAAAAAGAAAGATGAAATGTAATGGAAAATATTTAATGACATTTCATTAAGGCACATTTACTTACTTAAAGCTCTATAAAAATAGTTTTCAATTATAGACTAGTGGCATTAAAATGTCCAGTGGTCTCATAAATAAATATTGTTCTTGATTGATAATCACTCGATCACTGGTCACTTTCACATATCAAATGTCTGATTTCACTTTATGATATTCTTTTATCGCCAATGGTAAAAAGGCTTGTCGAAGTTGAGATCCTCAATCGGTGGCTTGAAATTGCCACATCTGGGAAACCCTTTGGGAACTGGAGGGAGATCAGCCTTTGTGCCAACGTGCAAAATTAGATTCATTCCGATTGCAACGTGGAAGAGAAAATGGCAGTGGAAAAGCCAGTAACCTGGAAAAGTAAGTGTTCAATCTTCAGATACTAAGAATAAACTGACTCAATGAATGCAACAGTTGCACTGAATCTGTGAAGCAATTGGTTGGTGCATGATCACAAACATAATTTTGGTGAGTATGCTAATATTGAATATATGAAACCTTCTTTATTATTGATCAACTTAACCAAAAATTAAAACAAATATTGCATTCTTAATAAACATTTAGCACATTCCTACATATCATATAAAAAATAATGAAACGAAAAATAAAAAAAAATTTATTGTGGTTATTGTCATATATTATAAATTGGTGGAACTTTCAGGTTAGAATTTCAGAACACAACTAAAGCTTTGTTAATTAAAAGTCGGATTCACATTATGCAAATCATTTAATTCAAGAAAATCACATATTCAATTTTCACTTTAAATTATTAAATGCTAAAAGTAATGGAATTAAACTTGATTTTCTAGAATCACTACAGATAAATAAATACAAACATTCAGGTCTCCTACTGAATAGCCAAAGTGATCATACTATGAGCCCCCTTTCGAATTTTTTTCAAAATTACCAAACTACCTGACTAGCAGTTTAAAATGGATTTTTCCTATTTTATCAATTATTTGTAACTATCCTTCGATTTAACCTTTTCACAAAATTTTTCATCTATTCAGTTCTTGTATGTCATATGACAGAGAATAGTATATTATGATATTAGGAGAATAAGTGATACTTGTGCTGAATGTGGACTCACTACGTTCGTCAAACAATCCATGCGAAGCACATACAGTATCTTATTCTCCGAATATCATATACTATTTTTTCTTCAAAGGTGCATAATTTTATTCGAAATAAAACAATAAAAGGAGTCGAATTTTTTAATAAAGATAATAAGATTGAATCTTTAACTTATTTCACTGTATATTGCCTTTTTGGTATCGTTGTCATGGATACGTACTTGTTTGACATCCATTAAAACAAATATTTTAAATTCGGTGAAGAAAATGAGTTTAGAAATGTGTAATGATCCTCCCGAGGTGGTTGAGACAGCTAGAATAGCTATGCAAAATTTGCTGCCGACGAAATTTGCATATGAAAGGCATATGAAGCTGCCTTTGTCAAGTTCAACAAATGGTGCATTGGAAAAAAAGTAGTTCAATACTCTGAGAACGTCTTATTGGCATATTTTACCGAAATGGCACTGAAAATGAAGAGTTCTAGTTTGTGGGCTCATTATTCAATGATAAGGTCCGTGTTGAATTTGAAGCATAATGTAAATAACATTGTAAATAAATTCATAGTACTATAATGTGTTTATACGCTTAGGAGTATAAGTTAGTAGTACTTATACTCCTAGTCATATAAATCACACTTAATGTCATTGAGGAACGTCACATAAGTTATCACTTATATGACGTTTGAAGAAAAAAATATTTAGTTTGCATTTAGCATCTGAAGAAGGTGAAGTTTCACCGGAACGTGCGCCATGCGTTCATTATTGATAAATGTGTACCTATATTGTTTTTATAAACCATTGTTTCCATATACTTTCCTACACATAGTTTCTGGAATCCAAGAGAACAACGTTCTATTTCAGTAGTTGAAGTAATTTCTACAAGATCATACAAAATATTATTTCCTAGCTGAATTCCCGTTTCAAATTTATTGCAGGTTTGAGTTTTAGTTTCTAGTTGAATATATTTTATCATGGAACTATATTTCATTAAATGTTTGATGAGGGTAATGCGATTAATTCTTGAAAGTACTAAGGTTCTAACACATCAGTCTTGATATTGTAATTGGTATTTTTGAATACTCCTTGATGAAATACTTAAGATACGTGAAACCACGTTGAGAGGAAATCCCAGAAAATATTGTCAAAGTCTACGTGGAGCTACGAAAACCTTGATGCAAATATACCACAGTAGAATAACGAAGTCTTCTGAAAACTGTTCAATAAATTGTTTTAAACCTTGGAATACATTTACATTGCATTATTTTTTTTATCTTCAATCCCCTACTGTAAAGTGTATTCTTATTTAACGGATTTATCTATCTGTCTATGTATCCAACAGTTTGAAGAATCACGAGCGCTTGGGTGGAGCTAGAAGGCTGAAAATTTTCACGAATTTAGTTCAGGAATATGCGCAGAGACTACAATCAGGAATATTTAATCAAACTTATGAATGTCACTTGAGCAGCCATTATAGTAAAAAGACCCCGCACTTGCCATCGAGAAGTCGCAAACTTAAAACTTAGATGAAGCCCCAGCAGTTAATAATAATAACAATATATTCATACAGCTGCCATTTTACAATGGATATACACGTCATTCTAGTATATAAATTACATAAACAATCAGCATGTGTATATGTGACAAGACAAATACAAATCTGAAACAAATATACACAAGTACAAGAAATAGGACACCGATTCACATTAAGTACTCTGACGTCGAATAGTAGCCTCCGTCCCAAATAATATCACTTACAAAAGCTGTTATTGGTAAATAATGAATACTATTTGGCTATTTGTTCTATTCTTTTTCCAGTATATATTGGCAAATGTTCAAATTTTGTTGATTTATGAATATCTAGTACGTATTATTCAATCCTCTAGTTGAATAATGACGGTGATCTGAATTTAATATTATCATTAATATTCTATATTTCTTGAAATATGGTCTACGCGTCTCTTGTTTTCTTAAGTTGAACATTAACATGACAATTCTTTTTTGTTTTTTAAAAATCTTCTTCCAATGTGAACTGTTTCCCCAAAGAAAAACATTATAATTCAAGTGACTGAAAATTAGAGAGTAGTATACTGCCAAGAGAGATTGCATATTATACACTCGTCTCAGCTTATATACAATATGGAAACCGACACTCAGCCTGCCACATACGTAATCAATAAGATTTCACCATGCCATCAATACGTGATCCTAGGAAAGTTGTTTTAGTAGGGGAGCCCGAGATGCTAAATGGGGATTTACTTGATCGTCGTGGGGACCTTTTGGATTGTGAAGATTAGATGCTAAAAGGCAAAAAGGGTATGCCATTTCACTGGGGGGGGGGGAAAAACGTGTGCAGATCTTCAAAAATGTAAAAAACAATACTCGAGCGCGTCAGATATTAGGGAATTATTGGAAACGCTATAAAGTAAATGCCTTATTATGGTCGTTCCGAAAATGAGAGGTACGCATGCGCACTAGAAAAAATTTAATGAGGGAACCATAATAAAATAATGCTTTCCCCTATTAACGATAGATACCGTAAGTATTTAAGGTTTCCTTATTTCCCTAATTCACCAAACCTAACCTCCCAAAAAAAGTTTCTCAACTCAAGTAATCCGTCTGTATTTTCGGTTTGAATTTTGTTTTGGGTCGGTTTAGTGCTGCAATTGTGTGTTTTTTTTTAAATAAATGTTCAAGTTTAAATTATGAAATATGAGTGGGCCAATACGAAGCCTTGGTCAAGAATGCAGCACAAAAAAAACAGATTAAGGTTTATTTATAATGATGATTTGGTCCTATTAAGAGAGTTTGTAGGACAGAATCTCCTATCAAATCCCGAAGGATGGGAGGTGATAAGGCAAAACATTCAAATTTCGACAAGGCAAGGCTTTCACAATTAGAACAATCAAGCAACACCGGCCCCACCTCCTAAAATTACGGCTTCCAAAATATTTTCCATACTGTTCTAAACCGCTATCACTGAAATTTGAACTTTTTTTTAACAACAGACAAGACACAAGTAAAAGTAGAATTTTTTTTAGGTTAGAAATAAAATAATCGCTGTCCTTAGAACTGCCAATTTAGGGAGTGATTTCAAATAACTCAATTTCTACCCTGACATTTAAGGTTTTGCTTTATTTAAATAAGGCTTAACTTTATAAAGGCATTACCTTGAAGGACGGTCTTCAATAATTCCCTATTAATAGTTTATACACGCCACGTCGTCTCTGATAACGAAGGTGACTTAATCTGCCGGTTTGCATGGTGGGGGTGACCGTACGAGACCAAAACTCATCACCGGTATTCAAAAGTGTTAGAAAGAATCGTGACATTTCCTTCAAAATAAAAATGAAAATTTTATCGTGCTCGAGAATGTCAAGGAGACGTTTTCTTTTAGCAAATTTTTTTGTCTCCCATTTCCTTAGGCCACGTGCAAATCATCAGATTAGTGAAATACATACTCATCTGCATATAATTAACTCACCTTGCCTTATCGATCGATTAACGATCGATTTTTCTTACTAATCTGACCGGCTGCCCTAGACGAACGCCCCCATATTAAGGGTTCATGTAGTATGGTGGGGATACTTAACAGG
Source organism: Cynegetis impunctata (assembly GCA_030704885.1). Classification (NCBI taxonomy): domain Eukaryota; kingdom Metazoa; phylum Arthropoda; class Insecta; order Coleoptera; family Coccinellidae; genus Cynegetis; species Cynegetis impunctata. The sequence goes on along the minus strand of JARQZK010002958.1, from coordinate 245,561 downwards.
GTGCAAGGTTTGCCCCAATATGTTATTCTGCCGCGCTTGAGTAAATCCCAAAATCCCCTCTTGGGCTCCCCTACTATTTTTGGATTGATTGGGCCGATACTTGGTGTAAATTAATAAACATATTAAAACAATGGTTAAAAATAACAATTTACACATTTATTATAAGAAATAACGCATGACGCACGTTTCGGTGGAACTTCAGATGCTAATAGCAAACTAACTATGATTCTCTGTTATATCGAAAACAAGAAATGACAAATTATGTAGAAGGGGTAAATACACAGATGGTTACAAATAATTATTAGAAAAGGAAAAATCAATTCTGAACTGCTAGTCAGGTAGTTCGGTAATTTTGAAAAGATTAAGAAGGGGGCTTGAAGTATGATCGATTTGGCTATTCAATAGGAGACCGGAATGCTTGTATTTATTTATCTGTAATGATTCTAAAAAATTAAGTTTAATTCCCTTACTTTCAGTATTCAATATTTTAAAATCGAAATTGAATGTGTGATTTTCTTGGATTAAATGGTTTGCATAATGTGAATCCGACTTCTGATTAACAAAGCTACGTTTGTGTTCTGAAATTCTAGTTTGAAAACTTCTGAAAGTTCTACCAATGTAAAAGTTATCACAATCGCCACAATTAATTTTATAAACTCCTGATTTATTATCTTTATGAACTTTCGATTTGTTATTTTTTATATGATTTCCTAAATTATTACCGGTACGATAAACAATGTTAATGTTGTGCTTAGATAAGAGAGATTTAAGTTTTTTACTTGAATTTCCAATGAAAGTGAGGCTGTTGTATTTGATATTATTTTTAGTAAGGGGGTACACCTGGTTAATCGCATTTTTGAAAAACTTTTTATCTATCATATTGTCTATAATATTGGGATCATAATTATTATTTACGGCAATTTGTTTTATTATATTTTTCTCGATGTTAAAATTGGCATTTGAAAGTGGAATATTTACTAAACGATGTACCATACTATTGAAAGCTGCCATTTTGTGTTGGAAAGGATGTAGGGAAGTACTATGTATGACGCTATCAGTGTGCGATGGTTTGCGAAAAATTGAAAAATTATGTTTGTTATCTAGTTTTGTTATTTTAAAATCCAGATAGTTAATCGAGTTATCTTTTTCCATCTCTTAAGTGAATTTTATATTAGGGTGTAAAATATTAATGAATGTTTGAAAGCAGTCTAGTTGTCTAAGAGTACCAGTGAAACAACAAATAATATCATCCACATATCTAAACCAATAAACGAATTGTCGACTAACAGGATGATTATGAATTAACTGTTCCAAATTATCCATGAATACTTCAACCAACAAAGGGCTCAGCGGGTTTCTAATAAGGCTTCAGTTTCAGTATCCTGTTGTCTTGTATTGTCAGAATACAAAGCGATTTTAAATGAGGCACCCACTTGTCTGAAAAGTTTGTTTTTGAAATTTACTTGTTTTTATCAATTCATTTAAGAATTATTTCGAATTAAGATGCTGTTTAGATTGCCACATACGTAATCAATACGATTTTTCCAGTTTACCATGCCATCAATACGCCATCCTAGGAAAGTTGTTTGTAATGAGGCTTAGGGTCAGTATCCTATTGTCTTGCATGGTCAGAATACAAAGCGATTTTAAATGAGGCACCTACTTGTCTGAAAAGTTTGTTTTTGAAATTTATTCGTTCCTCTCAAATCTTTAAAGAATTATTTCGACAATTTCAATCAAATATTTTGGTTACTTATGATGTTTTGTATTTACCTATATAAATTCTGTATTGTCTAGAGTCAATATTTTCAAGATATGATAATTAGGTTTCCAACGAATAAATGAATCATAAAAATTATCTTTTTATGGTTAAAAAAAATGCTCCTTAATGAGTCCTTGAGCGGGCGCAATCTCTATGCATGGGAATCATTCAGACAACAATTGAAAATCACAATAATTGGTTGTTTGAAATAATTCACAGGTTAAAATTCGGTGACCTTCACACTTTATCGAAACCGTGGAATTTGTGGATTGTGTTTTGAATTTTTTCTCTCAGTATTATTAATAAGTCAGAATTTTGTGGAGGTTGGTATTGCGATATTCATCTCACTTCCCTTTATAGAAAAAAACCTTTGTAGTGAAAACAGTCGCATATAAATATTAATATCAATAAGGGTTTTCCAAAAATTACTCATTCTAACACGACTGGTGTCTGCCTATTGAAATAACGATGAAGAGCATAGACGGGGTCCCGTTCCGATTCTCAAAGCAGATCGCTAAAATTAAGCGTTCAAAGTTTTAGGCCGAGCAACAGAGATTTTTTCATGTAGAAAGTATTAGAAGAAAACCAGCTCCGCCATTGTTTGTAAAATAGTTCCACATGATATAGTGATAATATGTTTTTAACTCGATTTTATTATTTATATCTTTGTTATTAACTATTATATGCAAAAAATCGCGTTTTTTTTAGTTTTTTGCTTATAAAATTGAAACTATCAGAGTAATCGTGATGGTGTCAATAGACTTATTGTAGAAAATGAAAAGACGAAAAAAACGAGAGGTCGAACGACTCGATCAGACCCTTAGTATAAGGGAAAAGTGGAAAAAAACGGCCAAAATGCAGTTTTTTCAAAAGTTCATAACTCGGTTATTTTTTGAGTTGTAGCGTAGATCCTCCGGTTATTATTATATGTCAATATAAACTTCATTTGTGCGAAGAGCAGGAACTGTCCGATGCATGGTTTTTGATCTGTGGACATTGGAATATTTTACTATGCAATTTTCCAGCAGACCTGAATGCGACAGGTATGGTCTGATTTCAATTTACAAAAAAGATTTTGAAAGTAGAATTCTCATAGTTCAAAACGTTCATCTTGGTTTTTCATGAGAACGCTGAGAAATATGTTAAAAATAAAGCTGAACATGACGAAAAACGGCCGAGAAATAACAGTGATGTTCAAAATACCGACGCTTTCTAATGTCGTGCTTATCCTTGCCTGCTGCTCTACCCCCACTCTTCAACTATTTTCACGCGCTCGGCCCTTTTTCGTCATGTTCAACTATATTTTTAACATATTTTTCAGCGTTTTCATGTAAAACCAAGGTGAACGTTTTGGACTATGAGAATTCTACTTTCAAAATCTTGTTTGTGAATTGAAATCGGACTATACCTGTCGCATTCAGGTCTGCTGGAAAATTGCATATTAAAATATTCAAATGGTCACAGATCAAAAACTATGCATCGGACAGTTACTGCTCTTCGCACAAATAAAGTTTATATTGATAAATAATACTAACCGGAGGATCTACGCTTCAACTCAAAAACTAACCGAGTTTTAAATTTTTGAAAAAACTGCATTTTGGCCGGTTTTTTCCAATTTTTCCTTAGACTAAGGGTCTGATCGAGTCGTCCGACCTCTAATTTATTTCGGCTTCTCTTTTTCTACAATAAGCGATTTTTTGCATAAAATTGTTAATAACAAATAACAGAGATTGAATTCACATCCCTTGGTTAAACATCATAAAGAATAAATTATAAACTTCAAAATAAAAACACTTGGCTCATGTTTCACAATATAAAAAATATTTAGATACTGTATTTAGCAGTAACGAAAAGTCGACATGTTTCGAGTTATGAACTCATTATCAAGACTGACTACAGGAGAGTATTACATCCTAATTTATAAAACAGACAAAAGCAAAGGTGATACCTGAAAATCGATTTGTTCGTTTACAAGGGGTAATTGACTATTATGGGCGGAACTTATTTCGAGAATTTCACGAAGGTCAAGGCGTTTTCCTTTGTTACCTGAATGTAACAATTTGGTTTTGTTGAAATCCAGGAAGTGATTGAATTTTATACAATGTTCAGAGAAGCCAGTGGTGTTTTTGTTTTGTAAAATTGACTTTTTATGTTCTTCAAGACGAATATTTATATTCCTTCCTGTCTGTCCAATATAGAAAGCAGGACATTCGTCGCAAAATATTTTGTAAATACCACTGTTTTCTCCGATGTTAGATTTTTCTTTATTATTGACCAAGAATGACTTCAAGTTTCTTTTATTTGTACAAATTGTTTTAACGTTATTTTTCGATAGTCTGTTACAAATTTTGCTACTCAAATTAGGCACATTGGGAAAAAACGAATAAAGTATCTGTTGCATTCAATATATCCCACGCAAACTATTAATGAAGAACAAAAATACTTCCCAATAAATTATGTGCCTAATTTGAGTAGCAAAATTTGTAACAGACTATCGAAAAATAACGTTAAAACAATTTATACAAATAAAAGAAACTTGAAGTCATTCTTGGTCAATAATTGAAAAAAATCTAATATCGGAGAAAACAGTGGTATTTACAAAATATTTTGCGACGAATGTCCTGCTTTCTATATTGGACAGACAGGAAGGAATATAAATATTCGTGTTGAAGAACATAAAAAGTCAATTTTACAAAACAAAAATACCACTGGCTTCTCTGAACATTGTATAAAATTCAATCACTTCCTGGATTTCCACAAAACCAAATTGTTAGATTCAGGTAACAAAGGAAAACGCCTTGACCTTCTTGAAATTCTCGAAATAAGTTAAGCCCATAATAGTCAATTACCCCTTGTAAACGAACAAATTGATTTTCAGGTATCACCTTTGCTTTTGTCTGTTTTATAAATTAGGATGTAATACTCTCCTGTAGTCAGTCTTGATAATGAGTTCATAACTCGAAACATGTCGACTTTTCGTTACTGCTAAATACAGTATCTAAATATTTTTTATATTGTGAAACATAAGCCAAGTGTTTTTATTTTAAAGTTTATACTTCATTCGTTAATAACAAAGACATAAATAATAAATTCTAGTGAAAAACATATCACTATATCATGTGGAACTATTTTACAAACAATGGCGGAGCTGGTTTTCTTCTAACACTTTTCGCACAAAATGCTCACTCTAAATCTCTGTTGCTTGGCCTATTTGGCAGACTTGATGATTTGCATGGAAATTAACCGATGCAGTCACCTAAGAGTCGATATCGCATCAAGCGATGCTGGCTTCTGGTGGTTCACAGCTAAAGAGATAATTGGGCGATAGGTTACAGGTTCCCTTATTTATATATCCCATTAACTACTATAAGATATATTAATTATTCTGAATAATTTTTGAAGTTCAATAAATATAGTTCTTTTAATCAAAGTCACATTTAGTAGCTCTCGATAATTTCTGATATCATTTAAATATAGTTACCTACTTTCCTACTTACTATTAGCTATTGATCGAAAACCTACCTTCAAAATGATCAGATTTGAGATTGCTTTATAGAGAATTATATTGTACTTGCTTTAGAAAATAAATGAAATTAAGTTCTACATTTCGAACTCTTTCAAAATCTTGGCGCATATATAACATTGATATATAATTATTCTCTTTCATCTATCAAAGGTTTCTCTAATTCAAAGAGAATAAAAGCACAAGATATTAAGCTGATTATATCATTCATTTGTGAATAAGCCGATAGAATCCGTGAATTTTGCATAGTTACTGCATATTGATACATGAATATGCCCATGACGACGAGATATAATGGTTTTGATGTTTCTCCTCGTGTCAAAGTGTGAATGATTTCATATCGACGCCTATTTGACGTTTGTCAAAAAAAATAAATAATCAAGTTTGGTGAAATTTCATTTAATTTTTCAATATGCAACGCTTTGGTTATAGTTCTGGCGGTGTTTTTTATTCTTTATATAATCGTAACGAATACCAACTCGAGCAAACGAAAATAATCGTTATACTGACCTCGTCACTCGACGTATTTTCTTAAAATATCACTAGAGCTGCGTTCTCGTGATGTTTCGCAAAATACGTCTCGTAACTCGGAAGTATAATCGATTTATTTTCGATGGTCTTGTGATATTATAACTGATTATATTACTCATACTCATGTGTGAATAAGCCAATAGAATCCGTGAATTTTGGATAGTTACTGCGTATTCATTAGTGAATGTACCCTTGAAGACGTGTTATAATCGTTTTGGTGTTTCGCCTCGTGTCAAAATGTGAATGTTTTCATATTGACGATTTTTTGACGTCTGTTAAAAAAAATTAACGATCAGGTTTAGTTAAGTTTCGTTTAATTTTTCAGTATGCAACGCTTTGGTTGTAGTTTTGGCGGTGTTGTTTATTCGTTATATAGTCGTTACGAATACCAACTTGGGCAAACGGAAATAATCGTTATACTGACCTCGTCATTCGACGTATTTTCCTAATACATTACTCGAGCTGCGCTCTCGAGATGTTTTGCATGAAGTATAATCGATTATTTTCGATGCTTTTGTGATATTATGATTGATTCTATAACTCATGTATGAATAAGCCAATAGAATCCGTGAATTTTGCATAACTACTGTGTATTGTTAAGTGAATATACCCTTGACGACGTGATATAATCCTTTTGGTGTTTCGCCTCGTGCCAAAATGTGAATGTTATCATATTGTAGATATTTTGACGTTTGTCAAAAAAAATTTTTTTTTCTTATTCTTCATATAATCGTAACGAATACCACTCGAGCAATCGAAAATAATCGATTATACTGACCTCATCACTTGACGTATTTTCTTAAAACATCACTCGAGCTGCGCTCTCGCGATTTTTCGAAAAATACTTCTCGTATGTATAATCGATTATTTTCGATGCCCTTGTGATATTATAACTGATAATTTCTGAACCTGCGCCAAACTTGTGTCATAAACAAATATTTCCAAGTTAGTAATATTGTCTGTAGTTGAAAATTCACACATGCTTTGAATTGAATGAATAATACATTGAATAACGGATATGCATATTTTGCATATTGTATAGTCTTGAAATTCGTGCATGTTCTGCATACAATGCCTGAAATAATTATCAGGTGAATGAATTTTGGAAAGCATATAATTATCATAGCATGCGTTAATATTTACATTTAATTTCAAGATTTAGTCAATTTGTATATGATTTTAGGTTGTCTGTCATCATTATTCTGATATGAACTCATATACAGTAAAAGACCAATTAATTATTCACAAATATTGAAATTGTCTTCTATATGATAGCAGATGATTATGAAAACTATACTTGATATGCTTACTATAGTAAAAATACATGCAATTTTGAATTCATTCAGCGGTTAGGTTTCGGACCTATCTCCCCATCTTCAGGACAATTTTAAACACGAATATGAAGAATTCGTATTTCTGAAGCGTCTGGGAATTGATGGTATATATTCATGCACTGGGTATCTATACAAAATTCTTTTTCTGATTTCAAATATTCTTTATAATTCTTTTCTATTTGAATTTGAAGGTCGATTCTGTTTACCCAAAATGATTCATTATTATTATTATCTTTCAAATACTTGTTTGAACGTTAACTTATTGTTTATAAAAGATAAATAAGCAAAAATACAGCGCATGCCAAAACAATTTTTAAAAAATTATCAGAGATGGTAAGTTCGGAATATCTAGCAATTGCTAGAATTGAACTGAAGTTTGCATTTTTTCAGTAATGGCGCACCTCAATTGTAAACATTTTGTTGTTCCGTATTGATAGCACATTTTTTTTACTGCCTCGTCTTTATTTAGCACCACGACGATCTTATAGAGTTTACGTGTTTTACAGTCTTTTCATGCTGAGTAAAGTAATCCGAACAATGACGCCAATGGGAAAAGCTAGTACTTATAAGTTGTGTTCGACTATTTAATAAACAAAAACTACGATGTAGTTTCATAGAATATCATTGCCACGTGCGATTTATCTTCTTTCACACTGCGCACATTCTATTGTTTTTAAACTATACTATGTTATCGGGAGTTATTTTAATTTTTGAATAACCATCCGAAATTTTGCATATTTATTTCTTATTATATTGAAAAAAAATAATTGTATTCATAGAGCTACATTGCGGCCGCCCATTGTTTATATATATATATATATATATATATATAAATATATATATATATATATATATATATATATATATATATATATATATATATATATATAAATTCATATATATATAATAAAGGTTTGAAGACAGTCTTGACCGTAATAAAATATAGGAAAAAGTATATTGGAATTCTCGGTCCAGGAATCACTGATACACTTTTATATCATCCAAGCTTTCGGTAAGTTTTTATTACCTTTTTCAAGGATCTATAATGTAAAAATATTACAATTAATAAAACAAAAGACCAAAGAAACAAACACAACTCACATACAACGTGTTTTTTTTCCTTTTCGGAGGTCTGATAACAATTTACTTATGATTGAAATTTAGTGAAATCATATAGACCACACATACAAAAGAATTCTCATACGACATGAAGTCGAGAATATCCGCTCACAAGAGTGATGCTAAAAGAAATGTAGAAACTTGTGCATTGGCTTTGCATGTCAACAAAAATGATCACGTAATCAATTATTAGACAACCAAACAGGGGAGATAGCGCGAAGAATCGGCTTAAGTTGAGCAGCTTTTGGAAAGCTAAGCAACATTCTAAAGTCGGACATTCCAACCTGTCTAAAGAGAAAGGTCTTTCGGAACAGAGGTCGCCCACCAACAAGATAGACCGACGATATTAAAAGAATAGAGCCAAATTGGATGAATGCAGCACAGGATCGAGGACATTGGATTAGACTAGGGGAGGTCTATGTTCAGCAGTGGACGCAGTTGGGCTGAGTGATGATGATGATGATGAATCAACTATTCTGACATAAAATTACTGTACAAAGAAGCCCAGTACAATAAGAGACTTTTTCTGGAAATGGTGGCTATATCTTCAGCTGAAAATGTGATGAATACGAAACAAGATACTGGTAATCTTAATAACATATACTCCTACTTAATAAAACTTTCTAAGAGCCTTTTCCATCATCTGGCATCTGAGCTCAGTAACTTCACAGAAGAATAGGAAAATAATGGATATGAAATTCTGTGAAACGAACACTGATATTTTGATTTTCCATTGACATTGACATATCATTAATGTTTTTATAATTTGATGAATTGTCAGCTGTTCTTTTGCTTGAAGGATGTTTTATGATTTTAAAATTTTGTATGAGAATTCTTTTGTATTTGTGGTCTATATGTTTTTACTAAATTTCAATCATAAGTAAATTGTTAAAAGGAAAAAAACCACGTTGTATGTGAGTTGTGTTTGTTTCTTTGGTCTTTTGTTTTATTAATTGTAACATTTTTACATTATAGATCCTTGAGAAAGGTAATAAAAACTTACCGAAAGCTTGGATGATATAAAAGTGTATCACTGATTCCTGGACCGAGAATTCCAATATACTTTTTCTATATATATATATATATATATATATATATATTTATCTATTTATTTATTTCTATTTTTATATATATATATATATATATATATATATATATATATATATATATATATATATATATATATATATATATATATGACTGTCTATCTCTTTTCTAGATAGACAGACGAATTTTCATCGACAAAAGAAGATTTGAATTGCTTGATAACCGTATTGTTTTTGTGATTATTTATGATTGACCTTAAATGAAATGCCCTCATTATTTACCTGGATTAGTAGCTTTGAACCTCAATATAATGTATCCGTTATTTGGCACTGCCAGTGTATCTTTAGAAGGAGGCAGTTTGAAATGCCTATGCAACAGACCTCTTCTATCTAAGTCTAAAGCATGTTTGAGATTAATTTTCTTTATATTCTTGTCCGGTGATCTTCCCATACCAACCACGACGAATGAATATCCGTGAAGGTGAAAGGGATGACTTAGATTTGTTGCTTGTACTGAAACAAACAAAAATTATATGAAAGATTTATCTTTATCAGTTTCTTATCGCAGAGGCTTCAGTAGACTTAAACTGACTACAATGAATCGAGAGAAATTTCGTAAATATTACTAATTGTAGAAAATTTCGTGAATCAAATAAATTTCATTAAGAATATTATTTAATTTTAAGGAGAATTATCCAAAATTAGTTTGTCTTTCATTTCTATATATATTTTCATCTACATTGAATACATTGACCTTACCTTCATCGACAAGTACGACTTCCACAACTGCATTCAACGGCAGATCTACCATGTGACTACACACGCAGTTTCCCTGGCAATTTGCCGGTTTATTGTCTCCGTTACAGAATTGTTGTGGAGGTATATCGTGTTCTTGTGAAAGTGGTGGTGCTGGTGGATACGTGAAAGATATTTCGTCTATCAAACTTATCACATGATCTCCAGAAGGTGCAACTAAAAAGAGTATAATAATGAATCTGACTCAAATGAATACAACGTATTAACATTAACATCCGCAATTAATTGAAATTCAAAATTTTCCACGTAAAAATTTCTTTTATTGCTTCTGATTTGAAACTTTTCGACTAGGTTGTTGAATCAAAAAGGTGGATGATTAATTTTTCCTAGGAGAGAAACTAAAGTAACAAAAAATGACATAACTATCACGTTTGGTGTATATCAATATTAAGCGTGCAAAATCTAAACTTTTATTTTTGCGTTGTTCAATGAAAAAGGGATCCATGAGACCTTAAGTATTCTTCAAAGATTGTTGAATGATCAATAAATTAAAAATACGAATATTCTTGTTAAGGAAAATAATCGATAACTAGAATGATTAGTTTTCCTTTGGACAGAAAGATAGTAACCAACAATTGTATAACTATCATGTTTGAGTATTAAGATTGTGTTTTTTAAGATGCAATATCTTCATAATATAATAACTATCATTTATACATATATACCATTACCTTGTTCGAGGAAAAACGTCTTAATGAGACCTTAAGTACACTTTTCATTGAATGATATAGTTAACTGAGAATGGTGGATGCGCTTGAAGAGTCCCACAATTAGAACGATAATTTTTATAAAGCACAAAAATATAATCAATAACATTGATATTATTTATTTTAATAATTGAGAAATGAATATGAGAGTCATACGAGTTTTTCAATATACATTGGCAGGTCAAAATTCGCAGAATTTCGGAATTGATCCCTACATTTGTTCTAGATATAATGAAATCAGTCATACAATTCTTTTGTTATCTTCATACACGGATTAATCAAGTTGTTTGAAATGAAGTCTAACAAAAATCTACATTGAAGAATGAAGAAGTATTGTTATTTCACAAGAAACAATTAAAGGAATAGGTAAGTCATTGATAGCTCGAATTTCTGAGTGAATATTGATTTTCAATTATTCATTTTTTTTTGAGATTCTGGAATAATCTTCATTCGAGTCAGTTCCACTAACAGAAATCACAGGCCAATAAGTCTGGACATTATGGCGGCTAATTCATGACCCCAATTTTGAAATGAGTTTTTAACGCAACTTTAAATTTGTCTTTGTATGAAACTCAATAATTCAAATGCCTTAATGCCTCAATATGTTGTGTTGCAACACATTGGTCTGAGAATCACTATTTGGTTATTTTTAGGTGATAATTGATCAAAAAGCAAACCCCACACTTCATAAGATCTTCAGATTATTAAAATAACTTTCAATCAGCTGCTGATCTTCGACGAGCAGCAGCGTGAGTTCCACTCGTTCACATCAAACCTAAATTAATGAAAATTAGTTTCATTTGACATCAATGAACGAAAATCTACATTTTCGTTTTCGTTTAGAATTAGCCAGAATTGACAAATATTAAATTATTCTTTAGACAATAAATTCTTGCTCATTGTAGTTGTTGACTATAGCCAATTTCATATATCACATAAAGTGAACACCAAAAATTCTTCAATAATTTAAAATTACTAAACAATCCCCCAAAGGAGCTGGTTACATGTATTCCGCGACTTGAAATCTGCATTCACAATACAACAGTGAATTATAGAAAATGTCAAGTCACCCCGATTCAAGATCTGTATACAGTTGTTTCGACTCTATTAGATATCTTCAGTGCATCATATTTGACTCGGAGTGAGTTGAAATTTTTTTCTTTGTTTCCCAATACAAATCGCTGTAGAACTACTATATGGATAATAAGCTATAGCTACCTGCGTCAGTGATATAAGGAACCAACAATTTACTTCTTAGAACGAAAATGCAAAATCCTGTCAAAAGAATGAGTACTTCCTGACATGTTGAACCTTGAATCATCAGATTTACGTAGAATAATAAACTTCTTTTATTGTGCATGTTAGAAACTAGCGCTTATAACCTCAATTGATTGTATGATCTTTGAAAATTTAGATAGACAAAAGAACATCTGAAATTTTCATACCTAAAAAGTGGTTGTATTGATTGGGTTTGAACAAGTCCTTCGGTTTCCAGAGGAAAAATCTGAACGGCAAAAAAATCTTTATGTCCGGCCTTTCCTGAAGAAGTGCTTTGTCTACTTTTTTGGCGTTCCTAAGTTGACTCACACAGACAGCTTCTTTACGAGGCTTGTTACATACGGCATCCAACGGATTCAGAACCTAAGAAACCAACAGGAATATTATTCAAGAATTTTGTTGAATAACTTAATATTTTTCTCACCATATGCTGATTTTTATTTACACATACCATCCACAAATATACAAGCGGACTATTCTATCTGAAGCTGAATGGTAAAAAAAAACCAAGGCATATCGCAGTCATCTGCTATAAATTCTCCTCAATTTTTTGAACACAAAAGCTTTCTTTAACGCTTTAAAAAATTTTCGTTCATCGACAAAGATATTCAATATATCATTGCCTCGATGATTTTTCTAGTCGAATCAAAAATAACTGAACATCATAGGTAGATTAAAACAAGAAGGTTCTTATTGTTGGACTTACGTTTCTTGTTGTTGGACTTACGTTTTCAGTGTGCTAGAATATTTGTTATTGTCAATTCAATGGAGTAGGTTTACGTTCCTTTTCCCAAACCTTCAGCAATTTTCGTGAAGTTTTCTGGCTTCTTGAAATGTCAGTGGAGAAGGTAATAAATATCTTTACACACACACACACACATATATATATATATATATATATATATATATATATATATATATATATATATATATATATATATATATATATATATATATTGAAGCGTATCTCAAGACTCATGAATACTAACAATAAAAAAAACATAACAAGAGGTGCCATGGGATTCCCTGTTGGAAGGAAGGCCTTTTCGTTATATATTATGAATAAAATAAAAGGCAAAATGAATTAAATTAATAACGTTGGAGAGAAATTAAATGAGAAACAGAGTTCATGTGTTTTCGGATGAGCATGGATTGCAGAAAACATACGTAGGTACCATTTGAGCAGACGCGCATGACTTGCAAGTGTCATGGAGTTCGAAATATTTTTTTGCGGCATGTGTCCGGAGTGTAACGTGGGATAAAAACTTCGTTACAATTGATAGTAGAAAATTAGAAAATCGTTGAATATAATCAAAATATTTTTCAATGCTCACCAAAATTTAAGTTTTATAAAAGTAGAAATCTACAGTTATAGACTGCTATAGGAAACTTGACATATGAAATTAAATTTCGATTGATAAGGTATCTGCCAATTATATTTGAAGACGGAACTTCTGGACTTGATTACTACAGAAATAATAATAATATTTATTATATCTCATATATGTATATATATATACATGCGCGTAGCCAGCTTCTTGCCTAGGGGGGGGGGGTCGGATCGTCCGCGGCTGTTTTGTCATACACACTACACAAACACACCTACATGAAACATTAGGTATATGTAGTGCAGTGTGCAGGGCAAACAGCCGCAAATGATCCTGCTTTATAGGTAGTTAAATAAATAAAAGTAAATTTGACTATGCATGTTAAATAACTTAATAATATTTTTCTCATCATATGCTAATTTTTATTTACACAACCATCCACAAATATACAAGCGGACTATTCTATCTGAAGCTGAATGCTAAAAAAACCAAGGCATATCGCAGTGATCTACTATGAATTCTCCTCAATTGTTTGAACAGGAAAGCTTTCTTTAACGCTTTAGAAAGTTTCGTTCATCGACAAAGATATTCAAGATATAATTGCCTCGATAATTTTTCTAGTCGAATCAAAAATTACTGAACATCTTAGGTAGATTATAACAAGTAGGTACTTATTGATGGAAAAAGGAAAACGAAGATAATAAACAATAATAAATACGAAGTAATTCAACAACAAAAGTACGGTTTTCTGTGTGCTAGAATATTTGTTATTGTCAATTCAATGGAGTAGGTATCTTTTCCTAAACCTTCAGCAATTTTCGTGAAGTTTTCTGGCTTTTTGAAATGCCTAGTATATATATATATATATATATATATATATATATATATATATATATATAGATATATATATATATATATATATATATATATATATATATATATATATATATATATATATATATATATATATATATATATATATATATAGATAAATATATATATATATATATATATATATATATATATATACAGGGTGTCCTAATTGCCATGGGCCACTATTGCTATCTCAGTAATTATAAGAACTACAAGGTTGATCAAATTAGACAAAATGTGCAGTTTTTGGAGGACATTGAAAATCTAGTTTCTATCTCGAGCTACGGGGGTTTTCGAAAAATTGGTCAAAATTATTTGATCGAATATCTCAAAAAGGTATAAACTTTACAAAAAATTAGTAAAGAAAAAACTTTTTACATTTTAGACGTTCTTCAATTTGATATTTTTTAAGGAAATTTGGTTAGTCTAGTTTTCGAGATATTACCATCAACTTACTCTTTTTTAAATACGGACCTCAATTTTTTATTCCATTTCTTATGTTTTTCTGATTTTAACGATGGTCCTATCACAAGTTCATAGTTTTTTGCGTTTTAATGATTAAAAGACAAAATTTAAGTTGTATTCAGTTTTAAATAAAATGAGAACATCAAAGGTGGCTCGGACTAGGTACCAATAAAACAATTGCCTGTTTTAATAACATAAACAGACTGTTGCAGCGTGTAATAAAAGAAACTGTTTATTAATTTTTCGAACATTCAAACTTTTCACAAGATAATTGAATTCAAGTTATCTAAAAAACTTATTTTTCAAAAATTACCTTTGCCAAAATTCAAAGTGGACGATACATACCTAATGCATTCGTTTCATCTTCCCCATTCTCTGCCGTTACTGTTGTAACTGTAACGGTTTTGAAGGATTTTTGAATGATCCGTATAGTAGCAAATTTCTCGCTAGCCTTGTAAACATTATTTCGATTCGGCAAGCGGCTTTCGCGGTACGAATTTTAATACATTTGAAGATCTCTTTCAGCACTTCGAAATGCTTTTGCATAACAAAAAAACTAATCTAATTTTTCACCATTGGAAAACGCTGCCATATTGTTTTGAACTTATTTTGACACGAGACATGTAATACGGATCATAGGACTTTGTGAGCAATTGTTTATCTTTGCTTTATGATTAAACTTGTGATGAAATACAAACGAATATAGTGATACATCGTTGAAATCAGAAAAAAAAGTTTCTTTAAAATTTGGAATGAAAAATGTAGGTCCGTATTTAAAAAACAAAGTTAATGGTGATATCTCGAAAACTAGAGGAACCGAATTTCCTTAAAAAATACTAAATTGAAGAACGTCTAAATTTTTTCCTTCAGTAATTTTTTGTAAAATTTATACTTTTTGAGATATTCGATCAAATAATTTCGAGCAATTTTTCGAAAAACCCCCGTGGATCGAGATAGAAATTTTTTTTTAAAATCTGAAACTGGATTTTCAATTTCCTCCAAAACCTGCACATTTTATCTAATTTGACCAACCTTGTAGTTATTATAGTTACCGAGATGGCAATAGTTGCCCATGGCAATGAGGACAACCTGTATATATATATATATATATATATATATATATATATATATATATATATATATATATATATATATATATATATATATATACATATAATATTTTTCAATATCTGTAAATCGTATCTCTAGACTCATGAATACTCAGAATGAAAAAAACATAAGAGATGCCATGGGATTCCCTGTTGGAACGAAGGCCTTTTCCCTATATATTATGGGTAAAATAATTGGCAAAATGAATTAAATTAATAAGGTTGGAGAGTAATTAAAGGAGAAAAAGAGTTTATGTGTATTCTAATGACCACAGATTGTAGAACACATACGTAGATACCATTTGAGTAGACGCGCATGACTTGCAAGTGTCATGGAATTCGAAATGTTTTTTTCGGCCTAACTCTCATTCGCCATGTGTCTGGAGTGTAACGTGTGATCAAAACTTCGTTTCAATTAATAGCAGAAGGTTGTTGAATATAATCGAAAATTTGTATAAAAGTAGTAAACTTGACCTATATAATTAAATTTCGATTGATAAGGTATTTACCATCTTATATTTGAAGACATCACTTGGTGAATTGGTTACCCCAGAAATAATAATAATACTTATTATCTTATCAATGTATAAATATATATATATATATATATATATATATATATATATATATATATATCTATATATATATATATATATATATATATATATATATATATATATATATATATATATATATATATATAATTTTATTTTTGAAATGAAAATTTGTTTTTAAGGAGAAATAGGTAAGAAGAGGTGCAATTATTGAGGAAAATTAATCAGTTTATTGCATTGTAGCAGCTTCAGAGCTTCATATTGTTGTATTCATAATCATATATTGCAGAACTATGTTTTCAGCGTGCTGCAATCGATTTTATAATAGTCTATATGATTTCTACTGAAGATCTTTACTGGTCATGAGTAGCTTTGATTGATGACCATTTTATCAAGAAAATAATTTAATATATAGGTACATTAATGCAAATATACAGGGGAGTCTACTAAACCCCAATATTTACTCTCATTTACTATATCGTTCTTTTAACATTGTCAACTCGTGTTTCATTAGATATAATTCATAATTTATAAAATACTGGAACTTATTCTGCTTTATTGATTCGAGAAAATATTATTTTATAATTTTGAGTGTTCATTAATATGTAGGGGAATTAATATTATCAATATTCAAAATTAATATTAGAAATAGGCATACCGCAACATCAAATTTAGTTCACTCCGAGTTACCTAATGAAAACAAATATAATTTAGATATTGGAAAATCTTCATCATTTCTTTGATCAATCAGTGTTGGTTGCATAAGTTGCATACAAAAAGAAAAAATTCAATTGATACGAATCAAAAGTTATTGTTGAAATATCACTTTCAGTAAAGCAGCTCTAATTTACATTCTACATTTTCAACAAATAATTTAAATGTTGAAATATAGCTAAAGCTGCACCAACACCTAAATTATACAAAAATTATCATACAAAATATTTACAAAACACACAGGTGTTGAGTTCGAGTTTCATATGCTATGATCATTCACTTGCAATTTAAAATAAGCTCAATACATTATCTCAAATATATAATAACAATAAAAGACTAGTTGGTCGAATAAACCACCACTTTGTACCTAATAAAATCTTGGCAATCAATATGCTGAAAAAAAATGATTTAAAATCAAATAAATAAACTTATAAAATTTATCACTGGACACTTAATCGTTCGAAAATGCCGTTCAATAATTCACTTATGTGATAGTGGCTCAGCTCTTCACTTCGGTAGTTTACTGTGATAGTGATTGATGTCGGACAAAGTAACCGGAGGAGTGAAATCTCCACACCTTGGAAAACCTTTTGGAACTGGTGGTAAATCTGTTTTCGTTCCAACATGCATGATGAGGTTCATTCCGATCACAATATGAAATAGAAAATGGCAGTGGAAAAGCCAATATCCTGAAAGTAGGAAAGTTAGGAAAAAACTCAGATTTTTTTAAAATTTGTTTAATTAAAGTACAAAATTTAATATATATATATATATTTATATATATATATATATATATATATATATATATATATATATATATATATATATATATATATATATATATATATATATATATATATATATATATATATATATATATATATATATATATATATATAAGATGTTTTCAAACAAGTGCGAAAGTCTTCAGAAGCTGATTCCTTGTCGAAAATTGAAGTGGGTCTAAACAAAAGCTCTGAGGCCTGTCCCTGAAAAGTTACACTCTTCCAAGAATAAGTCACCAACTAGATGTTTTCGATTCCATTTGCAGAAAATCCGTTCATGCGTTCACATGTTGTATATTATTCTTCTACTAAGAAACTGTTGCTTGAACAAAGATATTCTTAAATCAAGAAATTTTAATCAATCCGAAAGTTCTGTGTAAATGGAATAGGGTTTGCAAGTTTCACCTCTTTATAAGATCACAACAAAATTTAAAAAATGTTAATAGGTAGCCTCTTCATTAGTAGAACACGCCCACAAGAAATTTTTTTCATTTTTGGCATCAAGAACAGGCCTAAGAGGTTTTTTCACATGAGAGGCCACTTTAAATTTTCGACAAGGAATCTCACCCTCTAAAAAATTATTAGTTGTATATTATATATATATATACATATATTTGTGTGTATCAAAGATCTGTAAGACTATTATTTGAAAAATCGAAATATTTATCGAACCATGCTTCTGGTAGTTATAGCTATTTAAGTTGTGTACACTTGAATGTTCCCACTCCTCCTCAGAGTGGTGAATATTTGTAATTGATTGAAATAATAGATGCTTCGGCCTCATTATAATTTTTTCAGTTTTTTCAATTTCTACGTAACAGTAACTGACATAACTTCATAGTGTATTCAAACACACCACACAGCATTAGTTGTGTGGCTCATACACGTTGAATCAGAATAAGAACATACAAATTGTCGACAAATTAAATATTCGCAATTGCATAAAGTAGTGGCACATAAATCGATGTGTTATTCATAAACTAGCTGCGTGATTAACGTCCCCTGTTTTCCCTAAGAGCTATTTAGTAGAAACAAACCTGGATTATCAGCTCTGAAACGCATTATCACATAACCGTTGTTTGGTACGGCGATAGTGTCTTTGTATGGAGGTAGATTAAAACGCCTGTGTAGTAATCCTCTTCTGTCTAAGTCCAAGGCGTGTTTAAGATTAATTTTTTTAATATTGTCTGGGGATCTTCCAATACCAACCACAGTAAATGAATATCCATGTAGGTGGAATGGGTGACTCAGGTTTGGTGCTTGCACTAAAAAGAATTGTTTAATTATGTTATTATTTCCTATATGTACCGAGTGTTTCATGATTTGCCAAGGATTTGGCCATTTTATATTTTTTTTATTGAGTACAATGCACTCTTTGAATACATTGAAAGCTGAATTGTTCGTTTGAAAAAAATATTTTTCATAACAGTTGTTTCAAAAATATTTCAAGTATTAATGATATTTGACTCTAGGAGTATTGTTGATTTTGTCTCATAATGAATTTGACGCAATTCAGGAACCTACTATCCAAGTTGACTGAGAATTTGTTTTCAACTAATAAGTGAAAAACATAATTCAAAATATATCAATTTATTAATAAAAATATAAATAAAACAAGCTAATTTTTTGATTTATGTAAACAAACTGTATGGAATTGAGAAAACAAAATTAAATTTGAAAATCCGTTTGAGATAATTCCAAAAACAAAATGGTTATTATTTTTAGTGCTTCAAATTAGAAAGATACTGAAAATTTCTAGTTACAAAAATAGAATCATCTTCAATATTACAAGTTCGTTTGAAGAAAAGATCTATGACGAAATTTCTGAATTTGTAGGTACATAAAAGTTTCGAACTTTACAATATAACTTCATCAGTCACATACTGGTAGTGTAATTCCTTTTTTGCAATAAGAGAACGAAAGGAAAGGGAAGCAAAACCAACGTTTTCGAAATAATCGGTCATTTGTCTGTCTGTCCACAGTGTTGTACACGGGTGTTGAGAAGAGTCCAACATTTCTAATTAGGTGGAATATAGATTTATTACCTTCATCTACTAACACCACTTCAACTACGGCATTCAGTGGAATATCTATTTGATGAATGCACATGCAATTTTGGCCGCATCTTTCTGGCCTATTGTCTCCATTACAAAATTCTCCAGGTGGAATTTCATCAACTTGTGACAGTAATGGTGATGGTGGTGACCGATAGGATATTTCGTCGATTAAACTGATCACGTGATCTCCGGAGACAGCAGCTGAAGAATAATGATTCTAGTAGCAAGTGGATTGAATATTGACTCTCCAAGAGTTTAAACAATTATATATATATATATATATATATATATATATATATATATATATATATATATATATATATATATATATATATATATATATATATATATATATATATATATATATATATATATATATATATAATATATATATATATATATATATATATATATATATATATATATATATATATATATATATATATATATATATATATATATAATTAATATGTATTTGCGATTAACAGGCGCAGCGTGTATGATAAATATAATGATGATACGTTGGAAAATTCATTTGAAAAATTGACGATTAATCAAATCAAACCCTCCACCACATTCGAATTTATCCTGCAAGGCAGAATGTTAGAAAATTTGCCACACACGATATAAACACTAGACAGTCTGTTTCGCTCTTCAGCGAGCTTATCCGACAACACCGAGAATAGAAGGAGTCGGGGCTGCAGAGTGACGTCACGACAGGAAGGCAGACCAACAACACCGAGAATACACGGTGTTGTTGGGCAGACCCGAGGTCAGATCGTTGTGCGTTGAATAACGCGAACCGCAAAAGCATTAGGTTTTTTGAAATTTTTGAAGGGCTTAAAAACCTCTTAAAGCTGGTACCAGCCGTCAACTGAGCCCTTTTTTGTATACCATTCGAATTTATTCAATTATATGGAAAAACGAAGTTTCAAAGCAAATACCATTATTATCAAAACGACTTGTTGTGTAATCAAAGTCTTGAATCAATTTGCGACTTTTGCATGACGCCAATCGGTCGTTTGATTTCCCACAGTAATTTTTAATGAGTGTATTTACTGTGCAGGTAATCACAATTTTTGCAATCTCATCAATTGTATGAATATTATATTTGCTATTATTATGTAGATGATCGTTTTCTGAACAAAATTTCAAAATATATTGAGTAAGAAATGCCAGTTTATTATGACCTGTTAAAAAAGTTTCCTCGAAATCATCCAAAATTTTGTTGAATATTATATATGCGTATAAAACTATTCGTACGATAACGTCTTTGAGATATAGCAATTTTCCGCGACTCAAACTTTTAATAAGGTTGAAATTATCTTCGACAATGAACTCATCATTATTTTTGTCGATATTATGCAACAAATCTTTGATTTTACTTATATTTCTGGAAGTGAAGGGAGTCTTCGAATCAGGTTAAATATCGTTTCGCAGTATTTGTATTTCGCATTCGTATAAAAATGTTTAGACTTTTAAATCAAAGTTTATTATTACAGAGTACGTCATTACAGGCCCAGGAGAATATTTAAATCTGAATAAGAAGTATCATTTATTTTGAATCGGCCTTTAGGCAGCTGAAATGAGTTTAAAACATTAGGAAACTGTTCAAATCATAATTTGAATAGGTTTTTTCACAAGCTTCAAATTCCAAATTACTATTACTAATCGAAAAACTTTTACTTTCTAATTCGCGGAGTTTTTCACCACGACTCGGAGAGAAATTTAATGGTGTTTGATAATTGAGAAGGAACATTTGGGAGTTTCGAGGGCACAGCATCGTATTTTAGTCTAGGAATTTTTAAACTAACAGTTATAGACTTGCTGGTATTGGAATCCGTTGTAGTTTGTAGTAGAACAAGTTATTATATTTTCCTTGGCAAAATGTAATTCACAGACCATAGAGAACTTCGATTGAGAACAAAATAGTTGACACCCATTCAGCAGACATCACATCATCCGTTGGAAAACGGAAAAGGCATACTTTTGGTCCACTTTTATAGTTACTGCGGCATCCCGGAGCATAGCAGGAATAGTATTTCAAATATTTCGTTTCGTGAAAACACACGTGAAAGCACACAAAATAATCCTGTTACAACAAATCACAAAAAAACAAGGGAGAAAACCCCAAGTTACTCCTTTTAGGAAGTAAACAAACACTGAAAAAGTAGGGTTAGTGAAAGCTGAATTCGCATATACCTTGCTGTGCTTACGTCACGCGACTCTGACGTCAGAGCACCGAGTCCTTCTATTCTCGGTGTTGTCGGCTTATCACTAGTGTCCATCGATCGAGTGTGTAACAATATCAAATTCGTAAAACCATTTCATAGTTTATAAGAAGAGTACTGATAACATGCGAAGAAATCACAGCGCCATCTATCGGAAATCGATAGGTATCTCATTTTAGGCCAAGAGGAAACTTTACATTTATGATGGACACCTATAAGTGTGAAGTGACATTAGTTTTCGGTAACAATCGCCTATATATCTTTTATTTCTATGTTATGTTTTCAAATTTATCCTTGTAAAATAAATCATATCGCTTATTTTATATTTTCATTCGAGCATTGATGAGTGGGGTAAAGTACGGATATACAGTGCCTTTATTTCAAACATAGCTGAAATTACTTTTGATTTTGAGAAATACAAAAACCAATTAAACGTTAAATTCCCGTACATACAGTTATATACCGCAGTAACACCTTCAGTGGGATGGAAGTAAAGCATATTAAGCACTGGATGTGAGAAAAGGGCTGGACGAACGGTTTTCTAAATATTTGATTGGTAGACGTTGTTTTATAGAATGGCCGGCAAGATCTCCAGATTTATCGAAACTAATTTTTTTTGATTGGTGGTCTAAAAATGTTTTTTTCTAAACTTCAGCCTGTAGATAAGATATTCAAGAACTGAAACGTTGAATAACTGAAAAATGTGGACAACGAAAACGTTACAGAAAAATTTCTACGTAGCTGCTGTAATTACTGACAGAATAACGGAGTCAACCTTGAACAGTTTTTGTGAATTAATTTATTTTCAAAAATTTTATTTATTTATTTTAAACCTTATGCAATTTCATCATTTTGTTTCTAACCCGACCATAAATTGACATAAGAGATGTTGGTTTCTATAATTAGCTTTCATTTTTTTTATCTTTCATTTCATACATCCAAAAGTAAGAGTCACCAATTGAGAGTTTCTAGGTGGAATGACATTTTTGAACTATCCCTGTAATAAAGTAATCTAATGAAATGATACTAGTACTGCCTAGTTCGAAATGAAGGCACAGTTCGATACGAATTCATTCAAAATGAATCATTAGGGGTAACTGATTATTAAAGGTGAATATACTTGTACCTACTATTAAAAATACAAGTTTACCTAAGAATCGGTTGTAAGTATTAATCCTGAATAAATCTTCTGGTTTGTACAAGAAAAACCTGAAAGGTAAAAATATTTTCACATCTGGACGGTCTTGAAGAAGAGCTTCATCTACTTTTTTGGCATTCTTCAGCTGACTAACGCAAATGGCGTCTCTTCTCGGCTTATTGCAGACGGCATCAAGCGGATTCAATACCTGGGGTTTAAAAATTGATAAATCATGATGCTTCATTTAAATATGTTATCATGTTATGTTAGCTCCAAGAAGATGATTATATACAATTATTAAAAGTTAATGTTATAGTCTGTTAAGAATTGAGGAAGAATCTTACCTTAACCGAAAAATTATCAAGTTCTTCAGTTCTGTACTATCTAAATTAATTGTTATTCAGAAAAGAATATATTTATACTTACAGTGAGAGGGTCAACTTAAGAAACAGTTTCATCTTCAAAACAAGGAATTCTTTTTTATTATCAATGTTTAATGATTCAATTATTCACTCAACATTTCCACTATTCTCACAAATATGTCCGAAAGTCATTCAAAAATGTTGAAAGTATTAGGATATAGGATAGGAAGAAAGCTTGTGGTAAAATTTATGCTAGAGTGCTTTTGAGGAACCAGTAGAGACAATTTAAAAAAAAATGTAAATTATTTTTCAGATTTTTATCCACAAGAGGATGATACTGAAAATTCCAAAAACAAAAATTGAGAATCAACCTCAATAATACGATTAGGATTGAAAAAGTAATTCAAGACCAAAATTTTGAACTTGTACAATGAATAACTTCATTAATCATACACTTTAAGTGTAATTCTCTTTCTGAAGGTAAAGAAAGGGATGGAAAGGAAAGAAAAGGAAAGGAAAGGAAACGAAAGGAAAGAAAAGGAAAGGATAGAAAATGAAAAGAAAGGAAAGGGAAGGAAAGAAAAACCAATTCTTTCGTAATTATCAGCCGTCTGTCTGTCTGTCCATCCTTTTTTATACCACTATATGCCGATTATATAGAACTTTGACATATCTAGTCTGACATTAACACAAGTCGGGTATTGAAAAAGGTCCATCCTTTCTAACATAGTGGAATATGGATTGATTCTTTCATGCCAAAATGCCATTTAAAATGACCATAATAATGTACTGGGAAATAGGAAAGGGAGAAAGCTTACTATAGTAAGATTCAAATACTGATAAAGACTACCAACACCAAATATTTACAATATACAGTCATACATACATTTATTGAGTCATGTACAAGTACATTATCATCTAAAAATAACAGTAACTTTGAAAGTTGAAGAGAGGTGAAGAGACTAGTATACAATCATATTTATGAGAGTTGGTAACCTTCCATCGAAAATTGGCTGCATACTGACAAGTATGCAATTTAATCCACGGATTTATCTAAAATCATACGTTTGCAAAATGAACAAAAGGTTTCAGAACCCGTAGAATTCTTCACTTGGTTAGTACTACACGAAGTTGAGTATTTCCTAACCTGATTCGTTTTTTGCACGAACAAGCCATTCATTTTAGTTTTAGAATAAAAAAACGCTGTATAAATATGTACAAATTTACAATCATCTATTCAACTACTGCATGTATAGACAGCACCACTAAGGTAGATAGATAAAGTAGTTAGAAAAAATTAACGACAACGTTCTAAGACTTCGTAAACTTACGTATTACCTTAAATAATTATGGCGATGGCCGTCATACATAAATAATAATTATAAATTATAAATTGTGGCTATACTTTAGGTATTAAAAAAGAAAATAATGGCAAGATCGAAAAATTTCAAGTAGTATTTTTTCAAGTATTTCAGCATCAATTTGCTCGAAAATTTGGTGAAGGTAACTCATTTGATAAAGCTTGAATTAGTTCTGATGTTGTTTCTGTTTCGTTTATTTCTTTGAGGATTGATACATTATTTCTTCAATTATCTAATAAATAAGGGTATAGTAATACATGCAATGATGCAATTGGGTCCTTATGAAATGAATAAACACTCACTAGTTAACTCACAATATTGTTATGTGAATACCAAGAAACATATCGTGAAATAAGTGCTTGACGAGAAATCTCAACGAATATTTAGGTTATTTCACATAATAAATTGGACGCTTCAGAACAAACCAATTTCTGAGTTATTACAAGTAGATAACACACAGGTAATTGAAAATTCAAATAACTACACAAAACACTGTTCGAAATTCAATGCGAACGTTTCGTCAGCTGAGTTGACATCATCAGGACTTGTTGATATTAAGGCTATTTCGGTATTCTCAACTGGGTTTATGAAAGTTACACGTATAATTGGAAAATGTGCTTTCGAGTAGTTTGTTGAAAGAGATTTGAAAAAACCAGTTTTCAAACCTGAAGTGTATAGATTTCCTAATTATTTGGCATCGATTTATGAAAGTAAATGACTATATAGTTTGTGGGCGAACATTTCATTACTAAACAATCAGATATAATCGTTTTAGATGATTCACGAAATTTAGATATTGAAGACATTATAATGAATAGAACAGAAACGAGATCAGAGTAATTGAAGCCCAATTTTAAATGCTATAACTATATCTTATTGACATCCAGCGAAATCGGAGGCGTGTGGTCCCCGCAAGTTGGAAAACCTACGGGAACAGGTGGCAGATCGGCGTGCGTGCCGACCTGAAGGACTAAATTCATTCCTATGAGAATGTGGAATAAAAAGTGACAATGGAAGAGCCAGAAACCTGGATTGTCCGCCCTTAATCTAAGTACAACGTATCCGTTGTTTGGTACGGCGATCGTGTCCTTAGCCGGAGGCAGATTGAACTGTCTGTGGAGCAAACCCTGTCTGTCGAGATCTAGAGCGTGTTTCAAGTTAATTTTTTTCACGTTCCTATCAGGCGATCGACCGATTCCGATGACGTTGAAGGCGTAACCGTGAAGATGGAACGGATGACTCAAGTTTGGCTGTTGCACTGGAAAACAAGAACAAGTATATGAAAACTCACATTAGATTAACAAAAAACATAATTTTTATCCATCCCTTGACCTCTGAGAAGCAGAAGCCACTTAGAGATACTTCGTAAATAATATCGTACGAAACACTGTATATATATATATATATATATATATATATATATATATATATATATATATATATATATATATATATATATATATACACAGTGTTTTGTAAGAACAAATATATATAGTATATATATATATATATATATATATATATATATATATATATATATATATATATATATATATATAGATATATATAAACTATTTTTGCCTACTTTGCATTGTTATTTACATGCGTTTTTTTAGCAACATATTGAAATAGGAAAATGACTATATTGAATTGTTAAAAAGTTTGGAGATAGTCATGATAAATTCATAATTTTAACACATTCACTGACCTCAGAGAAGTAGAAGCCATTTAGAGAAACTTCCTAGATAATATCGTACGAAAAACTAATATAATAAAGGTCTGAGAATCGGCCAACATCTATTTTTCATCCCCCTTAACGTTAAGGGTAGTCCACCCCTAAATTTTTTATTTTATTTTTTAGACAAAATTTTGATACAGCATACAAAAATACATACAATACTAAATTTTCACCCCTCTACGATCATCCCCTATTTTTTATTTGTTAAACTCCTTCGAAATGACTCGACCGATTCTCATGAAATTTTGTGTGCATATCAGTTAGCTCTGAGAATCCGACAAAATCTATTTTTCATCCCCAAGACCTCGCAAATACTGGCCAGCGTACCTAACATACTCGACTAACTAGCTTGGTAGTGAATACGAAATCCTTTCAATTTATGTTCAATCTTAAACATAGCATCCTTTGGAAACATGCGCTGTGATTGCCGTAGAAAGAAATTTGGGGAGAATTAGTTTTGACAGTTAATAATTTATTGAAAATTTGTTGTTACGCTGATGGAGGTCAGTTTTTAAATACTGAAAAAAATATCGTTCTCAACAAATACAGAATGGTTTACTAACAAATGTTCAAATTACGTCCTTCTTCTTCAATGCATAAATTAGTTCTTCTCAAAAAATTCTTTTTTTTTTTGATGTCAGAAGCCCCAAATCCGAGATTTCGTCGAAATATTATGAGCGTGGGAAAACGCATTGCAAAAATACTGTAAATAAAATCTAACTTTAACACCCTGTAACTACGTTAAAATTCAATTTTCGAAAATTTTTCATAGGAAGAGGTACCATTCATTTTCGGTCTAGAATTCTCCCCTGAATTTTCTTCTCAACATTTCAGCGGACACCCTGTATATATATACCTATATATATATATATATATATATATATATATATATATATATATATATATATATATATATATATATATATATATAGACATGATATCGTTAAATATACCAGAACCGTTCTGACCGATAATTGCCAAACTTGGCACGTTCAAGTCTTTTTTCATAGAGAAGATTTTTATGTGTAAGAGCTGTGTAGTTTCTCTAAAACTGAACCTATTTAGAATGCGTAGCTAAGTAACTGAACTGGCTCATTCGACATTTTATATTGAAAATTCGAGCTGTAGCAAAGCGTGGTCAGGCAGCTAGTAATAAAATTTGATGATTTCTCTTAGACTTGCACATAACTTAATTTTATTCTGGATATTGATGAAGAAGCTCATGAGCAAGCAAAGGGAGTAGCAAGAATTCAACCCTGACAATGACAAACTGTAATATTTCTATGTATTTCAAAATACGAAAAACTAACAAATGGAAAACTATTTCGTATACTCAAATTCGTTTTGGTGCTTCTTCATGATCTCCCTTGCCTCAGAGACCACCAATAACAAAATAGTAATCTTCAAGTTCAGTCGAACAATTTATACAACTTTTTATTTATGGAACGTGAATGAAAGAAGTATATAAAACAGAAGTTTTCTAAGAATATTTACGCCGGTATCGCCAAATTATCTTTTTAATCATTTAATGACCTCACCTTCATCTACTAATACAATTTCTACAATAGCATTCAATGGAACGTCAACTTTGTGGGTGCACATGCAGTTCTGTTGACAGTTCGCGGGTTTGTTGTCACCGTTACAAAACTGGTCGGGGTTGATGTCGTCGTATTGCGAAATCAACGGAGCCGGGGCAGACATATACGAAATTTCATCAATTAAACTGATGACGTGATCGCCGTTTGGTGCCACTGAAAATTAAGAGAAATTTTTCATATAAATACAAAATATTAAATCCTAAACGCTAGTAGAGTATATTTGTGAAAAAAAACAATCATAGTCACTTGTTTTTCATGATTTGACGAATACTGATTCGAGTAACGTACGTTTCATCCTGTAAATACTTCTTCAGGCTTTTATTCAATGAAAAAACGTTCCCCAAAACAATTTTGTTATTATGAATAAATTTCTTTCAACGAAAGTCAATTATAATTCAACAATATGATTATTATTTCTTCACCTATTCTCAGAAAGCACAGAAATTTTTTTTCACAATCTCATTTCATATTCAACTCCAAAATAAAATTTCATACAACTGATCGAATTTTTTTCATGAAAACATTAATGTGAAAATTTATATAATGCAATAGGCTGACTAAAAAAAAGATGCGATGTAGGTTTTTACAATAGATTCAATAATTAGATATACCTATCTTAAAATAATCATTCTTGGAAAACTAATATATCTGTTATAGTAGGGGAGCCCGAGATGCTAAATGGGGATTTACTCGAGCGTCGTGGGGACCTTTTGGATTGTGAAGATTAGATGCTCAAATGAAAAAAAGATTATTGGTATTGGTATTGGTAGGTGTGGATGGTGACCGATGCGCTGCGACCTTATTAGATCTATTGTGCCCCATCTTCCTCTGCTTCTCGATGTGTTCTCGTTTTACAGCAGCCCCTCAAGCCTCAATACCTTCACGAATTTGAGGATTTTAAGGGGGTCTATTCGTGGTATTTCTTCTACAGTCAGCTGGTATGATACCAGTGTGTTTAGTCTTTCATGGTGCACAGCATAGCACTCCATCAGTATATGGTGGGGTGTTTCTGGACGTTCCTTGCAGAATCTGCAGGTGCTGTCCCCTTCTAAACCTAGCTTCCTTAGGTGTTCTTTGAGTCTGCAATGCCCCGTAGAAATTCTGTGATTGTCTTTAGACTAGTTTTGCTGAGGTTAATCAGTGTCTTCGATCTTGCTCGGTTGAACTTTCCGAGGAGATCTTTGGCCTGCCTCAGTCCTGGAAGTCTTTGCCAGTATGTTGCTCTCATTGCTTCTTCAGCTTTATTGAGTTCTTCTTGGAAGTAAGATTTTCCAAGTCCGCAGAAAGGCTCTGGCCCGATTAGTGGCGTTGACGCACCCTTTCGTGCCAGGGTGTCTGCTTGTTCATTACCCTTCACTCCGACGTGCCCCGGCAGCCAGAGGAGGATCACTTTGTTGTTCCTGCCCAGATCGTTTAGTTTGTCTAGGCATTCACAAACCATCTTTGAGTTGATGTTATAAGAGCTCAACGCTTTGATGGCTGCTTGGCTATCGGAGAGGATCGCAATTTCTTTGTTCCGGTATTTCCTATCGAGGTTGAACTGAATGCACCTTTCTATGGCGTGAATTTCCGCTTGAAAAATGCTGGGGAACTGGCCCCCCTAAAAGATTATATGATGTATGCCATTTCACTCGGGGAAAATAAATCGTTATATAGACATACTCGAGCGCGTCAGATATTAATAGTTTATACACCCCAAATCGTCTCTGATAACGAAGGTAAGTTAATCTGGCGGTTTGCATGGTGGGGTTGACCATACGAGACCAAAACTCATCGCCGATATTCAAAAATGCAAAAAAAAAATCGTGACATTTCCTTCAAAATAAAAATAAAAATTCAATTGTGCTCGAGAATGTCAAGGTGACGTTTTCTTTTTGCAACTTTTTCAGTCTCCTATTTCCTTAGGCCACGTGCATATTGTCAGATTAGTGAAATGCATACTCTTCTGCATGTAGTTAACTCACCTTGCCTTAATCTGACGCGCTCGAGTTTGTCCAACAATCGATTTTTTTTCACTAATCTGATCGGCTGCCCTAGACGAACCACCCCATATATTAAGGGTTCATGTATGGTGGGGATACTTAACAGGGTGCAAGGTTTCCCCAATATGTTATTCTGTCGCGTTCGAGTAAATCCCAAAATCCCCGCTTGGGCTCCCCCACTATTATATTAATACGTGAAGAGAAAATTTGGTAACCCTTTCCTTCAAGTAATACACACGAAAACTTCTTTAAAAATTCAACAGTGAGTAAAAGAATATATGCCACTGTAGAAGAGTAGACATTTTCATGTCAAAAACAGATTCAGGATAACAGATAGCGCCCTCCGCAAAAGATCTAATATCTTTTGCGGAGGGCGCTATCTGTTATCCTTATAGTAGATCGGCCGCGATTTGTATTGCGGAACAATAAGAAATATGTCAATTTACTTCCAGTCAAGTAAGCTGCACTGAAGAGATCTAATAAGATCGAAACATCTGTATGTAGATCTTTGACATTTTCTATAATGCACTGTTGTATTGTAAATGCAGATTTCTCTTCGCGAAATAACATATAACCCTCTCCCTTGGAGGATTGTTTGAAATTTTAAATTATTGAAGAATTTTCCTTGTTCACATTGAGTAATATCTCTGATATGACTCTACTAGTTTCGATGTTTCAGCAACAGAATATATGATAATATTGTAACATCAATGTTTCAATTCCTCTAACAATGAATAATTGAATTAATGAATTAAATATATATAAAAATAACCGAACTGCATTGAAAAATCATAATTAATATAAAAAAAAAGATACGAATTTTAATTGAATTATGCTTTTTCCAAAAAAAAGCAGAAGGACAATTTGAGGGACTATTTCCTCGTCTTAATTTCCACCAATCACAAATGCGCAATTTTGAATTACAAATGAAATAGTCTTGTCAAATACCATTCGGGCATCTAATTTTCCTGTGAAAAAAATTGAAAAAACACAATGTAAAGTAATATTTTTTAACAAAAAGCATTCGTGCATGTGCAAAATCCTTTTTTTTGTTGCCACCAGCACTAATGCTTCTTGTTAAAATATTACTTAGAAACGTGTTTTTTCGATTTTTTTCGGAAAAATTAGATGCCCTTATGACATTACTTACGATATTTTCACCGACCTAATCTGCATTTTCCAATATAACGTGGTCTTTTTACTCTCTTGTGGTCCGAAACAATCCTCACTCGAAGGAAAGTTCGAAACTGCTATTGAAAATGTGTAATATCATGTTCGTTATACTCATACTCTGATTGAATTGAATATTTTAATTCCAATTGAAAAAAATTGAAACGATTTTAATTCCTCATCAAAATGTAAACTTACCCAGATGTCTGTTGTACGTATTAGGCCTGAAGAGATCTTCAGGTGTGTACAAAAAGAATCTAAATGGTAAGAAGATTTTGACGTCTGGGTGCTCTTGTAGAATGCCAGGGTCCACTTCTCTGGCATTTTTCAATTGACTGACGCAAATAGCGTCATCCCTTTGTTCATTACATCTTGCGTCCAGTGGATTAAGAACCTATAATTTATTAATTTATATCCCGGACTATTTACAAAATATACAGAACAAACCGCTTAACGAGACCTAGAATTTTGAAATGAATTCTCTGTACAATATTTGATATGTACATACGTATAATCTTTAATGCTAATTACTTAATTACACGATTCCAGGCTTTTTACAACGCGTATTCAAAATTCAAGAATTTACACTATTACTACAACTACATAACTCAGGTTCAATCTAAAAGACTAAAAGCTTTCTATTCATATAAAACATGCAAATAAACAGTCATGTAAACTATAATATCATCAAATGAGAGTAGACATAAGGATCTATTTATTTTTGGTTAATTTCGTAATCGATAAGATATTAGTCGAGATGTAAATTCCTGAACTGTATTACTCAATTAATCGAATGGCGAAATTTTTATTTCACAGAAAAAAATTCTATCGATAGATAGGCCAAGCTACAGAGATTTAGAATGAGCATTTTGTGCAAAAAGTGTTAGAAGAAAACCAGCTCCGCCATTGTTCGTCAAATAGTTCCACATGATATAGTGATATGTTTTTCACTCGACTTTATTATTTATGTCTTTGTTATTAACAATTTTATGCATTTTTTTAAGTTTTTTGTTTATAAAATTGAAACCATCAGAGTAATCGTGATGGTGTCAATAGACTTATTGTAGAAAATGAAAAGACGAAAACAATGAGAGGTCGGACGACTCGATCAGACCCTCAGTCTAAGAGAAAATTGGAAAAAACCGGAAAAAATGAACTTAATTTGTGCGAAGATCAGGAACTGTCCGATGCATAGTTTTTGATCTGTGGCCATTTGATTATGTTACTATGCAATTTTCCAGCAGACCTGAATGCGACAGGTATGGTCCGATTACAATTTACAAAAAAGATTTTGAAAGTAGAATTCTCATAGTTCAAAACGTTCATCTTGGTTTTCCATAAAAACGCTGAGAAATATGTTAAAAATAAAGCTGAACATGACAAAAAACGGCCGAGCGCGTGAGAGTAGTTGAAGAGTGGGGGTTTACAATTATTATCTGACAACGTTTAAAAATTACTGTCACGTTCAAAATGCCGACGCTTTCGAATGTCATACTTCTCCTTGCCTGCTGCTCTACCCCCACTCTTCAACTACTCTCTCGCGCTCGGCCGTTTTTCGTCATGTTCAGCTTCATTTTTAACATATTTCTCAGCACTTTTATGGAAAACCAAGATGAACGTTTTGAACTATGAGAATTCTACTTTCAAAATCTTTTTAGTAAATTGAAATCAAACCATATCTGTCGCATTCAGGTCTGCTGGAAAATTGCATAGTACCTAACATAATCAAATGGCCACAGATCAAAAACTATGCATCGGACAGTTCCTGCTCTTCGCACAAATAAAGTTTATATTGATAAATGATACTAACCGGAGGATCTACGCTACAACTCAAAAAATAACCGAGTTATGAACTTTTGAAAACACTGCATTTTGGACGGTTTTTTCTCTTAGACTAAGGGTCTGATCGAGTCGTCCGACCTCTCATTTTTGTCGTCTTTTCATTTTCTACAATAAGTCTATTGACATCATCACGATTACTCTGATAGTTTCAATTTTATAAGCAAAAAACTTAAAAACACGCGATTTTTTGCATAAAATTGTTAATAACAAAGACATAAACAATAAAGTCGAGTGAAAAACATATCACTATATTATATGGAACTATTTTACACACAATGGCGGAGCTGGTTTTCTTCTAACACTTTTTACATGAAAAAATCTCTGTAGCTTGGCCTAAGAGACTATTGATAAAAAGAACGAGGAATAGTTGGTTTCGCTTCTTCATTTATAGTTCTGTAAGAAAAATGTCATACATTTCTGCTTCTCTTGAAAATTTCTTTCTTGAGATCCTTTACATATTTATATATATATATATATATATATATATATATATATACCGGGTGTCCACAGAAGGTGGCTCGCCCCTATAATTTTTTTTTCTGGGATAATTAAATGAAATGAAATTTAGAGGATCTGTTCAATGCATAAAACTGCATATTCTGACAAGTAACTCATTTTCATGCAACTTCCGGTTTCACCGGAAGTGACATAACATTTCGATTTTTAAATGGGATACCTGGTATATTTTCAGTTTTTTTGTCTCCATATGACATTTAGAATGTCATGTATCATTTGCTACTTTTTGTAACCGTTAATTCGAAATAAATTTTTATTCTAGAGGGCTATAGATGCGTTCAAATAAATAATTTCGATACTAGAACAGGCTACTCGATGATTTCAAATTTTAATCTCAATAAGATTTTTCATTTAAAGAAAGTTCTAAGGATTTCAGGTTTTTATCAAAAGTTTCCTTTCAACCTAATACCTAGAGTGCGGTATCAAATAAATCGTAATGCAATTTTTTTTTTTAATCCGACGAGCCACCATGTTGCCATTTGAAAAAAAATAGTAATGAAAGTTTCAAAATCAAACGTCACATAGCTGAAACATTTTGATCGAAAACAGTAAAGTTGTATTTTAGCAAACATTTTAGGACCGACATTAGTTATTTGAACGCATCCATTGCGCTCTAGAATAAAAATTTATTTAAAAAAAAAATTGAAAAAAAGGTTACAAAAAGTAACAAATGATACATGGTTGTATTATAACTGTCATACGGAGACAAAAACACTGAAAATATACCATGTGTCCCATTTAAAAATCGAAAGTTTATGTCACTTCCGGTTGCACGAAGTTGAGTTGTCGAAAAATGCAATTTTATGCATTAAACAGATCCTTTAAATTTCATTTTATTATCTCCGGAAACAAGAAAGTTATAGGCGCGAGCCACCTTCCGTGGACACCCGGTATATATATATATATATATATATATATATATATATATGTAATAGGATTCCAAGGAAGTGTTGCATCACACGAACTATTTTCTTCAAATTCTCGAGAAACGAGAAAACTGAAGAAATGAAGTGGAATTTTCCAGAATTAATCTGTCGCCCGTTTTTGTATTCCTACAATGAGTTGTAGAATGAGACTAATTGATACCTTTCCGTTAATGAAACTGTATTGGTTTTTATAGGAAACATATGACGACTGTATAGATTAATATGTTTTTTCCAATTCGTGGCAGTTTCAATAAATGGAGTTTAAAAGCGAGATTTTTCAGATCGAATAACCTGTCACCCCTGAATTTGTTTAATTCCTACAATAAGCTATAGGATGTTACTAATCGACATCTTTTCACCAATGAACTTGTATTGGTTTATATGGGAAATATATGACAACTTTATAGATTAATATGTTTTCCCCAGTTGGTGGCACTTTCAATATATGGAGTTTACAAATAAACAATTAAATACGAAATGGTTGAGTTCAATAGCGGGATTTTTCAGATCGACTGATCAGTCATCCCTGAATTTCATTAATTCCTACAATGAGCTATATGATGTTACTAATTGACATCTTTCCCTCAATGAACCTGTATTGGTTTTCATGGGAAATATATGACACCTCTATACAAAATAACTAGAAGACGCTATTCTCAGCTGGTGGCAACATTGATATATGCATCTAATAAATAAACAATACGAAATGGTTGAGTGTAGAAGCAAGATTTTCTAGATCGACCAACCTTGCCATCCCTGAATTTTTTATTCCTATTATGAGTTGTAGGATGTGACTAATTGATACCTTTCCACCAATGAATCTGAAGGGTTTTTATGAGAAATATATGATAACCATACAGAAAACAGCTAGATGATAAATAAATAATTTACACATTTCACTTTCGTCTCTGTTGATGACAATTTCATGGTTGCGGTCTCGCTGTCCTCAGCGCCTTGCTAATCTATGTTGATTGCGGTTATTCGAAGGCAATAAACGAAAAAAATTCCATCGATATGGCCGTGCCCAGGTCATTATTATTGCAAATTTGACATTAAATATCATTTATCAACAGTCTCTTCAATGATCAATCAATAACGTTAACAATTACAGTTCGAACATTCACAATACAATGTCGTGTATGAGACGAATTGCGAAATTCGATCAATTTTGAGTTGTAAACTTTCAATACATTTGAATTTACATATCGATATGTCCTTCGAACGTTAACACCCATCGGTGATATTTTCTTTTCATTCGTAATACTACAACAAAGAAACAAGTATTCCCTATTATATACGAGGATATTATAAATATTTACATATTATCAAATAAACAATATCGAATTGGTCGCTTCATTTACAAAATAATATTTCAACCTAATGAATATCGTGAAAGTTTAAAACGAAGTTATTCAAGAATAGTGAACAACGAAAGCAGAAAAAGAAAAAATATATGGGTAACTGTACATAAAATATTAATAAGAAAGTAAAATATGAATAATTCTAGTAAAAATTTTTACAACATCGAAATATATACAAGAGAAATTTATTCTCGTTTTTTATACATAAACTTGTAGAAAACGTGGTAAGCAAGCGAAATTTTACTCACCACTCCCTGAGGTATTCCAAAGTCGTACGTCGGGGGTTGCGACGTGGGTTGATATGGTCCCCTTGCATACCTGAGAATGGCCAACTGTTGAACTCTTCTGATACCACATTCTCCCAATCCTCTTAATTGGATCCAGTAAGCTCCTGGATTTCTGTTTGCGTGGATGACAAAATCGTATCTTTCACCTGGAAAATGTTTCTGTTAACCAAACATGTTCGATAAATCAGACTTGAACGTGCTATCGTGTAGTCACAGAGTGAGATTGGCGCTTCATTTCTGGAATTATATCTCGCGTTTCTGCTTTTCTAACAAAATATTTCTGAACAAGAAAAATAGAAATTTTGATCAAGACTAAACTAGTCTCATTTTCGACATTATTCGAATAATAAATTGGACTAAATTTCATATTGAAATAATACTATAGTAAAATGAGGGAGGCGCCTAAGCTGTATGTGACTTACTAGTACTCCTTACGAGGCTAGAAACATACAATAATGGCTTTATTTTGTTTTATTGCGTAGGTGGCTGTGATTCTGAACATTGCTTTCAAATATGAACAACTTCTGAAAATAAACTCTTTTCATAATGTCGAAAATAAGTGTAGTTTACTCTTAATTGAAATTTTAATTTTCTGTTCTCCCGTGTACGCCTTTCAGAAATTTAGAAGTTTGACATTTCGAATCCAAGTTTTATGCAATATATGAATTTTCATCAAGAATAAAATTTTCTGACAAATGGATAATAAAAAAAGTTTCCCAAATGGTACAAACATTATATATTATATATATATATATATATATATATATATATATATATATATATATATATATATATATATATATATATATATATATATATATATATATATATATATATATATATATATATATATATATATATTATATATATATATATATATATATATATATATATATATATATATATATATATATATATATATATATATATATATATATATATATATATATATATATATTAATTCAAGATACTTAAAAAAACTATTCAAGGGAACTGCGCTATATGAGAAAAATATTGTTCATAACTTCATATGAAAAACAGTTTTTACCATATTACTGAAAAAACACATTGTTGATTTTAACGGTTACTGTAACTGTATATATGACGCTGCGTTTCAAGTTGCCTTAAACAGATTAACAATCTGTTTTATGATACTACACATAATTAATTCAATTTTGCAATATTTTCATAATAAAGACCCACTTAAATATATTCAATTCGCTCGAAAAAGCCTAAGTTTGTTTTTCAAATACTACTAAAATATCATTGACATATTATAATGATCTTCTTCGGTGAATATCTTGAATGTACCTCATATTCCTTAAATATACGAACTATTATTGATGAGGTCAATTTATCTAACGGAATTTGAAGACAAAATGCGGTGGTTTTTTTGGTATTTTCGAAAGGTACCTTTCGAAAATAATATGTTCCATTTTCTATAATTCATTTAATTTAATTTTTTCGATCCAGTTCACATGTTAGCACCCACGTTTTGACGATATTTTTCCTTTGAAGTCCAATTTCTAAGTAATTCAGGTTATTTCCTAATATATCTACATGTCTCAAAAAAAGACCATTATTAAATGTTGCACGAATATAATGCTGGGAAAACGCGAGTGATTCAATGCCGCAACTGGAACCTAATTGCTGTTTAATTCATTTAAATGACAAGTTTCAAGTAATGACAGAAACTTACGTAAGACTGTGCCATATTTCTAACATATTTATAAAATACGTGATATCAAGGGAAATGGTAGTGAACGTAAATGAGGTCTCATTCATGTTTTTTTCCTCAATATAAAATGACAGTTTATAGCAGTTTAAATATGGATATGTTTCAATTGTTTGTTGAACATCGAAGTATCATATTCTTAGTGTTTTATTTCATTTTTTAAGAAACATTAAAAAAACAGACATCACGAAGTTTCCGCAAATGGTTATTCTAAATATAATATTTTCAAAATATTCCTTAAATTTATTTATTTTTCGGCAACAAATATTGAATGTTCCTACTTATCGCCGGTTTTCGTTTTGAGCGGTAAACTTCAAAAGAAAATAAGAAATATTTGTGAAAAAATCCGTGTTGCTTTCGCAGTGGAAACATCGAGAACGCAATTAGTAAACATTCGTGTCGCAGATTTTCAGTGTGCAGTGAAGTACGACAACGAATTAATACAGGGTCGCTGATATGTATGGAAACGGTCGATTATTTACTAAAGTAAGATAGCTAGCGAAAAATGTTAGGATACAAAAGTTATAGGGTTTTTTAAAATCTATCACACTAAATAAAAATTAAGTATACAGGGTCAGTCAAAAAGTACCGAAGAAATGAAATTGCTTTTTCTTTAATGGAACAGCCTATATATTATACCATATTTTAATTCTGCTCAAAATTCTGAACAAAACTTAGCACATCATTTCTTGAAGTCAATCGTTTTCGAGATATCGAATTTTGAAAATAACCTTTGACTACTCTCTAATTTATTGAAGAAAAAGCACGAAATGATAGATATTCATTATGGAAGTCACAGAAAGTGAAGTATGTGGATATGATTACAATTTAATTATATTTTTTCACGAAAAAAAAAGCATAATTGTTCAGAGTTGATAAAAATGCAGGAAACAAGTTGTAATAAACAACAAATTCTATTTAATAAGGTGCTCAAAGTGTTTACCATTTACCTCCCGACGGTAAATGTATTGAATTTAGGAAATGTAAGTTTTGTTCAGAATTTTGAGCAGAATTGAAATATGGTATAATATATAGGGTGTTCCATTAAAGAAAAAGCAATTTTATTTCTTCAGTACTTTTTGACTGACCCTGTGTACTTAATTTTTATTCAGTGTGATAGATTTTAAAAAACCCTATAACTTTTGTATCTTAACATTTTTCGCTAGCTATCTTACTTTAGTAAATAATCGACCTTTGATGCATTGATCTAACTTTTTCTGGCTGGAATGAAACTCGCCTAGAGTATTGGGTAACAATGTGAATTTTTAAAATTTTGCACAATATTTCCTTTTGTATTATTATGTTTTTTACATCCGTGTGAGAGGAAAAATCTTTTATAAACTATCCTGAGAGTATCCCGCACGCATTCTCAGGTATCTGTGAGACTCCGGATGTTGCTGGTTTCTCACTAAAAAACCTCTCACACATTCCTTGGAGTAGTTCTTCATCCTGCCCTTACAGCGTCCCTTAACAAAAGAAATGAGCTGCAAGCGGCCTCTATAGTTCGTAGGACCTGATGACTCGAAGTGACCCGAGCAAAACTGCTTTCTGCATTCTTCGCGTCAATATCTCGGCCAGACATCTGCATGCCGGAATAATCTTCAATTCTGTCACATAGTTGAATACAGTATCTCTTATCTGTTCTTTTTCATCACCCATTATTTTCGGCAGGTGACGAAAATTCGACAATAAACACTTCTCTGAGATCTTTGTCCAGCAGGACTATATCTGGCTTTATTGCGTGGATCTGCCGAGTTGTTGAAAAAACATAGTTCAGTAAATGCGAGCTCTATCGTTCTCAACAACCTCTTCAATTTCTAATGGAACATATGGTAGCATATGGTCTATACCATAAACTTCTCTCAGATGGAAGTAGAGAATTCAGAGCGCCCCATTATGCCTTTTTATATACCCTGATGGAGCATGGACTTATAATAATAATTATTTTTATTATTATTATTATCTATGTCAACCTACTGATCCTTTGTTTGTTTAGATAACTAAACGTTGCGAAATAAGTTATGAAACTACGAATAGGTTGAGAAAAATTATAATGATCTCTTTGGTCTATTCAAACAACTTTCGAAATCATCTCATGAATATTAATCCAATCTAATTTTGATTACCTTGCATCACCGTATCTAGCTAATCAAAAATCAAGTTGTAATCATATATTATGGATATCAAATTTCCTGATACCATACTGAAACTAATTCACTTCCTTCTCCGCTGTAGGCAATGAGTTTCAGCTAGATATGTATGTAGAAATCATCGTTTTATATATAATTAGCGACCTTTTTCGCTAATCCAGTAGGTTGGTTATCTGTTTTTCAATTAAGAGTTTACCAGTTCTCTATTTTCATTTCAATCTTGCATCGAACTACACCTTTTGCCTTCGTCCTAATCAGTGACGCATGCATTGTCGTGTTTTTAATTGATTAAAAAAAACACAAGAACAAACTCCGTTCTAAGTGGCTATTTAGAATATTCATGAGGCCTCAAAAGAAATGAATTGATTCGAGTCTATATAGAAAAGCGAAACGAATCGGAAATATGAAGGAGAAAGGACATTTCACGTTTTGTAAAAGAAAAATCGGTGGAGTTGTGGAAATGCTGCCTCGAATGAATTTCCATGGAATTTCAATCAATAATTCATCGCATTCCTCACATTCGCACTCTTTCTATTGTTGACGAATGTGTCTTTTTCACGCTAATGAATGAAATTGAAATCGAATAACACTGATAAAGATATACGAAACAGAATTATCTCAATGATAGATGATAATAATAGAAAGTCAATTCTTCAACGCATTTACAAGTAATACGGTATTGAATGAACATTGTGTTATCTGAACAGTAACTGATTTGTATAATATTCGAATAACTAAAACACCCTTTAAAGAGCTAAATTCGAAAACATCGTGCATCAAGTTGTTTATGGCCTTCTTGTATATTTTTCGTATTTTTCGAATATTTGACCTTAGTTTAACCTTGGATCGATTGAACAAAATTAATTTAGACAAAATCGCTTTATCTAGCGATTGCCGGCAATATCATGAGACGATAATAAAGTGGCAAGAATGAAGATATGCTTTAGTGGTACTAAAGATAACTTTTGTTATTACATCTATCACAAATTCAATAAATAGATGTTCCCTAAAATTTTGTGTATGAGGGCAACATTTATTGCCTAATGGGCGATATGCTTTTTGGATTTGAAATATATTAAATGTCTGTTGGCGATTTGACATTCACATTTTGTGTGTATAAGTAACACTCATTGCCTCTCCACATAAGTTTAAATTGCCTTTATAGACGATAATGCTTTTTGAATTCAAAATATATTTAAAATGACTTTTTTTAGTTGACTTTTTCACTTTACTATTTACGCCAAATGGACATTTCCTAAAATTTGTGTGCATGGGTAAGATTTATCGCCTCGATAATAGGTTGAATAGCTTATATCGACGATTATGGTTTTTGGATTTAGAATATATTTAAAATGATTTCTCAAACGTCGGTAATCGTTTTCACATTAACATTCATCACAAAGTAGACGCTTTCTAGATGTCTTGTTTGTTAGAGTAACATTGATTGCCACGAATTGAGTTTAATTTGCCTCGAAACTTGAGTTTAAATTGCCTCGAAGCTTGAGTTTAGATTGCCTATATGAACAATAATAATAGTTGGGGTTTAAATATATTCAACATAATCTTCAAACATCTTTGGCGTTTCAAATTCACTTTAGATATACAATTCATAGAGTACCGTTGTGTATGGGTAACTATTATTTCCTCGATCCTTGAGATAAACTTGCTTATTCAGATGATAGCGATTCTGAATTGAAAACCGTAAATAATATTTTTCGTTACAGGTAATATTTATTGACTCGATATTTGAGTTAACATGATTTATAAATATAGGAAAGGTTTTTCGAATTAAATAATTTTCATCCTGATTTTTCAAACGTCCGTCAGAGTTTTCACATTGCTGTTACCTCAAATAAGGTGTGTAGGTACTAATAACATTTATATACTCGATGCTTGAGATCAAATCGCTTATACAAACAATTATAATTCTCGATTGAAAATATAGTTAACAAGATTTGTTGAGCATCTATTGAGGTTCTTGCATTATTGTAACCTTTTCAGAATGTTCATCTTGGACACCCAAAGTAGGGAAATTATTTATTGTAGTTCTAGATATCTAAGTAATTTTATATGCAGAAAAATCGAAAATTTTGCTTGTCGATAATTCGACAAAAACTCAAAAGAGAGAACTCTTACCTGAGAAAGATATGATAGTGTTGACTGTAACTGGTTGTACTGGCTCACCATCGGTAGCGATCAAAATCAAATCGTGACCTTGGATCGTCAGTTGTGCAGGGCAAACGGAAGCGAACGAATTGATCACTCTGAATCTGTACTTGTTACCAGGCGTCATGGTGAACACCTCCAGGGGCGTATTCGTCATGAATCCCGTATTGGGATCTCTGAATTGACCCTTGCCGTTAATCAGCAAACTTTCGGGATCCTGACCTGTATTCACGGCCAATCTACCCGGGAACCTTTCCGCTGCATCTTCGTGCATCCAGTCGCTGAGAAGTATTACGTGGGTGGTCAGATCGTAGTCGTAGAGGTTGCTGTTGGGATCGCGATTTGGTGGTTGACGTACCACTAAGCTGCCATATAAACCGTCCATCTTCTGCAGACCGGTATGAGCGTGCCAGAAGTGGGTGCCTGCGTTTCCGGCTATCCATTGGTATCTGTAAACAATGGATGCTTTCGTTCTATTCTATAATTTAAATAAAATATCATACTGAATGGGAAACGTGATTTTACTATATAGTATAACGTACATTGGGGATGAAAGAGCTTTTCTTGCTCTTTAAGATGCTTATTCCTTCATTCAAAAATTCTGATCTTTCCTGAAAAGCTATGACCAGAAAAGAGAAAAAAATGGTTAGGAAAGGCTAGGTGTTTTATACCTTCCTCGAGTATATATGACGGAGGGAGACTGTTCAAGTTATGTGGAGCCAGATCATACGATACACTTGCCCGTGCAAGTGCGGTAAGAATGTGTAAGACAGAAAAATTTATGAAAGGAAAGAAGTTAAGTGGGGTTTAGTGGATAAAGAACTATCGCCTTTGTAAGTTTGTAAGCAGAGATAAATCTACGCCATCTGCAAACCTCTGAGAAAACTCAAGGCAGAACTCTCGAACCCGGGGTTTGAACTCGGAACCTCCCGAATTCCAGTCAGCGAGCCTTAATGCTCAGCTACCTAATTAAGTGAAATACGAAATATATCTGCTCGCATTCATGAAAATTTTTGTACTGAATATCAGATAATTATGAATTTTGATAATTGATAATTTTTCATTTAAAATCTTTTTGAATATTTCTAGTTCTAGATAATATGCTATTTTTAAGTGTAGAATCTTGAATGAAGTGTAGACTTTTTTTTTTTTTTAACTCGAGGGACCTACAGTTTAACGCCGGTTCCGAACGGCCAATGGGCTTGTAAACTATGTACATTACCCAACAAATTTCAATTTTAAATAACCACTAAATTCCGGACAACACCCAAGAGCGAGGTGGGACTCGAACCCACAATCCTCGGTTTACAAACGGTATAAGGCGGTTCACCTTACCGCTGGTCTACCGAGGCCTCTAAGTGTAGACTTAAGTATGAATGATCCAATATTCAGTATCAGTCGTCCATGCTTTGATAGCATTGAAACTCTTGTCATATAATGATGTGAAATTTAAATAATTGACTAATACGTTTTATTCAGTTGGACATTTGATCTCTGGAAGAGATTCACAGTTGAGTAATATTATTATGTTAATCACTCTATGCATTTGATGTAGTGTTAAAAAATACGCGATAAAGAACAAGTAAACACTGGTTTTGACATTTCTTATTCTTATGGTTAAATTCAAGTTTTCACTTAATTTAACTTCTATGATGAATGGTACCTGAATGTGTTTCCTTGTTGAATTGGGCACTGCGTTACGAATGGCACTCCATCGTAGTACTGAGAACCTCTTTGCCAAATTCCGTGCCAGTGAAGGGTTACTTCCATACCCTCCATATGATTCTCCACGTCTATGACCACTTTGTCTCCTTCGCAAACCTGTATACTTGGTCCGGGTACCATACGATTTGCTGTTAATATACCTCTTTCTACACCGTCAGCCAACACGCACTGACAATTGGACCATACTGTATTTGTGGCATTCGGTGTACACACTTGGCAAGCACTGAAACAATAAAAAAGTTATGAAATGATAAGAACTGCTAGACGAAGATGAATCTGAATCAAGTTCGAGATCAAATAAAATTTTAGTATTTGAAAAAACTAATTATGATTAAATACAAAAAAAACTATAAGAATCAAATATTGAAAATGACTTGAAAAAAGTTTTGATTGAATAAGTATCAAAAATAATACACAAGGAATAAGAGTGAATCAGATCCAGAAGCTAATCTCGACTCAACTACA
The DNA here is from genome assembly GCA_030704885.1 of Cynegetis impunctata. Lineage (NCBI taxonomy): Eukaryota > Metazoa > Arthropoda > Insecta > Coleoptera > Coccinellidae > Cynegetis > Cynegetis impunctata. The sequence goes on along the minus strand of JARQZK010002958.1, from coordinate 200,807 downwards.
CATCTAGTGTTATAGACCATGAAGAAGTTGCGAGTGAAGAAGTATAAATAAATACGTATTTCTTCATGAATCTTTCATTTGCTTCGCTTGATTTATATCACGCATGTAATTTCCATAAACATGCGTAAACATTTTTTTATTCGATTATTTTTCCTGTCTATAGTTGTGATTGCACACAAAATTACGTCATGTCATCCATTCTTCTAGTCGAAAAAGCGTTTCGAATATAATTAGAAACAATTCCCATACTTACAACACCGTTTCGTTCCAAATGGCAATAAACACTCACACGCATTTTCTTTGGGAAATTTTCTGCGATTGATAATTGGAAGAAATTATGAAATACTACCGATGATTGTCCAGTAATTATTGAAATAATTAATCGTGTCCTTGCTCTAGTATTTTCAAATTTAATATTTAAATAATGATATAATATCGTACATTATTAGCGTACACAAAATTGCTCTTGCTAGCTCAATTATTCATCAATAATCTACGTGAAAAGTGTAGAAAGCAGATAAAATAATTGCAATATAATTGAAAGAATCATCCGTTGCAAATCTGCAATGAAATTAATATAAGTAGAACACGTTTTGTTGATAAATACATCTTAGAAATTTAGAGAGAATTTTTTATATATTTAATAATATAATAATTATTGCAATAATTTAATTTAGACAATAGAAAAAATTTAATATTGTTGTTTTCATGTAAATTTCTTCACTATTTTCTGTGATTTATCTACATACATCACTTGTCTCAGTTATGTCTACAGTTGTAGACTGGCCATCAAAAGGGGTTAAAAATACAACAGATATTACTTTACAGCATGTCTACTTCACTGAATAATGCATAGTTGACCTAACCAGTTTCTAAAGCTCTCAAAACATAACTTTAGTTGTCTGAATGAAGAATTAAACTCCAGATGTGTGAAATCCTATTGAATATGATTCTGGTGAGATATTTCTTCATCAAATCCAACAAAAGCTAATACATCAGTTCTTGAAACAAACTCATATTTTATTTCAATTTATGTAATGAAAATGAAAATTTCATAAAATTACATATGAATGATGAATACAACCTGTTTTCTTAGGTTGCAAAGGGTGCAGAATATAATCAATATATATATATATATATATATATATATATATATATATATATATATATATATATATATATATATATATAATATAAAAAAATCTATCGCAGCGAGCTGCATTAGAAAAGCAGGTTTCCAAAACGTATCCAGTTTAAAAAATCTGTTCATTCAATAAAAAACTTGAAACTCATATTTTGAAGTTTAACCTTTTATTGCAACTGCCACACAATCTCATATCTACGCCCTGAGCGAATCCGAGTACCCCAGCTTGTCGATGAATAATCTTAAACTATTCTGCTGATTATTACTAATGTTGAAATTTTTTTCAGTATATCCAGATGCCATCCGGAACTCTCGAAAAACATCTGGATGAGATTCGGACATCTCTATTAGTGCCTCCATATACTGACCGCTTGCAGCTGTCGAGACAATCTGCAGGGGAGAAGTCGTGTTGCGGTTGGTGTCGACTGCAGCCTGACTGATCCAAGCAGTCCTTTTTGCGGAAGTGTTGGACCGCAACATGACTGCTCTGAATCTGATCTAATGCGACTTTTCATTCGATTGAACATGAATTATTCCGGCGTTGTAAAGCGTAAAGTGGTCGCCGTGACAGTGTCTGTGGGACGCTGAGAGCGGTCGGTGTACTGCAGGTTGAACTGCTCTTTGCTGCCGGCAGCACAGCGAAACTTGACTGCGTGCCGACTGCATATTTGGCTACGACTGCAGAAGATTTGCTTCAGCTGTTCGTATATTGCTAACATTAATTTTGAAACTGCAGATTGCTCAACAGCGACTGCTCTGCTCCAAGCGGTCCGTCTATGGAGACTATTATAAGTGCCTCCATAGACGAACTTCTCAGAGCAGTCAGTGTCGACAACTTCAAGCGGTAGCTTTTGCGTAATCTGCAGTTTCTATACAATTTTTCCGGCAAGTCGTGTTGCGAACATCAATTTTGTATTAAAACTGCAGATTGCCCAACACAGACCCCTTGAAGCTGTCAGCACTGACTGCTCCAAGCAGTACGTCAAAGAAGTCACTAAGAGTTGTAGAAAAATTATTTTAGAATAGAAAACTAGTTTTCACGGAGTAACTTTTATTTCGTATCGGAAAAGTCGGTTGATTTGAATGAACCTTTGGTGAAAAATTACAGATATATACGTATAGCAAAAAGTACCCCCATTAGCGTCTGCCTTAATCTTCTATTTCTTAATATTTTTTCAGTATGGAAAATATGAAGAATTCTTTTTCCGAAGTATCAAATATGCTCAACTTTCATAGAAAATGTTTGTTTCGATTCAATAGGTTGTGAATATAGGTACTCACGCTCCAAGTACAGTGTACAACTCTAAAGTGAAATGGTAGTAACATATTCTCGGTGGCTCCCCATCTCTGCATGCTCTCGCGCACTCTTCAGGAGCAGATAAAGACGGATTCTTTTTCAACTCTGCTGTTGGTGATGTTCTATAATCCAAATGTTTGAAGGGAAGACCACCTGTAAATTGAAAAATTATCAATTAAAAAGTTTTCTACATTCTTCAACAATCAGATTATTAAGTAAAATAGAAGGTTATATACAAATATCTACATGTTTTGAATATTTTTTTATTAAATCGTTACACTCGTCAGTATTTGGCAAATCGTCAGTATTTGCCAATATGAACACATACAAATATAACTTACCTAATGATGTCTTTTTGCTATTCGATCCCCTATATCTTATGGTATTCGATCCTAATGGTGGATGGGATTGATGTAAACTATGTCCGGAAGAAAACACATCAGGTACTTCCGTATCCGATGGCGACCAAAATGACGGGGAAGCCTGTTGATCATGGGTCGAAACTGCAAAAAACAGACATGAGTTAAAATATTCTACTTAAAAATAGTCAAGTTAGTGTTTGTTATTCAAGAATGCCCATTTTAAGCATGAAATATCGAAAAATAAAAAATGTCTCTCTCGATGTAAAGTTTGCAAATAGCAAATAGTCCACGGATTTCTCGGAAACAGTTGACATTAATTGAATTAAATTTATAGCAAGGCAGGCCAATATTCATTTGATACATGAGCTAGTTTATAGGGAGTATTTCAAGAGACAATTATTAGAACTTATGAAAATACTATTTTGAACACTTTATTCTATAGATCGATATGCTCGTTTGAGGATACATGCTCATTACTTATATATTCATACCTATATAAATTTTCATACAAGAAACTGATCTTTTATCAAGGCTTTATTTTTAATTTAATGAAAAATCTCAGTTATAGGTTACATTGTAAAATTATTTCAATTGTTAAAAAAGAATATATATATATATATATATATATATATATATATATATATATATATATATATATATATATATACATATATATATATATATAACATATACTATATATATATATATATATATATATATATATATATATATATATATATATACATATATATATATATATATATATATATATATATATATACATATATATATATATATATATATATATATATATATATATATATATAATATATATATATATATATATATATATATATATATATATATATATATATATATATATATATATATATATATATATATATATATATATATAATATATATATATATATATATATATATATATATATATATATATATATATATATATATATATATATATATATATTATTTATATATTACACATATATTCTTTCATATATATGTAAAAATATTTATATATGTATATATAAAGAAAATATCTTATACTCATCATGGCAAATGTGATATTGGTATATAATTTGCTGAGTACCTATCAAAAATTAGTTCTCAATCTCTCATTCAGCTACCTGAAGAATGCAAAGCAGAAAAGATCTCTAACTTGTAAACAAATAGATACAATCTCACTTAATTCTTTTATATTATATTGAATGAACATTCAATTTAGATTAACTTGGTGATATTGCGATGAATTAATGAAATATCATCCTTTTTTTTTAATTAAACCGGCCTTAGATTTTCCACGATTACCAAGAACTCAAACTTCGATTGAAAAAAATTGTACTCAACAACCGGGATCAAAATCCTCAGAATACCAACTTCATAAAAATGCCTGTCTGTGTATTTATTCAACCATGGAAATTTATCGTCATAAGTTTTCAACTTCCTCGATTATTGTTGAGTCAATTTTATTGAAAAAATTAGAAAGGAACCAAATTAACGTAGTGAGAACCTCAAGATCATTTTGTGGTTTCATAGAATGATTATGATTTTTCAATGAGAGGTAAGGACACAGACAAAAGAAAGTTTATTTTGTTAGTTCATAAAGATGAGTGAATCATCAGTAAAAAGAAAACTTAACAAAAAAATTTAAAATGAGTAAATGAGTTAGATTGCAATTTTATATGTGAAATTGAACAAAATTAGAATAATTTTTTAAATATCCCTACAATGTCAATTATTATATCATCGGAACTTACTTCTGCTAATTATTTGTCGTGAATATGATACAAAACAATTTTCAACCTAACATTTGGAATGAATCGTGTTCAAATCTAAACAAAGAATGTCTTCAGGATGTGATTATTATCATCATATCAAAAATTTCTATCTAAATTATAGCCTTCAAAGATTTAATGGCGATATGTCATACAATAACGTCAAAAACAAACATGAGAGTCATCTTAACTGTATTTCCTTCAACAAAAATAACAATAGCGTATGTTCCACATTCATCGCTCTACTCACGCATAATTTTAGTAGCATGGAGAATATGGAACAATTCGACCGAAAAACACTGAAATTTCCTGAATTCGGAAGCCAATAGACAGAGATGAAGAGAAGTGGAATGATCCGAAACCAGTTGAATAACAACCACTTGGAACTTTCACCATTTATTTTTTCTTGTTGTATCCCGCAAAGACCATTGTTTTCGAGAACTTCCCACACCCAACGAATTTAATACCTACATGTATTCTGTTTCATCTCCACCCATTCTGAAAATGGAGAGCTTTCTGCAGAGAGATAATTCCATACTATAACGGCTCTTCGAATTTGACCCTCATTAAATCAGGAGTAGATTGATAAAAAAGAAGACGTATAATCTCATCTGTGTAAGGTTCAATCTTCGTCATGATTCGAAATTAACAGTTGGCTTGCTGGTCTGTCAATTCTTGTTAGTAAATTCATATTAATATTACATAAAGTGAACAAGGAAAATTCTTTAATAATTTAAAAAATTATCAAACAACTTTCCAAGGAAGCTGGTTATACGTATTCAGCAACGCAAAATCTGCATTCACAATCGAACGGTGAATTATAGAAATTGTCAAGTCACCCCGACTCAAAATCTGCATACAGCTGTTTCGATCTTATTAGATCTCATCAGTGCAGCTTATTTGACTCGGAGTGAATTAACAAATCTCTAATTGTTCCCCACTACAAATCGTGGTCAGTAACACTGGTCGGATAACAATCCAGAGCGCCATCCCACCAAAGATATTGGGAAACAACAATTCACCGCTTAGACTGAAAATGCAGAAATTCGTCGCTCGATCACGTACCTCCTGATATGAAGATATCTACTCTACAACAGTGGTGTATATGATTCCAAGGCACACTAACATAGTGATTTAAAACCTTTGGATATACCCACGAGAGCACGCTCCGAATATTCTAGTCGCTTAATACGCAAAATACTACAATCAAATCATGAAAAACATACTAGTCGACCATGGTCAATTTCATACATTACATAAAGTGAACAAGGAAAATTCTTTAATAATTTAAAAAATTATCAAACAACTTTCCAAGGAAGCTGGTTATACGTATTCAGCAACGCAAAATCTGCATTCACAATCGAACGAATTTCTGCATTTTCAGTCTAAGCGGTAAATTGTTGTTTCCCAATATCTTTGGTAGGATGGCGCTCTGGATTGTTATCCGACCAGTGTTACTGACCACGATTTGTATTGGGGAACAATTAGAGATTTGTTAATTCACTCCGAGTCAAATAAGCTGCACTGATGAGATCTAATAAGATCGAAACAGCTGTATGCAGATTTTGAGTCGGGGTGACTTGACAATTTCTATAATTCACCGTTCGATTGTGAATGCAGATTTTGCGTTGCTGAATACGTATAACCAGCTTCCTTGGAAAGTTGTTTGATAATTTTTTAAATTATTAAAGAATTTTCCTTGTTCACTTTATGTAATGTATGAAATTGACCATGGTCGACTAGTATGTTTCTCATGATTTGATTGTTGTATTTTGCGTATTAAGCGACTAGAATATTCGGAGCGTGCTCTCGTGGGTATATCCAAAGGTTTTAAATCACTATGTTAGTGTGCCTTGGAATCATATACACCACTGTTGTAGAGTAGATATCTTCATATCAGGAGGTACGTGTTCGAGCGACAAATTTCTGCATTTTCAGTCTAAGCGGTGAATTGTTGTTTCCCAATATCTTTGGTGGGATGGAGCTCTGGATTGTTATCCGACCAGTGTTACTGACCACGATTTGTATTGGGGAACAATTAGAGATTTGTTAATTCACTCCGAGTCGAATAAGCTGCACTGATGAGATCTAATAAGATCGAAACAGCTGTATGCAGATTTTGAGTCGGGGTGACTTGACAATTTCTATAATTCACCGTTCGATTGTGAATGCAGATTTTGCGTTGCTGAATACGTATAACCAGCTTCCTTGGAAAGTTGTTTGATAATTTTTTAAATTATAAAAGAATTTTTCTTGTTCACTTTATGTAATGTATGAAATTGACCATGGTCGACTAGTATGTTTTTCATGATTTGATTGTTGTATTTTGCGTATTAAGCGACTAGAATATTCGGAGCGTGCTCTCGTGGGTATATCCAAAGGTTTTAAATCACTATGTTAGTGTGCCTTGGAATCATATACACCACTGTTGTAGAGTAGATATCTTCATATCAGGAGGTACGTGTTCGAGCGACGAATTTCTGCATTTTCAGTCTAAGCGGTGAATTATTGTTTCCCAATATCTTTGGTGGGATGGCGCTCAGGAATGTTATCCGACCAGTGTTACGGACCAAGATTTGTATATGGGAACAATTAGAGATTTGTTAATTCACGCCGAGTCAAAGAAGCTGCACTGATGAGATCTAATAAGATCGAAACAGCTGTATGCAGATTTTGAGTCGGGGTGACTTGACAATTTCTATAATTCACCGTTCGATTGTGAATGCAGATTTTGCGTTGCTGAATACGTATAACCAGCTTCCTTGGAAAGTTGTTTGATAATTTTTTAAATTATTAAAGAATTTTCCTTGTTCACTTTATGTAATGTATGAAATTGACCATGGTCGACTAGTATGTTTTTCATGATTTGATTGTCATATCAATATTGTTATTTTGTTCAAGGAAAAATGATTGAAAAATACTTAAGGCTGTTTCTGAATAAATCGCCTTAATAACTCAAGATATTGATTTTGCTGCTTAGTCTGAAATTGAATAAGCTAGATGATAAAGATTAAAGGTATTGAACTAACTAAATTCAGCAGTTGAAGCTTTTGTCTCCACTAATGAAATATTTAAATTTGCAGAGTTCCTTCTTTTGGATCATTTGGTGAATTAGTTAGGTAATTAAATCACCAGCATATATAACTCAATTATTTGAGAAACGTGTTCAACTGGAGACAATATTCACTCAAAATTTCATTTAATAAATTGATCAAACTTTTAACTTCTTTTTCATATTGATTTACCAATGCTACGGATTGAGGGGAGTTTTTAAATCAACTAATAGTGAGTGATCAACTTAACATTCAACATAACTGATGTTAACTCAACCGGTCAAACTTTTAACCCAACTAGCCAAGTCTTCAACTGAACCTATCTACATTTTAATCACTTGGGGTACTGAACTCTAATTTGCTATAATAGTAACTCAAATTGTTGAAATTTTCAAACTAAACATACAAAATATTTGAAAGATTTGACTATTTTATTCCTTTCGAAAATATATTACTTAAATTCCTGATAAAGATGTCAACGCAACTTTTCACTCAGTAAGTGAAAGTTCTATCTCATTCTATAGAGCCAATTATTCCTTTAGTAAGGATAAAGTAGAAAAAAATTATCGTAAATTTTACATAAAGGTTGTACTGACAACAAGACTCCAAAAGTTTGAAATTTCCTCAAAGAATGGGGACACTGATATGGTTCACATTCATTAAAAAAATTAAAAGCTTTGTAGTATTCATGTATGAATGTGAAAGGTTTAATATAATATTTTAAAAGTTATAATATTATAAATTTGTTTTTAAGATTGTTTTCATTTTTAACATTCCATGGGATGAAGAAACTCAATGGATTTCATACATTTTGTAATTTATATTCTTAAGATGGAAAGTAGAAATGGATAGCATACTCTACCCACTCTCACTATACTTTCTGTGCAAATAAAAATATTCAGATATTCAATCGAAAAAATATATTCATACGTAGGTATCGTATTGAATGTTCATGAAGTATAAAATATGAAGCAGAAACCAGATAGTGTATCGGAAAAGTATAATGACAAGTTGCTAGACTATAATTATTAAACCAAGAAAAATGTAGGACTGATGAAATATCACGATATCATCCTACTAGAATCAGGGTCGATTAATCCTTTAATTACGTTTAAATGGAAAGTAATAAGTATAATGTATCAATGTAAAGCTTATCATTAGTCACACAGATAAAAAGTGACTACAATCAATTCAAATGTCACGTACTTCGGTTACAGCTCACTTAAGAACGGATACTAACATTAGAAATTTGATTTTTTTTCACGATAAGATATATTGGAGAAGGTTGAGATACCTACTAGACATTGATTTGACAAATCGAAAATGAACTGTGGTAGACGGAAATCAACTTTTACTTTCGTAAATTGAATAAAGTTATATAGAAATGGATGTGGCTAAATATTCGTTAAACTAAATTAATGACATAATTAGTTCATGACAACACCTGTGCGTAAATGATGAAAAGAAATTGACTACTCATTAACATATTTCATTGAGTGATCGACATTTCATATGAAAGCAAATATTTTGTTTAGAAATCATGGTTATGGTGCGTATCCACCGAAATTGTTGGTAACTTTAGTATTTCCAACTGTTAGAAACTCTCCAAAAAGTAGCAAACCTATGTTTCCATTATGTCCGCACGGAGTTGCAAAAAATTTGAGAAACATTTCACTGGACAACAAGCTGTCTCCACTATTAAGATGACGATGATATTATGCAAGCTAATTCGTTCGTCCACGTGACGTTAAGAGGCATGCTTCTGTTTCCAACAAATGTTTCCAAGTGAAAGTGTATTCACAGAACGCAAAAATATCTGCGACAAGCGTATTCTTTTGATGTTTACCACCAAAAACGAAAACACAGTTACCAACATTTGTTTCCAACTTTTGTTGCTAACACGAGGTAATTATAGAAACTTTTGTCACCACATGAGTTGGCAACTTTTCTTCGGTGGATATGCATCATTTTAATTCCTGTAATGAGTGACATAGGAACAAAATTACGATGATGTTAATAAGTTTGAGTTGAATTTAAAAAAAAAAGATGTGTGAGGCGAGGCATAAGCTGATACTGGAGATTACAGCTTTGCATATGGACCAGTAATTTTTTATCAGAGGAATATTTTAATCGAATTGTTTTCTTCCCCTAGCTGTTTTATTTTTTTAGAATGCAATGTCTTCCAGTTATAAATGATATCTATATAACATTCGGATGTTTTCCATCGTTCTCGGCATTCAATCTTGAGTTCATAGACACCCATGTGAAGCAATGATAAAAATTACACATGTCTGGATATAGTTGAAAACCTCTTAGTATAGTTGCCTCTTGATATTCCGATAAAATTACTTTCGTCCTAACTATTTCTTCTCATCTACAATCTCTCTCAGATAAATGACCAACTTCCATCGGTTCTTTTGATCAAGATTACACCACTTTAGGATAGCATAATTCACATATGAATTTGACTAATTTCCAAGTCTCTGGATTGTGTCTCGACAAAATGCACTGCATTTTCTTGAAAAGGCTATAAAACTACTGAACAGTCCCAAGTGACCTGACCGCCAACCATTTTCTTCTCTCTAGAGGCCATGTCCGGTGTAACGCTACTAGTAACTCCACGATAAAGTATCTATATTTCAATACATTTAATCCAAATGAGAGAAAAATAAATCGATACAGAAAAAATTATCTGTTGGGGGCTTTCCTGTGTAGCACATTATTAGAAACTACTGGCCAAGAGCTTTCTGAAGGGTTGTCAGCTTTTGGGTGCCACATAGGTTAGATTAATGATTTTTGTGGTATTTTTCTAAAACAATGAACTTCTTGCTGAAGTTCAATAAAATATTGAGTATAATTCTTCTCATTGATCAGATCGATATTTAATTTCTAGTAAATTGTTCGTGTTAATCGATATATTCCATTAGTCATTAGTGTGAGAATGAAGAACTTCAACAAAAATTTTTTTCATGTGCTATGAATTTAAAAATACTGTATTTGTGTCATTGACATATTATTGAAATTTTCTTGAAATACGTTTTTGAAGCACGTTTGTGTAGCAAAATCCTTTTAGGATACTGAAGTATTTTATTCTCAAGATAGGGGAACTATTAGGTCAATTCCTATTTACTTATACATTTTATAAATAGATTAGTGAATTATTATTGAATAGATTGTAACAACACTCAAATTTCAGCTGTTTTCTATATAATTTAATAATTAATAAAATATTTTAAAATTATCTTTATTGGTCTCAATGCAAATTTGAGTTTTGGGTCATCATTATTGACTTGGGTAACTTTTTTTTTTGTTGTAGTTTCTCCGAAAATAAAAGACTATTATACTGTATTGAAATTCAAACTCAGGTGCTGAAGTAATTTTATATCCATTTTAGAGCTCTTGGACCACAAGTTTCGACAGTTTTTTGATGTCATATATATAATATAATATATATATATATATATATATATATATATATATATATATATATATATATATATATATATATATATATATATATATATATATATATATATATATATATATATATATATATATATATATATATATATATATATATATATATATATATATATATTTATATATATATAAATATATATATATATATATATATATATATATATATATATATATATATATATATATATATATATATATATATATATATATATATATGTGTGTGTGTATATCTTTTTTTTTTCGGTGCATACCTATAGACATTTTCAGCAGCACAACTATAAGAATTTAGGTAAATTCAGACAAAATGTTCAATCTCCCTATGTTCAAATGTTTCTTCTCCCTACTAAAATTTTTATGGAGAATTTTCTTGCGTTGTTGAAGGTTTTCAAAATTGTGTATCTTTTAAGCCCCACCAAATAAGGGCATTAGGAATTAATTCGTGAAAAAGGACAATATGAGATACTTTCTGGTGCTCACGCGTTTTTAATCGTATTTTTTCATTCTATAGTTACGAATAACCAGGAGCTCCTCTTTCTTTGCCTTGAGTAGATAACAGTTGAAAATTCATGCCATCAACCTTAAGATGAACTGAAGAAATGATAATTTGTAATTTTTCCTAGGTTACGATGTTTACGACCATATATTTAATACAATTTATATCAGACTATATATAACAGAATCTACATACCTAGGAACTACTTTTAATAATCTCAGATATTTTGAGCATTATAAATGGGGAGTACCCGGTGCTAATTATTGATATACCTATGCACTTTGTTTAGTAAACTCATTAAGAATCAATATAAAAAAATGGCTATCTTAAGAATTCAATGTAATCCATCGTAAAGTTTATGAATCGAATGGAATCGTTAAGGAACTAATAATCACATTATACTGGCTATATCTCATGAATTTATGAATGGAACATTTTCTTTCGGAACAAACCGTACAGTCGAGTCTGAATGCTATCCTGTAAATGATGAATAAATTGAAATTTATCGGAACGTATAATTCTTTTTATATTAACCACTGGGTTTTTGAATGCAATATGCGTAACAGGGATTGTAATTACTAATATAAATATAGATCATTTTCTCTATGTAATGATGATTGATGATTCTTGTGTAAATACTAGCATATTATATTGGATTACGCTATTTTCACTTAATTAACACATGTACAAGTAATGGAAGGTGTAAAACTCTTGCTTTTAATACAACAATGAGTTTGTTATAATAGAGATGTTCATTGCGCTAATATAAGGGGAATTTATGACATACACTGGCGGCATGTCATAACAACTACGCGTAGTGGCCTTTGACAATGCAAATGATGGCTGAGAATTTGATTTTACTCAATTTCACTGAGATTTCGGTCGAGCGAGAAGTCTCGTATTATAATAACTACTTCTGTATGAACTATTGCTTTATTGAATGAAACATCTAATTAATTCGTTGCATTATCGAGCTATTACGATGTTGTTGTGATGATAATAGGGATTATATTGTTGACAGGTGCTGAGTAAATTATTAATGTATCTATTAGTTACATTGCCACTCGGCAACATTCGTTAATTGATGTGGTACATAGACGTATTATCTTGTTTATCGCAAATGGCCGTAACTGAACACGATGGAAGATATTATAAGCGATTGGAAATTGAAACTGACAAGCTTGTTCATGAAACAATAAATAAATTTTTACCATGTAAACAACTATTAGACGAATGATTTTATAAAGTTTTTATGAATGATCGAGTTGTAAATTATTTCGCAAATTAAATTGATCACTACAATTTATGTCTCTCCAATATAGTTTTGGGAATTTGTCGCCATTCTAGTTTTATTCAAGAATGTAGTTGACGTTTTTCATATTTCATTGAACAGATTTTTGGAACGAAGTACACTCTGGACACTTTGCGAATGAGAGCTAGGCCAATAAATGTTATACTGTTACGATAACGTTGCTAGACATGCGCGTCAGCTATATTAGTAAAGGTATACGTAATTGTTAAGCATGCTCTCTTGTTCAATTAATTACACACAAAACTTAAAATTATTGTCATGCTATTAATGAATGAAGAATTGTGAAAGTTTCTCAGTAGAGTAAGATGATGATGAAGTCAGGTAAGTACCAGTATTTGAAAATATCATTAAGATATTGGTGTATAATATCTGTGTATTATTATAGACTATGTATGATTTCGAAGTACAGAACTCATAATTATTTTCAAGAATAATATACTTTTTATTCAAATAATAATAAAGATCAGAATTAATATTCAAAGGAAACGAATCTTTTTCAATTTTTGTGTATACAACACATTATTACTTAATCCAATTTTCCTGATAAAAATTCAGAGCTGTTGTCACAATTCCTGCTGGATGAACTTTATTCTATAATTAATAATGACAATGCAAGAAATAAACAACAAGATACAATACCACTATAGATTCACTCATTTCGAGATACTTGAATAAAATTGAATCGCAAACATATGTATCCTACTTAATTTACCACAAATCAATACCATTACTAAGATTGAAAGTACTGAAAAATCCCTTGAATAGAAAATATTTTCAATTTTATCAAGGAGAAGATTTCTATTTCCATAAATAAAAAAAAATCAATTACAATTTTATTAACATTTCTTTTTAAATTCAATCATTTTTGTATATTGTAAATTTATTTTATTGTGCCTGTCATTTAATACATAATTCACAGAGAAACGAACTTCGTTTCGACCGGATGTCCTACAAATCCTTCCATCCTTTTAAGTATAGAATAGATAAAATGATTCTATATCACACCTAAATCCCTTTTCTCATACCTATATCATAACTTCAAATATCCCCTCCTCTGTTGTGCAATTCAGTTTTTGCCATCTGCTCTTCCATACGATCGACCAATAATCCATTGTTCTCAAGTCAGTGAAATGTTTATGCTAATCCAGGAGGATTTTCCAATATTTGAAAACTTTCTTCGAAGATTTATATGTAGCCAAATCCTTCTGAAAGGTTGGTTCGTTGATTGCTTTAACCTTTTTCAATTGGATGTTCAAATTTTGCAACATAATTTTCTTAAATATGATGGTAATTTATACAAGACTATCTATTGAATTGAAATAGGAGCATATAATTAAATATGTTTGGAGAAATGAACGAATCAGTCTCTAAGCACCACTCATTGCAATTATTTGAAAAGCCTTCTGTAATCACTGAAAATTCACTGGGATTTTATGGATCATATGCAATAACAGATTGTAATGAATAGATTGTACAACAAAGGCGGATAAATTTGATGCTGCAAATCCGATGCGATACAAGAATCAGAAACTTTTCTAAAACCGCAAACTTTAGTCCGTTTTATGTGAAAAAAAGATGAGAGGTGTCACGGGTCTTCCCAATAGATTATTTATTGAATAGCAGGCAAGATCGAATTAATTAACCACGTTTTCGAGTAGTTAAATGAAAAACAATTTAGAACTATTGATATTAGCAATATATTACTTCAAAAGAAATTGGAAACTATTTAGAAAGTCGATATTCTTAGAGCAAAATTGAAAACACACAGAAACAAAATTTTCCTGAATTGATATCTAAATTCGGCCTAAACAAAGTATCAGGTGCTTAATTCTGCATGAAATTAGCTTGCTTGCTTTTGACTAGTTGGAAAAACGAATTTATTTTTATGAGGTTTTTATCAATACTCCTACATTTCTGAATGATACATAAGGAATTATATAAAATATGGAAATATCGCTGAAATGATACCTCTATAAGTTCATTATAATACCTGTAATTATTTAATTATCGAATGAACCAATACTATGAAGATATCGGAATATAGTTACTTCCGATACGAACTACAAATATTTCAATTGATAAGGAGTGTTATGTAATCCGCCAGTTCGATTTTTATGATCATCGTAACCCTTTCGCTCACGGTGTACAATATTAGTCCAGTCAATGATCATTTTCCGTGTATTCATCGCATACAACACCGATTTTCATAAGAAATTAGATTTAGGTTCTACTTACTATCTATTCCAAAGTCTACCCTGTGCCAGGGGTTGCTTTTTCCCTGGGCGTGGATGCCACCCCTTCTTGAGGGCGAAAAATTTTTCATTGAAAATAAGTACGGAAATCGATACATTGACTAATTCTAAGCAACTTTTGTTTCATGAAGTTTTTTCTGAAAGTCAATTCTTTTCCACTTATTCGCGAGTGAAATTGTCTGATTTCAGGCAAAAAAACACGTTTGCAGATTCTTTCTCGCGAATAACTGGAAAAATATGCATTTAATCGAAAATAATGTGGGAAGCAAATTTATAGTCTATACAAAAACAAAGAAAATCGTGTATTTATGATGTATGCAGGCCAGATACAAACAGAATTATTGCTGTTTGAAAGTTGATTGGTATTTTCAATCGCCAAAATGGAAAGTTTCTACGTACAATAACCGAAAACCAATGCATTTTTCGGGGAAAACTCATAAAACTTTTTTGAAAGTTATTTTTGTTTTTTATGAAAGTTCCTAGCATCAAAACTAAGCGAGTTATGAAGAGAAAAATGTCGTTTACTATTTATTCGTTGGAAAAAAATAGTGAAAATCTCACCCTCTCTTCCACCCCATTAGAAAAAAATTGTTGCCACTCTACAACTCACTTCATTTATATTTTTATAATACGTTCAGAGTGTAAAGTAGTTCTTTTTGAAAAAATTACAGTTTGAAGAGAGAAAAAATTTTTCGTAATTTTGCGAAAAATCACCTTTTCTTCAAAATCACTCAAAAACTGTTAATGATACGCACAATTTTGTGAGGTAGGAAAGGTAGGTTTTTCTTTTTCAAAAGTTTTGGCCCTTCAGTTTTTTTGTAGGATAAAAGTTGAGTAAGATGTGGCCATTTAAAGCTTGCGTGTGTTTGCGCAAAGTACCTTTTTTGAGCCCTTTTAGCACGAACCTTCTTGAAAATAAAATCTGAAAAAAAGTTTCAATTAGATGACCTCATAGTTCTCAAAAAAACCTACAAAATTCTTTTTTGAAAGACTTGATTGCTTAAAAAATAAGCGAGTTATGGGGAAAAAACCAAAAGCACATTTTTGTAGAAATTATAATATGTATATTAGTATTGATGAATACACATAGTGGTAAATACCAATAAACTTTCAACAAGCAATAATTTCATTTGTATTGGGTCAGAATACATTATAAATACACGATTTTCTTTGGTTTTCTATAAGCTATAATTTTGCTCTCCACAGGTTTTTCGATTGAATGCACATTTTTCCAGTTACTCGCAAAAAAGAATCTCAAAACGTGTTTTTTGCCTGAAAACCGACAAATTCAGTCGCGAATAAGTCGAAAAGTATTGACTCTCGGAAAAAACTTCATGAAACAAAAGTTGCTTAGAATTAGTCAATTCATTGATTGCCGTACTTATTTTCAATGAAACATTTTTCAATCACAAGAAGGGGTGGCATCCACCCCCAGGGAAAAAGCAACCCCCGCCACAGGGTAGACTTTGAAAGAGATGGTAGGTAGAACCTAAATCCAATTTTTTATGAAAATCGGTGCTGTATGGGATAAATACACAGTTTACACTTTTTTACCGTCATTGACTGGACTATATATTGTACATCACTTTACGTAAATCCTAACGAATTTGTAAAATGCTACTGTTCACTTTACTAACAAATTACAGTATTCTGTAAACATCATTATTACTATTTGAAACTGCTACTTCACCTAGCTTTGAGTAGTTTACGCAAAAAAAAAGTATTAATGGTACCTTTTACTGAGTTGTAGCAGTTGTTTCAGAATGTTGAGATGAGGTGGCGCTTCAAACTTTGAAACATGTCGTGACATGTCTGCAATATTTATTTTGGTAATAACGGATACGTGTATTTGTTACTTTCATAGTGAACTTGCTGAAAATTCACTTTGTTTTTTCTTTATTGGAGTAAATATTACTGTACAATATATTGTACATTATGAGTAAACGGAACTCGACAGGTATGGTAAAAAACTCCACGTTATTTAGAGTTCTTGTTATATTAGATTTATTACATGGTGGTACGAATTGAGATATGAGTAAAAAAGTGACCTAAAATGACGAACAACTATTAAAACTAATTGAAGAGGGTGTACAAGATATTGAAGGGCTCAGTGATGATGATTATGGGTGGGGAGATAGGGACGTAGAAGTAAGCAATGATTATGTTGATGAAAATACGGTGAAAGGAAGAAGTTGAGGTGATATGGAAGGTAATTTTGCTGAAAAATCTTTTTCTTTCAGATGCAAATTCCCCGAATGTACATCTAGGAGGAACACAAACAAATGATCAGTTGTAAACTTATGTTGTTTTTCTATTGCATTTCATTTTACTAAATCGCAAATACACTACCACTTATTTAAAATGTGCAATATATTGTACATATATACCGTTTACTCAAAATTTTCAGTATATTGTACATATCACATCCCCTAAAATGGATGACATAGAATTTTTTCGAGTACCTCAAAAAATTGTAAAAAAATTAAAGAGTAAGTCTTCCTACTTTCAGATTTTTATCTTGAAACACAAAAAAGCGTGAGCGAGAGGGTTAAGCAAATGTCTATTTTCATAACGTCGCCCTTCTGCGGCAAATATTTCCTGATATAAATAGCCGCGATGAATTATGGAGCTAGAATACAGAATTTCTCAATGAAAAGTTTATTGCCTGCTATTGAACTGTTTGTATCTCCGATTTTAAAATGCCAATCGTGCTTCGGTGTATCGCAGAAAACGTTTGATAATGAAGAAGGTAGGTGTGCGGTGCAGTGGTTCCCAACAAGTTAAATTGGTCTGAGCATATTTTCAGTTCATGCATTTAATAGGCGTGAGTGGGAACATTTTTTCTCGATTGAATTGAACCGAAAGAAAATGAATTTCTTCAAGTTTGAATCAAAAATATGTCAATTTTGAATTCGAAGTTTCAAAACCAGGATATTTTTGAACACAGTGCAAACAAAATTTTGCTTCAAGGCATGAGAAAAGTTAAGACCTACGTTGTACAAATTAACGTAATACATAATACACATGATTCTCATTTGTCAATCGTTGCTTATTTAATATATTGCAATCATATTCTGACCATATTAATGTTGTACTAGATTAATTTCAATAGTAATATTGCTGTTATTCTGTATTTCAATTCTAAACGATGATTTTGGTGCTACTAAATAAATCAGCACTTTTTCCTTTGAGAAATTCTTCCATTTTGGAATAACTACATATATGTACGCTCTTGTTAAAAGCTCAAGTTGATTTTAACATAGAAAACCTCCACTACAGCTTACTACGTGATAATTAAACATGATGAACAAGAACAAAACTTGAAGTTACTACGTTTATTATCACAAAAATACTTTGAAAAATATAACACTACGATTCTAATTTTTGGTCCCCTAACAGAAAAAGTTGCTAATGCCATACCTAAATGTAAGATTAAAATTGCTTTCAATCCTAAGACAAAACTCTCAGGATTTGCATGCAATGCCAAAGATATCACTTCAAAATTTGTAAGTTCAGGAGTTTATAAGTTGATTTGTCCTGTATGTAAAGGAGTGTATATAGGTCAGACTGGTCGATCGTTCAAGATAAGATTTAAAGAATGCCAACAATATTTTTTGAAAAATGAAACGGATTCAACGTTTTCAAATCATTGCCGTGAAAATCACCACCCGTTTCCACAAATAGATAACTCTCAAATTATGCACAAATTACCGAGAGGAACCAAACTAACTTACTTAGAATCATTAGAATTTTTTAAACTCAATCATAATGCAAAAGATATCTTGCTGAACGACCAGATTGAGTTGATATATTCTCCTATATTCAGTGTATTCAAACAATAATGACTTTTCTATTAACATTTTATTGTATCAATTTGGGGAATCCACTTCGATTAGCCCTTCTTGAAATGTTTTCCTTTTGTCTATTTAGGTATGTACCTGCAATAATTCTTTCCCATCCGTAAGCGCACATCTATAATTATATATTCAGTTCTTAACTCAATCTGCCCGATGATGGTCTAGTGACCGAAATTGCAATCGCAGTGTTATATTTTTCATACTATTTTTGCGATTCAAGATTTGATTTTGTTCATCAAAAATTGAAGTAATGTAATTAAATCTGTCTCCAAATATACCTAAAGTATACAATAAATACGCATGTAATTTGTCTCAGTCTATCTGTTATATTCAGAACTCTCTTTACGCCACCTACAAAAATCAACAACATAACATAAAATGGAATCACATAATATATACTCAAAATATATCAAAAAATATTATTCACAATTAGTGCCATTGGTTATATAGGGAACCTCTGGTTCTACCACGATCATCAAGATATCGCGGCATGCTTTCAAAACCGACGCAATCGTGACCCTATTTAGTACCATAATTATAAAAACTTATTGTTGAACAGATTCTTTTGTTACATTTCGTAAGTTTGAAAAAAATCATTTGTGTACATAATTGGCCATAAGATATACAACGGCGCTATTATTTATTAGCAAATTCGTTTTGTCAATTGTTGTAAACGGTCCAATTTGAAGAAACAACATTAATATCTGGGTTTCTAATATTTCCCAATTTTACTATTCAGGTAGGACTATTATGTATTCTTTTTTTTGTTGTTTAAATAGCGCTATTATGAATGAAGTAATCATTATAAATAAATTCAGATTGAATAGTTCGTTAATGATCATAAGTTAATGATTCGAGCACATTTTAATTATTTTATTACTTTACATTCTTATTTTAGTAAAACGTATAGGAATGATGATTATACAGGGTGTTGAAAAAGTCCCGGTACAGCGGGTTATTTTTTAATAGAAAATTTTTTCGGGAAATTGAAATATGGAACCCGGAAGGAAATTTCCCTGGGAATCGATTGGCGCTATCAGATTGGGGTCACGAGGTCCCCCTGGGAAATTTTGAGTCCGGACTCAAAATTTCCCGAGGAAACCGAATATCAAATAAAAAAGGGGGTTGCTATTTAAAAATTTCAAGTGGGGTCTCGAAGGGCCCCATCTGATAGCGCCAATCGATTCCCAGGGAAATTTTCTTGCGGGTTCCATATTTCAATTTCCCGAATAAATTTTCTCTTAAAAAATAACCCGCCGTACCGGGACTTTTTCAACACCCGGTATATATGTATATATGTATAAAGTATATATATATATATATTTAGTATTTATATATATATATATATATATATATATATATATATATATAATTATATATAATCTTTTGATAATTATTAGCAATAACAGGCTTGTTGAATCTCAAAAAACTCGATTCTATTAAAAAGTTGACGTTTCGCCACGACATTCATGGCTTTATCAAAACTTTTGAAAAAATTGAAATTTCTTTGACATTTATTGATTTGAAAAAATTTGAATAGAAAAAGACTACTATGTCTCACCAAAATTTTTTTCGGCTGTGGCCGTTCTTTGTTATTTATTACGTGCTATTCAGTCCAATATTAACATTCAAATCTGTTATTATTAGATGGTAAGGGAAACCACAGAAACTTTTACCCACGTAATGTTCGAAATAGGTTCAAATTATTTTGATTTTGAAAAGTCAAAGAAAAGCGTACTATTTATCTTGTTTTCAAAAATTTCTCATTGCGGCTGTGGCCGTCTTCAGTTATTAATTACGTGCTATTTAGTCCAATATCAACAGACAGGTCCGTTGATATTAGATGGGAAGGGAACCACAGAAACCTTCACGGACCTGTCTGTTGATATTGGACTAAATAGCACGTAATTAATAACTGAAGACGGCCACAGCCGCAATGAGAAATTTTTGAAAACAAGATAAATAGTACCCTATTCTTTGACTTTTCAAAATCAAAATAATTTGAACCTATTTCGAACATTACGTGGGTAAAGGTTTCTGTGGTTTCCCTTACCATCTAATAATAACAGATTTGAATGTTAATATTGGACTTAATAGCACGTAATAAATAACAAAGAACGGCCACAGCCGAAAAAAATTTTAGTGAGACATAGTAGTCTTTTTCTATTAAAATTTTTGCAAATCAATAAATGTCAAAGAAATTTCAATTTTTTCAAAAGTTTTGATAAAGCCACGAATGTCGTGGCACAACGTCAACTTTTTAATAAAATCGAGTTTTTTGACAAGCCTGTTATTGCTAATAATTATCAAAAGATTAGAAATAGTTCACAGGCAACAACAATTCGAATGAATAATTATATATATATATATATATATATATATATATATATATATATATATATATATATATATATATATATATGTGTATATTTTTTTCCGGTGTATAATAGCGGATCCTACTAAACCAACGAATGATCTGAAATATGGTATCTGGGATCAGAACAAAACTATCTAAGTTTGAGTGAATTTCTCGAACTTCCGATAATTTTAAGTAAATATTTTTAGTTTTTATGGAGCATATTGCCATCTTCTGCAGCTCCCATGAAACAAAATGAGCTGAAATTTGGCATCTGGGTTTATTTTCGAAGCAAAACGAAATTATTGCATAGATATTTCTTGTTTTGTTGTGGATTTTGAAAATTTGCGAAACTCCACAGCTTCTCCAGATTGAGTTAGATGGCTGAAATTTAAAAATTATGTAGAGATTTCTAGTTCTATGTGGAGTTTGAAGATTTGCGCGTCTTATCCTTCCTTTTGATCAAAAAATTTGCATCTAAAATCAAGTAAAATATAATAATTCCGAGTGAAATTTTGTTGTAAAAAATTTATATATACATTCAAAAACACGAAATTTTAATTGAAATGTGATTATATCAAGTAACTAACGGCCATATTCAATTACTAACACCTAATATCGAATCTAGTATTCACAAAAACCGTTATAAAATTGAAAAATCCAGATATAAATATGACGCTGGGCGCTAATGGGGCTTTGAATTCTCAGCCAGTAGATATTTTGCGTAATTTTATTCGAGCATATGTCTTGACTAACGCATATGAAACCTTATCGAAGTATGAAAAAACAATTGCGTATACCCTTGAGCTATAATTACATTCTCGGTTTCAATACTAACAACTTTCTTATCATGAAAAGTAAGAGCGTTGGGTTTTTCTCACCTGATCTTTCATATACGAATGAATTGCAAGCTATTTATCGTGAAATACATTTTGTGAAAAGGAAATGAAGAAAGTGAATGATTTCGGGTAAATCATGCTTGACAGAGGCAACCAATACTTTGCACTCGAGTACGAAACTTGATATCTTAACTCTCTACTCGATATACAGGGTGGGATTCAGGAAAATTAACAATGCAGAAACTAAAAAAATGTGAAAGGACCCCGCACATTTATTTAGAAAAAATGACGACAGCTAAATTCGCTAATTTTTGGATATATTATAGATACTGGCCAGCTATGAAACATATCAATTTTAAATTCTGTTCCCACGGCTGGTTTGGGATATAGAGTCTTGATAAACCATCTCGATAAATCATCTTTACAATTCCAGAAAATGCTGTTAACATACAGACTTTCTGTGAAATGCGATAACCTCAGTGGGAAGCTATAGCTTGACGATAGTCACTCATATAACTTAAAATTGAGTCCGACATATACAGGCTGTTTACTCGATGGGTTTGTGTACACGGCCTCGACTTCGACAATTATGTTTCAAAAGGCTTTATTTCTTACTTAATAATGACAAAGGATACCCGAAATAGTAGACGGAAAGTACAACTCTCTACCATGTACAATTTAGAAATAATGAAGGTCTAATTTGACATCACCGAATTTTTCTTCTTTATATTTTGTACGGGGATTATTTGTGAGGTACTGGAAAAATAAATGAAATCATTGCCAAATCGAATAGTTAAAAAACAGGCCACATTCATGTTAAAACTAAAGTTCATATACCGTATGTTCGTTTCCTAATGTCGAAAAATGAGAGTGTATCTAATGATTCTAATGGGACTGATTGGATTTCAACGAGACAAGTAAGAATAGTACTTATATTCAGTTTGTATTGTTCAGGGTGGTTTGGAATCGCTTCTTCCAGATCCATAGACTCACTTTTCAAGATACAGGTACAGTGAAATACGTTCTTTGACCATAAGTCTAGTATCTTGAATGAATAATTATTTTCACATTTGAATATCAATTGAAAATCGCGTTGGTTTTACCGAATCCATAATTTTAGTAAAAGGATATTTCACGTGCGGGAGCATACCAGAATAACCAACGTACCACAACACCATTGCCACATGAGCACATGTTCCGAGCGTTTCTTGGACCTGATTTACAGGTACAGTAGTACCCCGACACCGACTCTCGCGTCTTCATTATTTTGAATCCCATAGCTGATACTTTGTAACATTTTATATCTCGAAAATAGTCTCAACCTAACAGGTTAATATCGAGATGAGCTTCATCAATTTCTAAATTAATATCTTGATCACCTCAAGATGAAAAATAATTAATACATTTTTATCTACGAGGTATGCCTGTAAAAATAAACATACGGTAGAAAAACGTCAGTTTCAACATGATATGTACTTTTTATAGACTATTCGACTTACTTACTCTCCAGTACCTCACAAATAAAAAGTTTTCAAGTAATAAAGAAAAAACATTCTGTGATTTTAACTTTTGGACCACTTTTTTTTCTAAACTATACATGGTAGGAAGCTGTATTTTGTTTCACTGTTTTAGATATCGTTTGTTATCAATGAAGCTAGAAATACAGTTTTTTGGCATAAAACTGTTGAAGTTGAAGCCACATACACAAACTCATCGAGTAAACAGCCTGTATATGCCGGGCTCATTTTCAAGTTATTTGTATGGCTTCCTTTAAAGAACGGTTTTTTAGTGAAGTTATCATATTACAGTAAAAATTTGTATGCTAACATCATTTTCTGAAATTATGAATATGACTTTTTTGGACATATATATTTGGACCACTCTATATCCTAAACCAGTCGTAGGAACAGAATTTAAAATTGATATGTTGTGTAGGTAGCCAGTATCTATAATATATCCAAAAATTAGCGAATTTAGCTGTCGTTATTTTTTCTAACTAAATGTGCGGGGTCCTTTATTAGAAATAATAATTCAAACATATTGGTATATGTGAGTGGTTTGAGTTGAAGAGAGGAGTGTACACTATATACTTGGTAAATATTTTATACAAGTGTTAAATGAGGAAGGATAGATAAATAGATGGTTTTTCTGTAATTTTTTCGAAAAAAGTTTTTGTTGAATTACATCGAGAAAATAATGCATCAATAACCTTATATATCAAAAAGTGTCCATTGAGTGAAGCGTAATATTTCACTTCAGTTAATGATATTTAAATCATTCATTTATGTATGTTATTGTAACTATGTCACTTATTCCCCTAGATAAAAATTATACACCACATGAAAATCAGATGATAACACTCACTAGTGGTCGAGAATGTTATTTGTTGAATGTAAACAATGATTATATAAAATGGCGAAGGCTCCGAAATAGTCTTCTTTGAAAATATTGATTTTTGGATTGGGGGGCGTTCAAGTATTACGTAACGCAATTTGGGGGAGGAGGGTCTTGTAAAACGTTACGATGCGTTACAGGGACGGGAGGGGGGTTCGAACAACGCGCTACGTAACATTGATTTTTATTGAAATAAAACACTAGAGAATTTGAATCTCCGAAGTTGTTAACTCTTTTCGTTTATTTTTTACGGGGAATCCCTCAATTGTATTGTAAGTCAGTTTTATTTTGTTGTCCCAAGTTGGCAACTCTATCCGTTTATGTTTTATGGGGAATATCTCGATTGTATTATTCGTCATTTATATTTTGTTTCCGTTGCCAGTTTCCATTAAGTGTTTTAATCACGTAATACACAGGAGCGAAACTACGAAACTATCTACCTACATACATACGAACATATATATATATATATATATATATATATATATATATATATATATATAAATATTATATATATATATATATATATATATATATATATATTATATACATATGTAGAGAAGAGAGACTTTTGAAATGGGTTTTTGATTGCCAAGCATCCTGAAATGTCATGAAACGAAAAACTATCTTGGGCCTAGTCCTACTTGCTAATCGCACCCATTTCAATAAGCAGGTTTTCAAAGTGAAAACCTGCTAATAAGCGAAAATTGAATAATGCATGAGAAAAATAATGGTGGATGAAGTTAAGCTAAAAATGTATGCAACGACAGGGCTAGTCAGGGAAAACGGCATTAATTAAATGTAAGATTAGTTAGTAAAAGTTTATTAGGACAAATTTGAGCCCTTTTCAACATATCACATTATTATGGTAGATTGTGTTTATTGAATAAAAATCTCTTGTTTTGTTTATTATTAACGAAAACACGATTAAAACAATAAAAACGGTATTTTAGCAACTTTCCGGTACTTTGCGCAACATATTTGTGACTTTTAGGTAAAAATGGTCACTTGGGTGTTACGTAACGTTTATAGGGGGGGAGGAGGGGTTCATGAAAACGTTACGGAGCGTTACATAGGGGGGAGGGAGGGTCAAAAATCTTCAAAAATTGCGTTACGTAATACTTGAACGGCCCCTTGAGTTAATGAACATATTGAAATAATCGTTAGTTAAAATAACTTACACATTTATTAGAATTGAAGAAATTGCCGTATATAAACAATAGACAATATTACAAGGAAAAAAAATTTTTTAAAATGTGATAAGCCAGGTGTATATCCTTAGCAGAGATAATATCAAATATAAACAACTAACAATCGGAAATTCAAGTAGAAAACTAAAATCACTTTTATCTACGCACATCAACATTGCTCAACCTACCGGAAATGATTAAGGAAATCATATTAGGAATAGAAAATTAAAAACTAAAAAAAAGACAATAAATCAGGAGTGTATTAAATTAATTGTTGAGATTGCGATAATTTTTACATTGGTAGAACTTTCAGAAGCTTTCAGACCACAATTTTACACAAACACAAGCGTAGCTTTTGTTAATCAAAAATCGGATTAATATTATGCAAACCTTTTAATCGAAGAAAATCATACATTCAATGTTGACGACTTTAAAATAATAACTACTCAAAGTAAGGGAATGTAATTAAACTAAATTTCCTAGAATAATTACAGATTAATGAAAACAGTCTCCTAATGAATAGCCAAATTAATTGTGCTACAAGCACCCTTTTTAATCTTTCAAAATTACGGAACTACATGACTAGTAATTTAATAAAAAAACTCCCCCTCTTATAATCATTATTAGTAACCTTCTTTGAATTTACCCTTTCTACCCAATTTGTTATTTATTTATTTCATGTATTGAATATATCGGAGGAATTTTTCACTCAGCATCTGAAAAATGTGATGTTTCACCGAAACGTGCGTCATGCTTTTCTTGTAATAAACGAGTGAATTGTTTTTATTAACCATTGTTTTAATTGATTTAATTTAATGTATTTATAGCACAAATTATATATAACCTTCAGGTTATCTGTACTCTTTTTCTATATGAACAATAACTGTGCTTAATTTCACACAAGGTACTGATATATAGATTAGCAAATCCTGGAGTTTTTGAACTTTTGTTATGATATGACAAACTGAATTTGATAATTTGAGACCTTGGTATTTAATCACACAAACTTTCGTCTGCTTATAAATTTAAAATCTATGGTTTTATTTTGTTGTATAAGATAGATGTAATACAATAAAGCAGTTATTTCGAATTGCAAACTCTGTTAGATGAACCTCTGAAGATGGTGAACGTAGATTCGAAACTGCAGTCACGGATTTTGTAGTATCATTCGTTTGATAATTCAATACATAGTAAATGTAATCATTGCATTTAACTATGATCAATTATTGAGTAATTACACCTGTATCAATATTAAATCGATAAAAAACAACTTTCTTTGTGATAGAATCAACCAAATTATGAGATCACTCTCATATATCTAATTATTATAGGTAGTAGTAAGGATACAACTGATTGATTTCTTGAATGTACATATTTAATAAAGATTTCGAACTAGTTTCACTTTCCTAGCCTCGAGCTTCCATTACCAAAGGGAAATTAGATACAGCGATATAATTTATGGCACATATATATATTCATGAAAAATTGGATCGTACAATGACTCCTGGCTTGAGAAATTGATAAATGTGATAGCGGAGACCAATTATTTTATCATTAAACTCATTGTTTTAGCAGAGTTGCCATAATGATCTGTTCTGCTCGACATATATCTTACTAAAATCGGTAGAATATGAATCAACTCGATGGTAGTTCATATGTTATTAAACGAAATAAATAATAATAAAACCCGTTTCTGCAAACTACAAACTGAAAATCTTAAATTTTCGCCCTTCAAGAAGTAACTTCTTGACAATGGTGTCAAAGGCGAAACTAGTTCGAAAATTAAAGTTTTTAGAAAAGTGTTTTATAACTTATTTTATTTCATTATATATCCCACTATTAAGCAGGAAAGATGCATTATATTATGTATTTAAAATACAGAAATGAATTATGAAATTCAAAGGAAAACTTATTTTAAAAATTTAAATAAAAACAAAGCTAAAAAAATCTAACTTCAACTGATTTCTGAGGATTTGACATACATTTCAAGTTTTATATAGTTTCCTAAATTAATATCCACAGTTCGTAATAATTCTTCCACACCTTCAATATGTCCTTCATCATACAGATCTTGTTGTTAATATTTAAATTTCGAAAATTACAAAATAATAACATGACATAGGTACCTACAAAATTTCATACATTCTATTTCATTCCCATGTATTGATTGATGTTGTGAAATAAAAACAATAAACTATTCAAGACAAACCAGGTTGAATTATATTATATTTATCGAAAGTAAATTCATGTAATAATTTTTTTATGTCGAATGAAAATTGGTGTGACATTTAACTACTGACAGAGAACAGAAATTCAATAGAATATATATATTGAGCAAATAGATACCATATGAGAGATTAGTGTTGCAAAATAAATTTTTTTTTTATGAAATTCTACATAAAAAGAATATTAAATTGGTTGAGAAACTACTTATTTTCTAAAAGCCATCAAGAATACCTGAAGCAAAGAGTGGTAACAAGAAAAGGACCAGCAATAAAAGTCAGTGAGAATATTGATTCAAAACGCTGTAAAATTTCAATGGAGTAATAAAAATTTTGGTCAAAAATTTATTTATATTTTTTTGGGTAATTCAATTTCAACAGAAAAGGCAATTTAAGTGCCATCCAGATGGACAAACACGAGATTTCACTTTCACCATCGTATTTTTATAGCAGACATTTTTATGAATATGATTAAAAGGAAAATGATAAAATTTCAATAGGAGATGAATTTCAATTTTCATGATGAAGAAGAAAGTAGATAAGAAACAGCATCATTAAAAAGCATGATATATAGTCATATATTGTTGCCAATAAAAAAAGCAATATAATTACGCACACACAAACAATAGTCATCATATCTATTTATTTTCGATTCTAATTGAAAAGAAATTTCATAAGTAATCTTAAATCTTAAATGTTTCTATCTAAATGCACAATCTTGTCTATCATGATACATTCAGTTATATCTATGTATAAACTAAGTCTTTGAGAAAAGAAAAAATCTTGTCTGTATCCTCTTTTTTTGTCCTAACCCTAATCTCTATAACTATATATAATTAGATATATTCAAGCCAAAATTCATAAGATTTCAAAATGTAAACTTTGGACAATATGGCGCTATTGTCTGTAATATCACGATTAATAGTAGGTTCAAAAAAAGTGATGTAAATCTTCCTTAATTCCACAACAATAATACTGGAATTTAGTTCGATTCAGATCGACTTGTAACATCAATCAATTTATATTATATGCTTCATGATATGGCATATTGGGAAACATAACAAAAAACTTTTAATTTTGTTCATTAAGAGAGTTCATATCCAAAGATACCGTTAATTAGGCTTTCATATAGTCATGTAATCAAAAATTGGAGTGATACTCTCAACCGGAAATTACACAGATGTTCTCGATTAAGTAGAACACGAATATTCATTTAACATAAGACGAAAAGGACCAATTTATGATTTCTTACAGGTGTTCATTTTCTTTTTTGGATCAAGCGGTAAAATATTAATTAGTCTGTTGTGTGAAATATCTGAGTTTCAACGACTTGGTCCTTCTGTCCCAATATTGCACGTAAATGTAAAGGCATATTTATGTTTCAAGTTGATGAATTATTTTTTAAATTGTGATGAAATGAAATATGGGACAAGACGGTTATAAGTTGTTACTTCCGATTCAAATTTAATATTCCTTCACGAAATACGTTAATTTTCATCTTCTGAGTTTAACGAATTGTTGAGAATCAACAAGTTTTAATTTCAAGTAATTTAATATTAAGTTATTTTTAGTCCACCTTGAAAATGTTTCCAAAAATGCTTGAGAATATGGTAAATTAGATTTACAACTATATACCTACTCAAAAAAACAGTGAATATTTAAAAAACGAGTGTATATATATATATATATATATATATATATATATATATATATATATATATATATAAAATCAAGTACTAGAACATTTATTTGAAACTAATCAAACAAGCCTCCTAGCGGAGCTGGTTATACGAAACATCGAAATGCCTCCATATACCTTGGACGGTGTATGTTAGAAACATTAAGTTGTTTATCACAATCAATGGAAATGATAGACAGTCTGTTTCGCTCTTATTTGGGGCTTATAAGTATAAACCATCCATCGAAAATGATAACCAACCAAATATTTCTAACGGCCTTATATTTTCCTTCAAGTGACTATATGGCATATAAATATGACACAGCGCCACCAGTCGGAAACAAATGAACCACATCTTTCACGTTGCCGAAATGTTTTCATCTATCTGTAAAATGTGGTTCATTTGTTTCCGACTGGTGGCGCTGTGTCATATTTATATGCCATATAGTCACTTGAAGGAAAATATAAGGCCGTTAGAAATATTTGGTTAATTATCACTTTCGATGGATGGATGATACTGATGAGCCCCAAATAAGGGCGAAACAGACTGTCTATCATTTCCATTGATTGTGATAAACAACTTAATGTTTCTAACATACACCGTCCAAGGTATATGGAGGCATTTCGATGTTTCGTGAACTCGTATAACCAGCTCCGCTAGGAGGTTTGTTTGATTAGTTTCAAATAAATGTCCTAGTACTTGATTTTATTGCCACGAACGTGTTTCGATAACACGAAGAATTCTGTTTTCTCTCTCTCTCTCTCTCTCTATATATATATATATATATATATATAAATATATATATATATATGTATATATATATATATATATATATATATATATATATATATATATATATATATATATATATATATATATATATATATATATATATATATATATATATATATATATATATATATATATATATATATATATATATATATATATATATATATATATATATATATATATATATATATATATATATATATATATATATATATATATATATATATATAGGAGAGGGTAGTCTTTGCTGATTAGTATACACCAAAAGGTAAATCTACTGGGGTTGCAG
>JARQZK010002958.1:150000-162500 GCA_030704885.1 Cynegetis impunctata | reverse complement strand
TTTCGTTCTGCATTGGAAACAATCCCAGCTACCACATTTTAGCTCATTCGACTCGATGGGAGCCGCTGGAGATATCATTATGTATACCGGGAAAAAATAAATATATATATATATATATATATATATATATATATTTATATATATATATATATATATATATATATATATATATATATATATATATATATATATATATATATATATATATATATATATATATATATATATATATATATATATATATATATATATATATATATATATATATATATATATATATATATATATATATATATATATATATATATATATATATATATATATATATATATATATATATATATATATATACAGGGTAGCGAGAAAGTCTGGCAACAATGTATTTTCTTTGAAACGATTGAACGTATAATTATCAAATTTTAGCATTATGCACAGGATTGTATTTTCCGTTTTCCAGAGGTCATGTCAAACTTGAGCGACGTCAGCATTCAGTGTACCGCCGCCATCTTGAATTTCTTTAAATAGCACCGTAGTACGAGTGATATATCGTGGAAAAGCTGATTTCGTCCTCTTTTCGAAAATACAGAATACGTACCACATTACTAAAACAATAATAGAAACAATTTTCCAAGACATATATATATATATATATATATATATATATATATATATATATATATATATATATATATATATATATATATATATATATATATATATATATATATATATATATATATATATATATATATATATATATAGATATATATATGTATATATATATATATATATATAAATATAAATAGATATAGATATATATATATATATAATTTTTTTTCCCGGTACATATTGTATTTAACAGACATGAAAAATTTTTCAAAAATTGAGGTCTAGGTGTTCTAGAGCGGATGGAAAAAATACTCCCGCACCTGACTTCTTTCCTTCGATACACTGCAATAGTAGGTATGTATTTTATGGAATAAAATACGACTAAAAAAAGTTATGGTATTTGAACTTCTGTGAATGATTTCTTTGATTTCAGTGACACAATAATCAATATGATAAAAATTAAATCTCGCATCCGCTTAGTATAAGAAACCAACAATTAGTCCAATTAAAGATATTTGTGAAATATATGCTGGCATTATAATTACAGAATTGATTGGTGATAATAATCTATACTTTTATAATAATAATATGTAACTTCTATTTCACACAGAGTTGATGAAAGGTACTTGTTTATTAATCGTTAAAAACAAATATAAAATTAATTGATAGTTATAAAGTTATATCATCCTCGTCTTCGTTCTGTGGCACCGAAAATGGTATTGAAATTTTTCTGAAATACACACGTTGGAAATTGATCCACTATGTAAGTATGTATAGAGTAGTTGAGATCTTTAAGAATGGCTCACCATATTTATACATGAACAAATATAAAATTAATTGATAGTTATAAAGTTATATCATCCTCGTTTTCGTTCTGTGGCACCGAAGATGGTATTGAAAATTTTCAGAAATACACACGTTGGAAATTGATCCACTATGTAAGTAATAGTAAGTATAGAGTAGTTGAGATCTTTAGGAATGGCTCACCATATTTATACATATTCAGGCGACATGATTTAATCAAGGTGATTTCTGATTTCCAGGGACAAAATAACCACCTATAATCTACATGGTAATTGAGTAAAATGGATAGTTAGCTGGTTTAAAGTTTTGATTATTTAAGTATATTTTGAACAACTCATATGTGTTCTTGAGTAACTTGAACTTATTGCTGAAATTAGAACGATTATGTCAAATATTTTGAAAGGAAAGGAATGACATCTACAGATTGTAGATGAGGTTGAATTTTGTGAATGATATAAAATCTAACTTACAAATCGAAAACGTCTTTTGAGTAGACTCAAAAAAATAAACTTTGGAACTGAATCTTCATATGAAATTTCTCAGTGAATCAAATTAACATTACGAATATATAGATATCGAGTTATAAACTAATGAACAAGTCAACCGATTCAAATAAAGTTAAGGTTGAATTTGTTTATGAAGAATAAAGGTGGTTCTATAAAAACGTAATTTACCTAATACCTAATAATACACTAACCAATTTTTTCTGCAAAACGAATGCAAATTACAAAGTATTTGTATACAAATAGTTATTTTAATCTACTCTTTACTACAGTTTTGTGAAATTACAATGTTTTCCATATAACACCCACATTTAATTGAAATTAGCTCAATAAATTCTTAATTACTTTCTGTAATGATCACCTGAAAATATTCATCGAATATGTAAATTTCTATCTAGTTCCCTGCCTTATCAGCATATTTTATATTCGACTTTATATCCCATTAATATTCATTTGTTTTTATAGCATGGAGTTATTAGAACCACATAAAATAATGGAAAGAACCGTGTGTAATTACACCCAACACTTGCATGAAACTTATGGTCCTTTGTGAGAAAAATTAACTGCACACATTCACAATTCACGAGAAGGCCTTGATATATTGCAGCTATTGATTATAATTGTTAATGTTAATATAATGGAATAATGTAATTGATATAACTACTGCTAGATTGCCCTAGGATGCATTTCCGAATGATATATGGATTCTGGTAGAAACTAAGAACATAGGTAATAACAGGATTAACACTATGTTTATTGATTTGTCGGTGTTTTCGAGCTTACGATAATGGGTTATGATATTTTGATTAACTAATGATGACCATCCGGTTAGCAAGATGTGAAAGGAATCGTGGGAAGTAATAGTTTCGTCAACATTCTCATTTATATTATCGATAAGAATTTTCAGATTTAAATGAACTTTCGAGAAGCAAGCACTTTGAAAATTTCAAAGTGTTTGAATTGAATATAATAGTTATTTAATAAACTAGTTTATTAATGCCAGCGATTAATGGTTGAGATATTTCAACGCGTGAGCGGAGCGAGCGCGTTAATAGTTCGAGATCATTAATCGCTACATTAATAAACGAGTTTATTACAAGATTTTTCCGTCGACCTCATCATGAATTGAGTATAAATTCATGATTGAAATAAATTTTTATTTTGCATTACAGGTACACTTGACACAATATAAATTTTTATGTTCATTTCGATATATTTATATTTATGCTCCCGATGGAACAATTTGAGAAATTCATAGATGGAATATTACTAATATTAGACATGTGATATTCTGAATAGTTAACATTACCTACAATATCCGATAAGGAATATGTGGAACTGGTGGAAGCTGAAGTGTTATTTACTTTCGAACGATTATTGCATAAAATTTTTCCGCAGTTTCTACTTTATTTTGTATAGAGTTAAATTTTTCGATATGAATTATGAATTCCTTTTCTCTGTGGAATAACAGTACAGACACAGAATAATTCAACTATTCCGTGCTGAATACTTCTGTGTTTGGTTGCCCATGACAATCATACATTAAAATAGGAGAGATTGCACATTAAAATGGGTCATTAATGATCAATTTCGTGTACGTTAAAGTAAGCTTTTATTTAGAGGTCGACGGAAATAGTTATTTATGTACCAAGTGTGTTATATAGATCCTAACGCCCGGAGGGAAACATTCGTCTCGAGGGCCTTAGGCCCGAGGGATGTTAGGATCTAGTAACGCATGTGGTGCATACAAGATTTAATTTTTCAAGAAAAAATTATTTTATTATAATGAAAAATCGATTTCAAAATCGGTTCATTGCTCCTGTACTTTCCATTTTCCTTTTCATAGTAGGTAGGCATGTCATTTGTTGATATTTTCACGTTTGTGAATATTTTTGTCATCATATTTAGTGAATGCCATTGCTGCTTTCTTTGTATAGTCTTATAGAAATAATGGAAATGAAAATGAATTTACCCAAGAATATCGTAGAAAATGCAGCCAAAGCTGCGAATAATTCATTGCCAGCGAAATCGAGAGTCGTATACGACAAGGATTATGAAGTATTTAATCAATGGAAGCTGCTAAATTTCTTCTCGTATAATTAGCGGGCGTTATGATCCATTATACCCGCTCATTACGCCCTAGGGCATAATGAGTGTATTTATAGCAACCGTATCTAAGGTAAAATCAACAAATAATATCCAAGGGAAAAATAAAATAAATTACATAAAGTCAACAAGGAAAGTTCTTAAACAATTAAAGAAATTATCGAACAATTTTCCGAGACAGCTGGTTATATGTATTCCGCGACAAGACTTCTATATTCACAATCTAACAGTGATTTATGAAATTTTGCATTTTCGATCTAAGCGGTGTGTTTTTAGTTTCCAATATCTTTGGCGGAAGGCGCTCTGGGCTGTTGTCCAGATAGTATTAATAATAATAATAATATTTTTTAGTGAGTAACCACGGAGCCTCACACACCCTGAGAATGCGTGCGGGATACTCTCAGGGTACTCTATAAAAGATTATTTTACTCATACGTAAAAAAAAATGTTTATTCACTAATAGGTTACATCCTAATATCCAAATATATTAAATTTCAAATTTATTGATACTTAAATACTTAAACCAACTGTATACGCATACCAACGAAAGCAATTAACAATATTTCCTGATTAGATTACAAATTCCATCCATATACAATCTCCAAACAAAATAACCATTCCAATATAGACAACAAAATTGACAATGTTCATATACATCTACATGTACCGGGTGTCTGATTAAGAGAGTCGCACGGCTGTATCTCACAAACTATACGTCGTAGAGACTTACGGTAAAAAAATTTATAACCAAAGTGGCCAACAGAAAATCCTGGAAATTATTTTCAGGTTTCCAAGATGACCGTCAGGGGGCGTAACCGCCATCTGAAACTTTTAAAGTGATTTTTTTCTGAAATTCATCTAGCGAATATACCAAAAAAATATTTTCTGTTTAAAGCTGAGCTTCATTCGAGTCATTTATATCTGACACTTTTTGACAAATCTATTGAAATGAAGTGGTGGGGGTTGATTTAATGTTTTTTTGAATAAACAGCTGTTACTCCTGAACTACTGAACGAATTTCAACAGAGTTGATCTCGTTTTTTTCTTAAAAATGTATTGTGATGATGCCAAAATAGGCAAGTGAAAACCGTATCTCGATACCTTATTCCTAGCCTAAAATATCGAAGAAAGAAAATTTAGTTATCATATGATTCAAAAAGAGGCTATTACACCAGTATTTATTCTCATTTATCTGTATTTTTTCCAAGAATCAATGATGAAATTTAATAATTTTATGATTTTCAAAAAATAACATTCTCATTTCAAGAACTTCAAAAAAAATCGAGTGGGAGCATAATAACCAATGTAATAATATGCAAGTGCAATGTAGTCAGTATATGAAGAGCAGGCCATGGAGGAAAATCATATGCCTAAAATCAACTTATCAACAAATACTAAAATTATAAATATAGTGGCAGTTCAATAAAATTTTGTGGTACACAGAAGTAAGGAATGAAAAAGATTGAAATACATTTTACAAACAATGAAGCTGTTGATATCACTGACGGTATATTTTGAAATTCTTCAAAATGTGACATTGGCACAAAGAATATACAGTGCTCTATATTCGGCGTTTACGACATGTGAGAATTTTTCCGCGTTTAGTCCGAAATTTGCGTAATACTGGCAGCTTTGACCCTATAAATTTCAGATGAAAATTCTCTATTTTCTTCAAATATGCCCAACAAATTCTCGCATGGCGTGAACGCCAATTTGGAAATCGAGTTCTATATAATCTTTGTGCCACTGTCGCATTTTGAAAACTTTCAAAATATACCGCAAACATATCAACATCTTCATTGTTCGTAAATGCATTTCAATAGTTTTCAGTCCTTACTTCTGTGTGCCACAAAAACTCATTACACTGCCAATATCAGTTCATTTTTGATATTTGTTGACAAGTTGATTTTAGGCATTTATTTTATCTTCATGGCCTTCTCTTCTTATTCTGACTACCTTCTTGCACTTTCACAAATTATATTTATTGATTATTATGTCCCTAAACGATTTTATAAAATTTTTTTGAATTAAGAATACTAGTACCTATATGATAATCATTGAATGATGAAATTTCATCATTGATTCTTGGGAAAATATAGATAAATGAAAATAAATAGCGGTGTGATGGCGTCTTTTTGAATCATATGATAACTAAATTTTCTTTCTTCGATATTTTAGGCTAGGAATAAGGTATCGAAATACGGTTTTCACTAGCCTATTTTGGCATCATCATAATACATTTTCATGGAAAAAAAGTTATGTTATTGCATTTAATTTTTTAGAGAAATTAGCAATTTTCTGTTATTATATCAAAAAACGCTCTCTACCGGCATAACTAAAAATTTGACAGACCACAGATAAAATATTTTCGATGAAGCAATAAATGCTTTTCCCAACGAGATCAACTTTGTTGAAATCCGTTCAGTCGTTCAGGAGTAACAGCTGTTTATTCAAAAAAACATTGAATCACCCCCCACCACTTCATTTCAATAGATACGTCAAAAAGTGTCAAATAAAAATAACTCGAATAAAGCTCAGCTTTAAACAAAAAATATTTTTTTGTTATATTCACTATATGAATTTCAGAAAAAAATCACTTTAAAAGTTTCAGATGGCGGTTACGCCCCCTGGCGGCCATCTTAGAAACCTGAAAATAATTTCCAGGATTTTCTGTTGGCCACTTTGGTCATAAAATTTTTTACCGTAAGTCTCTACGACGAATAGTTTGTGATATACAGCCGCGTGCCTCTCTTAATCAGACACCCGGTACACTAGCAGTTCAACACGACTTAATATACTTCGTAGTCCCGACCTTGATTTGTATTGGGGAACAATTAGAAATTTTTTCATTCACTCCAAGCCAAGTCAAATAAGCTGCACTGATGAGATCTAATAAAATAGAAACAGGTTTATGCAGATTTTGAATCGGGGTGACTTAACAATTTATATAATTCAATGTTGGATTGTGGATGTAGATGTCTCGTCGCAGAAAACATATTATAACCAGCTTCCTTGGAAAGTTGTTTGATAATTTTTTGAATTTTTGGAGAATTGTTAACTCTATGTAGTATATTGAATTGACCATGGCCAACTTGTGTTTCCATGATTTGACTTTTTATAAAATAAATTACTGAAACTCGTAGTTTTTTGAATATTTATGAAGGAAAAAATTATTTTCAATTGGTGAGGAGTTAGGTACTTGGTTAAAATCCATCACAATATTATCAGAAAAGTACATATTTGATTCTAAATTGATTGAATCTTGAAGCAGCATTTCACCAAACGGTGGCTTCATCCTTTAATACGGAATACTAAAATCTTGGTATCGCAGTTTACGTAATATTTCAACACATAAATACATAATTGGCAATGAACTTTTGAGGATTCCTAAGAATTAACAGGTATAGGAATTCTGTTAACGTATTCGGCGGGCGTAATTTCGGCCGGTAATCCCGTCGCCTACCTGCATAAATCAAGGGGTACCATTTCGCTTGTGCGCGTGCAAAAGGAGACAATTCCAAAAAAGTGTAAAATGAGATAAGTTCGACATCTGAACCTTTCATCAGTGATGTGAAGCTGTGCAGACGGAGACAATTCTACCCTCGAAAGTGCTTTAAAATGAATAGTGCTCGAAGAGTTATTTAATTTATACTAGTGAGAGTAGAGGTATGTCGGGATAACTCATTTCTCATGGTATATATTTTGTGTATATGGAGTTAAGTTGAGTTGCCTCCAACAGTGCAAATTATTTCGAACTTGTCTCCGTTTGCGCAAAATACACCTGGTATAGCAGTTGAAACTTGTCTGTCGCGCGGTAAACTCTATTTCGCATTTTAAAGGTTTTTTTTTGCGGTTAGACACAGATAGTTTTGCATACTATAGTTTTCGAGTTAAAACATATGCATAAACGTAAGTAGTTGGTTTTTATATAAAAAAAGTTTGCAAGGGATGTTTCAAAAATACTTACGACTTGTCCAATAAATATATAGGTGTTATTAAAAATCAAATATCTCTGGAATAACTGAAGGAGATCAAAGGGGGCGTCTCGAACCCGTAAACAAAATTGAACCTTCGAAATTGGATATGGTTAAAAGACACATCCTTTCTATACCGTCCTACGAAAGTCATTACTGCCGAGAAAAGTTAGGAGATAGACGCTTTCTGACATCTTTTTATAATCTATCCAGAATGTATGAAGAATAAAAATCATGGATTGCACCAGAGAATCCAGTGAATAGAAGAAAGTATGTAAGCGTTTTCCATTCCATGAATATTTCAATAAAACCCTACACCAAGGATACCTGCCAACAATATGACAAATTAGCAATGATGATAGGACATGAAACCAAAAATTTAGAACTGAAAAAAGAACAGAAAAAACATCAAGAAGAAGCCCAATCTGCTTATAACAAAAAAAAAGATAAAGATGAAGCATACATTCGATTTACAGCAGTGTCTACCTACTCCCAATATAAGTGCGTCAGTAGCATTTTATAAGCGATAACTTTGGACACACAATCTGACCATGCATGAGTGTTCCAGAAAGGAAACTATATGCTACATGTAGCATGAAGCTATGTCTGGAAGAGGTGCTAACCAAAATGCCTCATGTTTATATAAGGAGCTTTTGTCATTGGGTGAAGATATTAAACATGCCATACTATATTCCGACACCTGCGGAGGTCAGAATGAGAATTCTCATGTTGCTATTATGTTCATGATTCTGATGCAGTACTCTACACTTTCGGTGGTAGATCATAAATTTTTAGTTCCTGGGCATACTAGGATGGAATGTGATACGGACCATTCTTTAATAGAAAAATATAAGAAAAAGTATGATCATCGCATTGACCACCTTCGAGACTGGTATCAACTGGTACTGCTTTGTGGAAAAAAAACGTCTGTTTAAAGTGGTGGAAATGAAGAAAGACGATTTTTGTGACTTTGTCAGTGTTCCAAAAACATCTTTTCAAGTTAAAAAAGTAAACCAAAGTGGAGAACGATTTCTATGGAAAGGTGTAAAATGATGGGTAAGGTACGATAAAACTTGGAAAATTATTTTATAAAAACAGTTATGATAAAGACGAGCCCTTCAAAGTCTTGAGTTTCTTAAGAAGAAGTAATAATTCCACTCCTGTAGATATCCCGGAATGTAGATACCCAAATTTGATATCAGAGGAGAAGAAAAAAAAATCTTATTGAACTATTTCCTTTTATTAACGAGGTTTTCAACAATTTTTATAAAAATTACCGACAGAAAAAAATGTTAAGGACGTCCTACCCGATATAGAGGAAGAGTTTCTCGAAGAAATTTATTGTGTTATGAGTTATCTCATTCTATTTTTCGTTTTTTTATTTGTGTTAGCAGAGACATCTTACTTTATTTCATAAGTTTATAGATCTCAGATTTTTATTTTTTCTGTAAACATTGTAGACCAAAAATAAAGAATATTCAACAAAAACTTGGTTTGATTAAAAAAGTTTTTCTATAAAATACTATCATCATAATATTGGCTAAATTTTCAATCGCTGTTTTCTCAAAACATGTATTTTTGAGATGTCTCCTTCTGCACGCGCACGAGCGATTTATGACAGATGTAATTTCGGCCGAGGGTTGATGTTCCCCTTTTGCATTGTTTGTTGCCTAACAAGACCAGTGACACATATATGAGACTTTTTTTGTTAGTAAAATCTAAAATTTTTAAACTGTTCAATTCATAACGCACTAAAAGTTGTCTTTCCCAAAACCAAACTAAATGGTTGTCGATTCCACTTGCATCAGGCGTGGTATAGAAAAATACAATCATTAGGCTTAACCCAAATGAATAAAGATAAAATCTGCGAGGAAAGCAAATGGCTTACTCATACTTTTGAGCTAACGTATTTAGACCCCTCTGAAGTTGAAGATTGTTTCATATTTGATCTCATGTCATACAAACCGGACCATAATCTTATAGATAAATACGCAGACTATTTATTAGAAAACTATATAGCACCAGAATCTCATTTTCCACCAAATATATGGGCATATGAAAACCCATCAATTAAACGAACCACAAATGCCTGCGAATCATTCCATTCGAACTTTAATTCTAGTTTTTATTCGACTCACCCTTCTATATTTATTTTTATAGAAAAATTAAGAGATTGTCAGATCGATGCATATTTAAAACTAAAAAATTTACATATTCCAGCAAAAATTAAAAACAAACAAGTAAAAAATAAACTAAACTTTATCGACAACATGGTAAATATGCTTCGTTCTGGCAATATTTCTAAAATTTATTTCGTCAAATCTGTTTCACATCAAAATGTTTTCTAAAAATTTATAGTGTACCTAACTTACCTACGTTATAGAAATAAGTTGATGTAATTAATTTTGATTTAATATTAACTTGACTTTTTTGTGTCTGCCGTAGTGCTTGTTTAAAATTTAAATAGATGATTTCATTGAAATAAAGAAATATTTTAGTACAAAGCATTCTGTTATTTTATTTCAACTAATATTTGCGGCCGAAAATACCTATGAGATAAGGAAGCAACTTAAAACCTCCGGCCGAATTTACCTACCGGCTTTTAGTACCTGCCATTTTTCCGGCCGAGATTCCATCCGCCCAAATTATTTAATGCACAAATGGACCTAAATTATTCCAGGTTGTTGAATTAATTCCATAAGTAATGTAGGTATTTATTATTATTACTACTTTTTATTTAGGATTCTAGGTACACAATATTTATAGCGAACGATTACTTATCAGTTCATAATAAATATTAAATTTTCTCAACAGTAATGATATAGAATATCAAAGCAATCCAATGTTGTCCATATTTGCATACTCATAAAAAGCCTTGGTTTCGCGAATCTATTATCATAATGGCACATAGCAATTCAATACAAGTATCTTGCTTTACGCTGCATGAAACTCGTAACTTAAATGTTTGGTGTAAAATTAAAACTCATAGGTCAGTTGCAGGCGTGATAGATTATAACAAAGGTTAATAGAATATAGCTAATAGTCATATAATAATTATTGTAGCAACTGAATTCTTGGTTACGCCCAGGATTCTGATATTGTATGTTATAAGTACAGCAAATAATGTGTAAGAATATGAATATAACATAGAATGAGAAGTATGTTTGCCAATTTCGTAATTTATTGCGTTTTTTTTTCATAAACAATATGAGGAATAATTGGGTTTAATAATTTTATCACCTCGAAGGCAAAATATGGTTTAACTCATTTAATTTATTAAATTGTATATAAATATATGATGGTATGAATAAATTTGTGGAAACGACTTTGTGTGTTTTTCTACAACCTGAGATTAAGTTGAGTTTAAATCTAGTGTTGACTTAAATTTTTTATGTGGGTGATGTCTCAAATTGCATTGTGTTTTTCTGCAATGTGAACTTACCAAAATCTTTTGTTTTATGCCAAATTTTTATATCCTGATGAAGGTAAAATAAACGAATCGAAACATCGACTTGAACATCCATTTCTTTTTTATAAGCTTTTAGTAACATTTGGCCGTATATCTAGCAATTACGAATCTCATTATATATATATATATATATATATATATATATATATAGGTATATGTATATATAAAATATATTGATATATTTATAAAAATGAGATTCTCTAAACAACTACCCATGCTTTGCCGGACATTAATGAAATTAATGTATATTAAATAAAGAAATAATAAATTTAAAAATGAAGGGATATAATATCCACTGAACTTTCATATTTGCTACTACCAACAATTAACAATTACGAATTAAGATTTATTGTTCTGCTATTGTGAGTAATACCAATTGTTTCTTTCGCGTGTTGAATGCCCCGAAGCTATACCTTCTGTTGTTGACTTATGAAAAGTATTTTTTGCATAAATGAATTACTACACTTCAATGGCTACCTCCACATACATGACTAGGCAATTATGTGCGTTCAATTGGCCAACGCCAGTATCTATTATATAATCGTTATATTTTATATTAGGGAGAATTTGATTCCATAATAACCTTTACATAGAAGAGAATTTTATTTTGTACTGCCATAGAACTCGCATAAGTTCCAAATACTCTATTCAATTATGATGAGGATATTCAATAACTTTCAACTTGAAAAAAGTTCGTTAATAACTTTATGAAGAAATAAAAAAAATATTATTTCTCCAGGAAACTCTCTGTTATATTCAATTTTCGTATAAATAGATTGTTTTGTAATACCATAGTTTAGTACGAGATGAAGTCAATGTTATGACGAAACGAGTTTACTCAATAGATTTTATTCCAAAATGTGAAAAGTTAGTTTTTTTTAATTTCTTCATAAAGTTATAAATATGAACTTTCACCAAAAAGTTCGTTGGTATTCCTGTTGGATGGATCATTCTTTCAATACTCTATGCTCCTTGCTAAAACTTTTTCTTAGCATTAACGCACTTTAGGTTTTAGAATTTAGATGGCCGATTGGT
>JARQZK010002958.1:135000-145000 GCA_030704885.1 Cynegetis impunctata | reverse complement strand
TATATATATATATATATATAAATATATAATATATATTATATATATATATTATATATATATATATATATATATATATATACAAAAAAAGTCATAAGTGTGTGGTTGTCTTCCGTAGCAAGGGATTCTGTTTGTTGTTTCTATTTTTAGTTGAGCCAAACTTGGCTACGCAGTTCTGATGAGGACCAAAGAGTCCGAAAAACGTGTCAAAGGCTACTTCGATATATGCTGGCTACCCCGATAACTTCACTCTTTATATATATATATATATATATATATATATATATATAT
This sequence comes from Cynegetis impunctata, assembly GCA_030704885.1. Classification (NCBI taxonomy): domain Eukaryota; kingdom Metazoa; phylum Arthropoda; class Insecta; order Coleoptera; family Coccinellidae; genus Cynegetis; species Cynegetis impunctata. Next base: position 144,712 of record JARQZK010002958.1, on the reverse strand, counting down.
ATATATATATATATATATATATATATATATATATATATATATATATATATATATATATATATATATATATATATATATATATATATGTAATAAGTATACAGAAAATTGTCAAACAATCGCTCAATCTGCAGAAATGTAATAGGCAGAACGAAATACTAAATATACCCATGTTCCAGGAAACTACTCAAAAAATAAAGGAGCACAAAAAAGACTTAGATACAAATATGAAATTGTAGATTCAGGTGTACCTCTATTTTTATAGGCGATGTGTATGTGCAGTAGATCAATTTTTTTAAAAATTTTGATCATTACTATACTAGACATACTCTTCCTTTAAATCATTAATATTTCAATTGCGTGGTTCGACAATTTTCATGAAATATCACTATACTGGAATTGAAAAAAGACTTGACAATTATGATAAAATATAACCTCCACAGAAAGCTAATTATTAAAGTGCCACAATATAATAATCCATATTTGCTCAGTTCAACTTTGGAACTTTAGAAAGATGACAGCAGTTTCTATAATTTTCAATCTCATCAATATCAGCAATACCTACTGATGGAATCTAATAGAATTGAAACAATTTTCTGTTTCTATTGGTCTTTAAGTGTGTTCAAATCAGTAGCTCCCCTACTGATTTGAACACACTTAAAGACCAATACAATAAAGACCGGGTACAAAAGTAACATTTTGTACTTTCGCCTTGGTTTCTCATTAGGTTAGGTTATTACCATCTTAAATTACCTTATTATTGTGTCTTTTGTATGAATCACAGAAACTTTAAAAAAGTTTGTCATTTGTTACTTTCGACCACGTTGGCGGGCCGAAAGTAACACGTTGTGGGTCGAAAGTAACAGGGCAAAGGGGTTTGTAATGAATATGATATGACATATTTAATCAAACAAATATTTATTGGAAAATTCAGTGTCAGTCTTCTCTATTCAGACTCGCAATTATGGCACACATAATTCATTGACGCATTCAGTACCTATGAGACCACATTTTGCATTCGAAACAATGTAAACTTTGCTCATTCAGTCGACTATTGATAAAATTTTCTGAACAAACGAGGTAAAAGCAATCTTCGTCGTCAAATTACAACTGCGCTAGTATTTCTAGTTTAAATTTTTTTTATATATCTATGCAATGTAACATGGCAGACATTCAATTTTTTTTGCCATGGCCCTAATTTTTTCACCATCATTAAAATGCTCTTCAGCCGCTTTTCGATAGACTTCCATGTTAGTTGTTATTCGTGCGGTGGTTATTATGCGTTGTCGCGGCATTTTGTTGAAATAAACAAACACACATATAAGGTTTACTTAGAGTAAATCAATAAGGGAACAAAAGTTACATGTTACTTATGTACCCATAGGGCTGCGTTACTTTCGTACCCTACAGCATTTTTGCTAGAACATGAAAGATAACCTTGAAACGGAACATGCTAGATAAAAATGAATTTAAGCATTGTCAAATCAATCTAATCGAGTATCCATATGCAAATATTCCGATTAATATCATCCCTTTAATACTGCATAAACACTAAATAAGTAAACGTCAAAACATTTATTTTTCATTTGTGAAATCACGTAGCGTCCTCTCACACGATCTAACAGTGCGTGGCGCGAGCGGCGATTGAATGCAACTGAAGGTGGCGCCACTGGCTATCACCTGACAGCAGCTAAGTGGTGTTTTGACTATTCTTCAAACCTACAGAGCATTTGTTACTTTCGACCCGCCGTTACTTTTGTACCCGGTCTCCCCTATTTCTAGATATTATTTATGAAGCTAGTACCATTTGAAGTTCATTCGTTCAATTGTATTTAACTGCCTATTTCATGTCTTTCTATTATCTATTGTAGGCAAGAATAAAATGAATTTCCGCATTACAATTCAATTTATTCCATTAGGAAACAATCAATAGATCGATGTCTGCCCGAACATAAATAATAAATATAACAATATTATTCAAATAAAATTGAAAATAACTTAAAATTTATTCTATCCATAATGATTTTATGAACTATAAAGGAAACATTTCTAGTTGAATAATATTCATTTATTTTCTGCGTGAGAAATCCTAATTAAAGGATAAGAGTAATAACTATATTGTGAAACGTAAATCGTTCCATTGAAACAACAAAAATTGGGTCAAATTTGAACGTTCTACAGGCAAAAAAACAAAATTGCATTCGTTATGTTGACTAAGTGATAATAAGGAAATTATTGCATAATTAATAGCCCATAGTGGACATAATTAAATAAAATGTTGGAACTCTGGTCCATTTGTTGAATTTACATAATAGCAATGCTCATGATGATATATTGAGTATATTTCCTGAAGATTTTTTGAGCCCTTATATGGTCTATCAGCTGTACAACGGGAAGTAATTGAGAGTTGTGAGAGCACATCCTTGTGCTCACATTAAAATTGACATATTATACAAGGAAAACATTATTTTATGCAATCTTGTTAGATGGAGAAACGCGAATTTTATTTGCGTTTCTTTCTGAAGGGAATTTATAGACTACCTGAAAATCAATCATTAATAGAACTACTACTTCTCACTGCTCCGACAAATGAGCAAGTCTATAGTGTTTAATCTGCATCATTATACCTGACTTATAAGATGATTTATTATCTATAAATGCGAACTTATATCTATTTTAGAAGATAAAAGTTACACTCTTTGAAAAATGAGGAAAAAAAATTTATTTGTTTTGTTAGAATTTTTGATTTGATATTCGATTGAAAAACAACATGGTACTGGTACAAACCTTCATTGAAAGTTGAAACAAACGGAATTTTAAAATACTACGATTGAACTCACAAGTTGTGCAGACAAAACTTGTCAGACAACTACTAGATTTTTTCAATTCCATTTGCAGAAGATCCGTTCATGCACAATGTTGTATTTAATTTTTTTATGAAGAAACTATTGCTTTTACAAGCATAACATAGGTGCTAAAAAAGTTTTGTGATGAATCGTGCTTTTCAAAACATGTTTTTAAATTAAGAAAATTCGATTCGTCAAAGAGTTCTTGAAAAAAAAAGAAATAGTGTTTGTTTGTTTCACCCCTTTGAAAGATCCTAAGAAAATTTCAAAATATTCATAGGAATCCTCTTCATTAGAACACGGTCACAAAATGATATTTCTTCAACTTCTCAGCAATTTCGAGAAAGAAAAATTTTTTTTTTCTCATTTTTGAAAGTGTGTAGCTTTTCAAGTAAAGGCGTAGAAGCGTTTGTTTACATAAAAGACCCCCTTTAACTTTTGACAAGGCATCATCTCCTAAAAACTTTGGCTATACTAGTACGAATATTCTTCCATTTCCAATGTTTGAGGTGAATAACGCTTGCAATGATAAAGCTGCAGTTTTTGTGAATCGCAGTACAGTTGTCATTTATAAGAGCAGGAAATATGAAATACCTACTCCATTGTACTACATTGCACTAAAAAGATGATATCTGAAAAAGTTGAAACAGTAATATTTTGTTTTTCAAGTAGGGGAAGGTGGGGCAGAACCGCACACCTAAGCTTTGCTAATTTTTGATTCCTATATTTATCACTAGAAATTGGAGAAAAAGTACAAAAGCCTTCGTGAATTAACATATATTTAAAATAAAATATCCCTCTCTATATAAAACAGTAAAACAAGTAGTAAAAAAATATATACTCTAAAAGATAATATGGAGATTTTGCCCCACCCCCCTGAGGTAGTACCGTCCCCCTGGAGAGGCAAAGCCGCTCTAAGAAAACATAACGTTTCATTGGCATAAAATTCATAAATTCGATTCTCTTAGTTCTATAAATATATATTGCACATTGAGCTTCCTAAGTCATCCTCTGACAGACCCGTGCAGTCTTCATGGAACCACTTCTTGCACATTCGACACTGCACCCAGCCTTCATTCCTCTTCGATTTCGAATACAGCGTATGACAATTAGCACATGGAGGATCACTGTCAGTGTCACTCTCCGTGTTCTGGCTTGCTTCTAATTCTGTTTTATACGGCGTTGATGTTAAAACGACAGATTTCCCTCTCCGAAGTTTAGTTTTTTTATGTTTTCCATTGGGAATGGGGCAAACATCTACATGTGGTACAGTGAAACTGGAGTTGGAGCAGCTTGGAAGTGCCATATCGGTCATCGTTTCTTCTTCAGTTGTAGTTTCAAGTAATACGCTCTTGCTTGTGCTTGGTGGTGGTGTCTGCCGATCCCTTAAAATGAGCTCCATTTTCGCATCATTTTCAGCCTGGTCCTCCAGTACATTTTCATTTTCAGCTGGTCCCTTTCGGTCACATCAGATGCGGCGAATTCAACGTCTGTGATCACATTCTCGTTCGATGGAAATATTCCAGTTTTTGAAAACGAATTTATGACCGTTTCCAAAGTAACAGCTTTAACATATACGGTGCCCAACAATCTTGCTATCTGGAAATGTGTTACAACGCGACCAGGATTCGATCTGAACCATATCTGTTGTCCGTAGTACGCACTTAGAGAAATATTATTAATCCTATGTAAACCTATGCGGGGCAAAACCGCACATGTTGGTATGCGATTTTGCCCTATAACCTATAATTCGGAAGGTTTCAATTTTTTTTCAATTCTATACATCTACAATTGTAAATAATATACACAGTAGATAATATGAACGTTATATTACATAGTTATCAATATGAATCTATTGAAATAGGACTTTGTTATCACTTGTTGAGGTAACAAAATTCTTACCTTTTTACTGTAGCAGTTCACAGAAACTTCATTCGCATTTTGACTGATCGGTAATGCAGATCAACGCATCAAAATTTGCATGGTTTCCACTAACTACCATGAAGTTCATTTACACGTAGTCAAAGATAAATGGCACTAAATTTGACAAATTTTCAGTGCTATGCGGTTTGACCCACTTATGCGGTTCTGCCCCACCTTCCCCTAATCGTAGTTGAAATTATTTGGCTTGTTTCTTCAATTGAACATTAAGGTGTAGTGGAATCCGAAGTTTCGCAATGGAACTCATATAGCCAGCTCCTTTAAATAATTATATGCGGACTTTCAACTGTCAAATAACATTTCCAATTCAAATTAGTAAAGTATCAAGCACTCAAGTTAAGCAACATACATTTGACGTGTCTTTCAAGAAGACTTGGATTAAGAAATATCAAAGAAAATTGCTTGATCATCCAAATATGATTAAATTAAGCGATAGGTGAAAGTACACCACCTCGGGCAAATTCGATCCAACAAAAACGAATTTCTTCAAAAAAGGAACGAAGGCATTTAAATTGAATATGAAGTAAGATACATTCAAGTGAATTCAATACAGGAAGCTAACAGGAAAATTAGCTATATTTCAAAGTTATGCCCATAAACTGGTTATTACTTGTAATTATAGTAAATAAAGATTGACGACGTTTAAATTATATAGCTTGATTATAGAATCATCGAATTAGTCGCTCTGATAACTATGACCATCTCAAGAAACGCTCGGAGCTGTACGTCAAATACTCAGTGGCAAGTGCTCTATTTAACTTATGATACTTGATTAGCAGGTGAAATTTTCTATACTGGAATATTTAATATTCGAAATTTAATTAATTTCACGGCTTTTCTTCATTCAATTTATTCCAAATAATATATCTGTTGTATGTGAAAATACATTCCACTTTGATTTTCTAATTACGAATGATTTTTCAATTAAATAACAAAAAGAAACCGTTGAATACTCAAATATTTTACCCCTCCAGAAGCAAGATTCAATACATAATATATATATATATATATATATATATATATATATATATATATATATATATATATATATATATATATATATATATATATAACTATACAAAATCAATTCTTGGGGGAAAGAAGATAAATATAGCGTCAGCTGAACTGTGGAAAAATAGAAAAATTCAATTTTACAAGAAAGTAAATTTTGGAGCTATTTGTAATTCAAAGAAGACAAATATATGGAAACGTATCAGTGCTTAAAATACGTTTTGCATTACTCCATTTAAAAATACTTATTTTATTCTTCGATTTTCTATGATTCAATCAAAGCCAACTTTTGTAACTTTTCAGCATTGGCGGTTGTAATTGCAAAATCTTTTAATCGGCCTTGGACTTCAATTATTCAATTTAAAAAAAATTAAGTTTGAGGTAGACGCTGATATTTTAAGTAAGAACTAAAGTTTTCTCACTAAAAATTCTTTTCTTTTTTTTAGCAGTTTCTTATACAACTCTACTAGCTCTAGTCATAAATGACTGAAAACGAAGAAAAGTGAGCTGAGCGTTCAGTTTGATTGAACAAATTTTTACCAAAATGGCTCATTTTCAACGTTTCTATCAGCCAAGATGGCTCAACTTCAGGTGAGTATAAATCGCAAAGGAATTATAGGGTCACATATAAGGAATCAGGAATCTTTTTGGTCATATTCCAAGTGTCTGGATTATGGCATGAAAAGATGCAAAGAATTTGGACTTTGGAGTTGACATTAGTGGTCAACAGGCCAAGCACAAAAATTTTAGTTCATCTAGAGGTAATTCCTGATCCAAAGATACCAAAAATTTTAAGATAAAGAGTCATTGTCCTGGAAAATTTCAACCAAGACAGGGAAATAATCTAGCAATACAGATTTAACAGGCCCTTTGGGAGAGCACAGGAAAGCTTTGGCCTATAACGTGTGGCACATCATAAAATAAGTCTTACCAAAGCCTTTTCCACGGTGTACAAGCCATCACACAGCTCCCATCAACCGTACGGGAAGATTAGTGATGTTTATGATTTTCCAGCTAAAGCTAAAATTCAAAATGATGTTGCTATGAATAATAAGTGATTTTCCGTTTAGATTTCAAACTCTATCAATATTAAATGAATATATCAAAAGTAATAGTTTTTTAAAATTCAATTCCACAGCTCACATCAAAAAAAATTTGACTCATCGAAAAAGTATTATGTTCCAGACTTAGTAATTATATATTGATCGGATTGCCAAATTTAAATCATACTCAATTAAGACAATCTTTGAAAGGATATCCGCTCTATAAATATAAAATTTAAACCTGTTATTTGGTTGCTGAAATTCAGGTCATTTCAAATTCTTATAAGAGATACTTTGAAAAAAAGGTACAAAATATTGACTCAATTTGAAATATTTGGAAGCAATTTCGTGATCACATTTCACATATAATTGGATTATTTTTACTGTGGTGTTATAATAATATTGGAAAAAATCTCAAGAATAATAAATCGAAATTCCAAAAAAAAAAGTATGGAGTATTTAAATTTTATCAATCAAATTTGAATTTCAGAACGTAATCACAGTTTTGATAATAGAAAAGTAGAACCTCTTTATGCAAATAATTTAATCAACAATTACCACTCATTCGATTCAGACTTTGAAATATTAAATTGGGAGAATAAGGATTTCAAATTTACTCCCCTAGAATCAATAAAATCACAATTCACAACAAATTATGTGAAAATTGCTATAAACAGTGTTTCATATGTTTCATTAATTTTCACCAACTGTTGGCCTTGTCAATTAATATTTTAATAAACTGTTTATTTTCAGTGGAACATCAATGTGTCGTCTTCAAGACGCTATAATTATGCAAATTAAACCACTTCGAATTCGGGACGATACTTGCAAAGAATTTGACCTACATCAGACACTGGAATGATATAAAAGTTTCTCAAACAGCATGGGTATCAAATACAGTTGTTCATTTTGAAAACTATAAGCTAAAATAAGAAATCATATTTGAAAATGTTTTTTCAAATAAGCGTTGGTGAAAAATATAATATTTTTGAAAATATTCAATGGAACGTACAGCTCTTTCAAAAGAAAGATTCACCATACTATATTAAACATATATACTGCAGATTTTTTTTTAGTTCAAGATGTTTCAGCATATGCGTCAGAAATAAATATTTTTTTCTAATGGAGGATCATCTCAATTCTGATTTGTTATTGTAAAGAAGTTCTTAATCGAACGTTACACTCCAGACACTAGGCGAAAGATGTTAGGCCTATAAACTCTCAATGGTCAGCTGTATACATATACGCGACGGGTAAATAAAAAAAATATATGTAAATTGAAAAGTATGTAACATTTCTTCTTTCAAATACTAGGGAAAATTCGTAGGAATTTTATATTCAAGGTAGAAGTGGTTATTTATTATATATAGATTTCGTATGATGGAGTGGAGAATTTATTGCTATTCTTATAATGATAATCAGGTATCGGAATAACTAAAGAAAACAATTTTTTCAATAAATATATATATATATATATATAAATATAAATATATATATATATATATATATATACATATATATATATATATATATATATATATATATATATATATATATATATATATATATATATGTATATATATATATCTAAATATATATAAATATATATATATATATATATATATATATATATATATATATATATATATATATAAATATATAGGTATATATATATATATATATTTAATATATATACTTATTGAAAAAATTGTTTTCTTTAGTTATTCCGATACCTGATTATCATTATAAGAATAAATATATATATATATATATATATATATATATATATATATATATTATTCATTTGAATTGTTGTTGCCTGTTATATACTATTTTTAAGTTTTCGATAATTATTAGCAATTACAGGCTTGGTGAATCTCAAAAAACCTCGATTTTATTAAAAAGTTGACGTTTCGCCACGACATTCGTAGCTTTTTGAAAACTTTTAAAAAAAAAACATTTCGGATAGCATAGTTATTCATTGTTCCTATTATATATTTTCATGTAAATATAGTTATCATTGAATATTTCATACTGAAAATGGACTAAATAAAAATATTGTTTTTGTTTTACTAAATTCTGAATGGACTTTGGTTTCATGAAAAAATAATTTTTTTAGAGACACCTCTCGTCTGTTGTTTCATCATAACCGGAGACATTTACTTTTATAATTTACACCATTTAGTTATTGATTAGACATCTAATCATTTACATATTGCATATATTAATTGTATGGGTAGTCCAAGAGTTTTTTCAACAGTCCCGGTATTCGCGAAGTTCAGAAACCAGGTGAAACAAGCATTAATCGAGTCAAGTGAATTTGTAGAACCGTTAGAATTGTATAACAGGTAACCCCGTTTCGTAAACCTCGTCTAGCTTCTAACAGCGAGAAATCAACTGATTTAGATCTCCCCACACCGGTATCCTTCAACTTATATCTGGCCGTATTCGACTTACAGTAACAGTATTATGCCGTATTGAAAGTGAATTGGTATAGATGACCGAGATAACATCGATCGGTGTCTTTCTGGCACGCCGAGTTATGTCTTCCTACCTGGCCGTTCTTAATTGATTGTCGGATTTTGCAAATTGGGCCTTTTGTATTGATATATGGATTGGTAACAATCACATTCTACACATTGCGTAACGACTATTCGAATGACGGCTCGTTTCGTACCAAAAATGTACAATTACACTCTCTTCGGTTCACTTAAATTGGAAGAACGCGCCAGGAAATAGTTATTTGACTATAAAAAAATTATGTAATTATTCACGTCATAGCTTTAGGATGTCCATTAAATGATTTTTTCAGAAGAATTATAGTAGAAAAATTATATCCTGTTATTCCGAGAAATTCCATATAAGAGTAAGAAG
>JARQZK010002958.1:22500-130000 GCA_030704885.1 Cynegetis impunctata | reverse complement strand
GATAGTTAGATAGATAGATAAATAGATAGATAGAAAGATAGATAACTAGATAGATAGATAGATAGGTAGATATACATCGGCAGATAGATGAATAGATAGAAAGATAGATAGATAAAAATAAGTTATATGGCAGAACGTTTGCCCGGTCAGATAAATTGATAGATAGATATGCAGATAGATAGACAGATAGATAGATAGATAGATATAATGATAGATAGATAGACAGATAGTTAGATAGATAGAAAGATAGATAACTAACTAGATAGATAGGTATATAATTAGATAGGTAGATGTACATCGGCAGATAGGTGAATAGATAAAAATAATTTATATGGCAGAACAACGTTTGCCGGGTCAGCTAGTTATAAATAAATAAACGATTGTTCTCTTCTAATGAATGAAACACTGATAATATTCAATTTAAATTTTTTTAAAGGCGAATATATTATTGACTGTAGTCTTAAATAACTTTTGAATCCTTGGTTCAGTGCTACCTAGAGCCAAACACATGTTGGCGCAGGCATCCAGCTGATTTCGGTGCTTGCTTTTAATTTTCAAAAGCGCTGAGAAGCCATGCTTACACAAATATGTCGATGAAAACAGATTTAAATGCAATATCTTAAATATTTGAAAAAGAAATTGCCTTTTTCCTCCAGAAATCTTCAAGATTTAGTACAGTAACACTTCTTTAAATGCTTTACTATCATGCAGATCTCGAACAAATACAAGTAATTGACAGCATTGTGAAACGTCGGTGGATTCGTCACATTGCAGTGTAAAATAAGGACTATGTTTTATGCATGGCTTCACGGACCACTTCGGGTGTCTCCAGGGACCACCAGTGGTCCCTGGAGACACCCGTTAAGAACCACTGCCTTAGAGCAACAACGATACATGCCACAAAACTGAGCTTTTGAGAAAATTCACTTTGAAATTTTCAACTAAATCCTGAAATACTATGAGAAAGAATATTATATCTTCTATTTTCAAAACTTCATACCTTTTCTTGAAGAACTTTGGAAAATATATCAAATTTTTGTTTTTCTTATCAAAAAAAAAATATTTACAGGAAAAATTGTACCCTCTTTCAATTAAAACATATTCAAAAATATTTAATCCTATACATACTATTGTGTACATATAATATTCATTTTCTTAACTAGAAATAAACACTGAATATTCCGAAATGAATTTTGGTATAAAAAAACTAATTTTCATCTTCAATGTCACTAAAGTTCTCCAAGTGTTCTATTTCATCTTCATTATCAATAGGTTCTTCATTACCTATAGCTTCAGCAACACCAATGTCTCTATAATATTGTTGATAAATTGGCGATATGTACTTCAGAAGTGCTGAAAGATTAGAAATTTTTTTGGGATTTAATGGAATAGGAGCAATGTATTTTACTTTGAAATCTATTATTGTTAGGTTCACTGATGTTCTCACTCTGTTTTTTACCAATATTAGGTAATTGATTTGAATTCTTCATTCCAAAGGTGTTTTGTAAATATAACATTTGAACTATCTTGAATAAATTCAAATGGGTAGATTTTGCTGAACTTGAGCTTCTCCAAAACAACTTTTTTATATAAAATGAAATGGTGAAAAATATTTTTTAGTTGATCATTTTTTTCATTTCTACTATTTGTAAATTTTTTATGCATAAAGGGGATAAGCCACAATTTAATTTATATTATTATTCTTGAAATAAATATACAACAAGAACGTTATATAAGTATACATATATTGAAGTATTATGAAACAAGTAACAAGAAAATGTTCACTTTCAGAGTTAATAAAATATAATAACATCGTTATTGACAATTTTTGATAGAAAAATTTAAGCCACAATAATTTTACTTAAAAAAGGGGTAAGCCACATATTTTGATAACTCAACTCCCTATCAGTATCTGAAGAGGTTTCAGTCTCACTATCTCCTTCAATAAAATCCTTATCCTTAACGCTATCGTCAGACCCAAAATCTGAGACATTATTAATTTCTGCAACTTCAAATTCATCCCTATTATGTCCAACCGTTCTACTACCTGCCGCCGTGGTAGAAATAACGTGGCTTGTACCGTTTCTACACTTAAAAAATTCGATTTTATTTTGAAAGCAACAAGGATCTTCATAAATTGTACTGCCATCTATATTACAGTATCAATAACATTTATTTCATAGGTAAATATGTGCCTTCTGAAGTGAAAAATGTAAATATGTCATTTTGGAGAAAATTGTGGCTTGTACCGTTGTTGCTCTTAGGTCGTCACTTGTGAACAGTTGATAATTATGTTGATGATCAATCCAAAAAAAAAACTTGATTTAACTATGTTTAGTGTCACAAATAAGTTTTTAAATATACACTGCTGTTGCAAATTTGGCCACATGACCATCATGAGACAGATTTTGTACGAAATTTTCCATCTCCAGGATAATGACAGTTTTAGATATCTTTAGATCGGGCATGAACTCCAGATGATACATCTAGATGTTAATTGGTGTGCTTGGTCAGTAGATCTCTTAGGTCTAATCCAGGGCCAAAAAACATACTCTTTTGAGCAATTGCCTTGAAAATACTGTGTATTTTATCTGGATACAATTAAGAGACTTAGAACTTGACAATGAAGGTTCCTCATATTTGTTCAACAATCCCGCAGTAAGTTTTGTCCTCCTTTGGTGACGCTATATTAGCCAAATGGACCGTTGAAGGTTGAAACTTTCGTTCGGATTTTCGCACCGAGTAGGGAAATGTAATAATCATCTAGTGAGTATCGTATCGAATGTCTTAATTAATTTTTTCACTACATTCCTCGAAACTGGTATATTCCTGTGTTTATCATTAAATAAATTAATTGCGTACTTATACGAAACATCTCCAATACCATAGCTTTTTACAAGATTTATTCTTCATTCAAGTGTTAGCATAGTTGAAAAATAATGACAATTTGAATATTATTCATCGAAGTTGGCAGTTACCTAGAAATATCGCAAAAGTCATTCACTAGATTATTTTTTGACGTTTCTTGAAACCAATGAAATGCTTCTTTATTTGTCACAAAAGTAGGTTTTAACCAATGATGTCATTATTATAGTGGGAATAAATCTTTTGTGATTATTCTCGGGAATAATCACTGTAGCTTTTATTTGCTTAGCAAGTGTCAGATAGTTGTCAAAATAATTACCTAATTGTGTCAACGCGATATATAAAATGGATGAAAATCATCGGTTTAGTACCTTTTCTGATGCAGAAATAACAAAAAATATTTTGAATCAAAAAATGATCTAGTCAAATATAACTCGCGAGTTCGATAAATTATAGAAAATAATTTGACAGATTTTGTTCAAACTTGTTGCCATTTGGAAATAGCTGGCAACAAGTTTTGAAAAAAATCTGTCAAATTATTTTCAATTTATTCTCACTCTCTTGTTATATTATTCCTGATTATTATTACATTTCCGAACTAAGTGCAAAAATTCATAGGGTTTTACGGAAAATTGAATATAAAATGAATTAGGTTCAGAAAAACTTCAATTTAATTTAATTTTATGAGGTTTTTGAAGAAGCAAAACTTCTTATCAAAACGAGCAAACTAAAATTGATATTAATGAAATTTTTCCTCTTGGGCACCTCATTCGTCGACACACTGTATAAAAAACGATTTTTGAGTTTTATCCTCTGAACCCAACCCACACTTTATTTCTTCCATAAATATCCTGTCTCGCCCATCCTGAATGCACTTTTATATACAAGTGTATCATCTGATCTAGCTGAAGGAGTTCATCCCCAAAACTCTAAGCTCTTCTCCCTCACACATACTTGAGGGAGGAATGAAAATTTGCCATTTTTACAGTAAGATACGATATGGTATGAGGGAAAGCTTACTTCATCAGAAATGTCAAGAAGCATACTTTTTTTTTAACTCAAGGGACCTACAATTTTACGCCAGTTACGAGCGGTCAATGGACTTGAATCTAAGTCATTACCCAACAACATATCGAATTTTTGAACCAATAAATTTCATACATACACAACACCCAAGAGCAAGGTGGGACTCGAACCCACGATCCTCGGTTTACAAGCGATAACACCTTACCGCTGGGCTACCGAGGCCTCTAAAGAAGCATACTTAGGAGTGTGAAATAATTTCAAGGGGTTTGTAAGTTATAGTACATCGTCTATTAACCCATTATTGAGTGCTTAGAAGGATGAAACGAATCCGAAATTTTTGGGCAATATATAATCAGAGCACTTTGAGTTAAGTATACAAAAAAAAATAGTGAAAAAAAGAACACAAATATTGAAAATTTTATTTCGTACTTAAAATACCTTTCTATTTGAATAATCCTTTAATCCAAAATAAATAATCTATACATATAGCTACCGCATCAACATCGGCCTTATAGATCCACTTACTCGAATGATTATATAACGCGTGGATTGTACCATTATCGGATATATCAGATTAGTTAGTTACACTTTGTATCTAGGAATATTCTTTATTTTTATAAAAATTAAATCCTTTATAGTGGTCAAAATGTTGAGATTGTTCAATTGAGTGAACAGAGTACGATATTCATAACAATAATTGTTATGAAAATAATTATTATTTTCAGGAATAGTGAGTAGCAGCTATTTATTCTAATTTTCTCTAATACCTACTCTTAGTCGCGGTATTTTTCACATAAAATTAGAAACGAAAAGAAGACACTTGTTTTAGAAAGGAAAACATTTAAATGCAAGCTATTATTCCATGTATACAGTTTTATTTATTTATTTTCAAATTCTCAACAAGTTTGTTTTTGAACAAAACTTGAAATTTGAGTTTCAAACAAGTAATATCATAGTAAAAATGTGTTACTTATCAATTATTTTCATGAAAAATCAACTAATTTATGTCATTATATTTTTAGTTTTCAAGAATAAACAGATAGTAGTTTGTAATAAGTAAATTTGGATTTACGTTATGTCTGTTAAGTTAGATATTCTTTAGAGTTGATTGTTGAAATTTAAAATTGAAAATTTATAAATTTTTGTTTTGGTGTTTTGAGGCAAGACTTTTGTACGTTCAAATAAATGAGTTATTGTATTAGAATATACATACTCCACAACTTTGGACATTTTTCGATTATTGAAATTCTTGATAAAAGAGCAAACTAGGGAGTCGAACCCAGTGTTATACGTACCCATTTGTACATGCGAAGACTCTGATTTCAATCATAAACACATCCGCGCAGATGACAGTTTTAGAATAATATTTTTCGAAACATTTAAATAGTATTTCAAAATAATTTGAATTTTCCACATTATGCGTTTGCTTTATATTCACTGAAATTTGCTTGAAAATTTAGAATTAAAAAAAAACTACAAACTTTCTCTAAAGCAAAAAATATATTTTTTGAAAATTTCTCACAATGTGATATGTACCTATGGTAATAAATATGACACCAAAAATGTGTTTACGTTTGACACTACGAAGAATTTTCCCGAAATAATCTTGAAAATAGTTTTTGATTTAAAATTTAAAATTGTGGATTACGTCAAAGTTATGTGTGTTTCATATTTAACAATTTTGCCGATGAAATTTTTTTTTGCGAAAGTTTCAGGTAATATCGTAAAGAACTAATTCAAATTTTATCTTTCAATGCGATAATATAGAAATGATTATGGAACGAATCCACAATTATAGTTGAAGTATTTTAAATTGCTCATTATTATACAATTTTAGCAAGCGTTTAAATAATTACTGGGAAACATTCTGGTGAAAAAAGGCATTTTTTTCATTTCATTTCCTTATTTCCAACGTATTTATCGACTCGTTTCTGATAACATTTTCATAGAGTTTTTAAGATAAATTTGCTGATTACAAATATTATACGAACACCGTAACAATACTTTTGAATATTCTTGCTAAAATAGAAACAACATTTTTCGAATTAATTCTTATATAATATTTCATCTAATACTGGCATTTTTCAGTCAAGGAATTTAATCTTGAGTTTCTTAATCAAGGACTTTTGAAAACAACAAAAATATATTTTAGTTTGTTTTACACTTATTAAAAGTTAATGAAACTCTGTTGCTCTAATCCGACTTTAACCAAGTGAGACTTTTTGCTCTTTGCGATCAAAATCCACCAATCTGATGACATATGAGGTTCTTTCCACTGATCACTCAAATAAAAAACGGTGCACATATTAGAGTAGACACAGTGACACAAAAAGTAGCAGATCCTGTTCGATGCAACGCAAAAATCACATGGTCCCAATTCCGAACGCTGAAGGGCATGGGACGCAATGACCACAACACCTCAACTCACCTTTTCTTTGCGCTCCTGACTGGCCAATCCTAACAGCTAGGCCTACTTGGATGACGAACAACGCGACGAAGCCGTACAGAACCGCCACTTTTTCCATGGTACTCGCTAAACACTAACTAAAAGCTCTAAGACACTGACGGTTCTCTTCGTAGCGACTAAGGATATCTACCACTACTAGCTCTGTTCATTCAGTCGCGATCTTTCGCGCTGCCTTATTTTTATCACGCTTACCGGAGTTGGTACCGTTCACCAGACTTTATAAAACCTCCGAACACACCACTACCGAGCTCCGGAGCGCCACCGGTGGAGGGAGCTTGAATTAGCTAGTTAGACGGTACTATCTAGACTACGTCAAGGTCGTGGACGTTTGATGGTACGATGGTCAAGGAAGGACTCGAAATCAGTTCTGTATTGCGGAAAATATCATAACTAATCTATGTCGAATTCGAAATGTGCTTTGACAACTTTAATAAGATCTAGATGATTTTGATGTCGTAGTTTTTATAATATGTATATATATATATATATATATATATATATGTATATATATATATATATATATATATATATATATATATATATATATATATATATATATATATATATATATATATATATATATATATATATATATATATATATATATATTTATATATATGTATATATAGGTATTGTACGAATATCACCCACTCTACAGGTATGACATGATAACAATTATGCGTCTAATCATAAAAAGTACTACTAGGCCAAATTTCAAGGTAAAATAAATAGTTTTTCGAATTTTAAAAAATTACATGTTTGAGGGGGTATAGCGGGTATTTTGGACCGTCGAAATGGTATGGCGTGGTGATTTTCGTCCAAGATTAATAAAAAAACAATGGTTTAAACAAAAATCAGCCTGTAAGAAATAAATTTTAAAAAAATAAAAAAGTCATTTTCAAAAAAGTATGGCGGGCCTGAACACCCACCGGAGAAGTATGGCATATAGCGAGCGTCGGGTTTTTTTTTGTTAAAATACCGATAAATTGAATACATTTTTTGAAAGAAATTGTTTGACACCTCCGGATTTTCGACCAATTTTAATTAATTATTCTGCAATTGCGACCCGCTCACCCCCTGTAAGAAAATCATTTTCCTTCAATTTATTACGTATATGAACTCCTCTAAGAGCGCCATTCTGTACGAAATGACAAAAATCCTTCCAGTATCTCTCGGTCTATAATTAATTTCGTGAAACGATTGCGATGGCCCTACAACAGAATCTCAATTCAAATGAAAAAAGTAACAGAATCATTGTTGTAACTATGTAAACGATTGGTTTAATTCAAAATTTTATACTCCACTTAATTTTTTGTATTTGTGAAAAATCTAGTCTCAAAGAATTTAAAACAGGTTTATGATTCCTTATATATATATATATATATATATATATATATATATATATATATATATATATTATATATATATTTATTCGAATTGTTGTTGCCTGTGAACTATTTCTAATCTCTTGATAATTATTAGCAATAACAGGCTTGTTGAATCTTAAAAATCTCAATTTTATTAAAAAGTTGACGTTTCGCCACGACATTCATGGCTTTATCAAAACTTTTGATAAAGCTACGAATGTCGTGGCGAAACGTCAACTTTTTAATAAAATCGAATTTTTCAAGATTCAACAAGCCTGTTATTGCTAACTATTATCAAGAGATGATATAAATATATATATATATATATATATAAATATATATATATATATATATATATATATATATCATTATATATATATATATATATACCTATAATGAAAATGAATATTTGTGGCATTTACAGAATTCATTACGAGGAATCAATACAAAATGGAAAACCAGGACATTCATTCGAAAACTCAAAATTAATCAAAATATTCCCCTAGTGGATTTAGCTACTGTGTGTCGAGGCCAAAGGCATTTCCATCCATCCAATACATTTATACGTGAATGGTGATGTTTCTAACATCAATCTCTTGTGCTTCTCTAATATTCAAAATTATCGCCGTTTATCTCCTGATAATATGCAAGCCTATTTAAAAATTCCTGAGTTACCATTTACAAAACTTCGTCATATTAATGGACTATTCTTGTTCTCCTGCAAAGAAGTTGTTCTTATACCGTAAACACGTGATTTAAGATTACTCCAAATGAAAAAATCTGTAGTACTAAGGTCTGGAGAAAAAACAGGCCATTCTGAATACTTTACGTTAGATCTATTCGCATTCAAATAATTTCTAACCCGTCTATCACAGTAGTAGTTGTGGAGAACCATGAAGGTGTAATTGTCTATTATAGTTGTTTATCTCTATAGATTTTACTCTTTTGCGTAAAAACTAAAGAATGAGTATGAAGCGCTGTAGTTTTTAGTTTTAATAGGCCATTAAAATCTGTGAAAATGTACAGGTATCCCGTTTTGATATAAAAAGTTGAGGGTATTTCTGATAACTCAAGAAATAAATTAATGATAAAATTGCAACAGATGCATTATGCTACAATACGCTTGCCTGTAAAGTTTCATAAATATCGTTGTTTTCGTTTTGTTTAGCGTAATGTTGAATATCCCGTGAAACAATCATCCGTATTTATTTGAACCTCTATCGACTGTCTTCATAATCATTACCGAATCGTTATCATCATCATCTGTAACGTGACAGGTGTAAGATTTCTCTATTTTCTACCACATGCTCGATAGTTTTTCTCTGGAAATCATGAGAATACCAATTACCTTATTCGTCCTCTCAATCTACTGATTCTTCTTCATGTACTCAGTCCGGAAAACGTAGGTAATTATTGGTCGATTTAAAGTATACGAGTTTTGTTCACGCATGACAAGATTTTAATCAATTGATTACAAAAGAAAGTGTGAAACGGTTAGGTTTAGTAAAAGTTTCAAGTATAAAATCACAGGGGCGTATGCTCTAATTAGGGAATTTTAGTTATTTCAACTAATTAATCCACGGTAGAATAGAAGTTAATTCGTAAAATTGGACAGGTTTCATTCATAGTTAATGGAATTTGTTTAATAATTGAATTGCTATATTTATTTAAATAGAAAGTATAATTGTGATATATTGAATATTCATATACATAAAAACACACACAGAGGCGTATTTACACTTACACGCACAACCATATATATATATATATATATATATATATATATATATATATATATATATATATATATATATATATATATATATATATATATTCAGTGGCAGATTTAGCAGCAGGCTGAGTAGGCTGGAGCCTAGGGCGGCAGATTTTAGGGCCGGAAAATTTTTAACTTTCCGCTGAAAAAAATTAAAATTTTCAAAAATTGGGAAGTTACTGCTACTACCCCAATTTCCGAAAATTGATTTTTTTCAGATCTCGACATTTTGCGGTACAAGGAAGTCATGACTATTTTTATGATAATATCTGTATCGGCTGTAGTATGTATGTGAACCTCTGATAATTTATCGAACTGCGTCGATTGAACCAGAGAGCACAAATTCGCTTGAAAATCTAGATGATAGATTTTGAGCTGCAAAACGTGAATTTTATTACTTTTTTTGAGCTCTGTTCGAGTGAGAGAAGCTTTTATGGCTTAAAACGGAGGAAACATTATCTAAGATCTACCTTAAGCCAAGAAAAGCTGAACGGCTTAGCCCTTTTGTGCATAGAGTCAAAAACTAATGACCAAGATTTCATACGACGATATAATCGATGATTTTGTGAATAAAAAATTCCTCAAATATGTATTGTAAGACTTTCATCACTTAATTAATTGAATTTCATCGTCATCATCAACCAGATTGTTTCCAGATTATTGAATATATTGTTTTTAAACTGTCAGTAAACGCAATGGAAATTGTTCAATTACTTTTATCGAATGTACATTATTTTGTAAGTAGTATTAACGTATATCTTATCCCACTTTATTACATGATTAAGATTCTATTGTCTCAAAAATATGCCCAAAAAATATTTCTTGTGTAATATTATCTAAATCGTTGGGTTGTAAAGATAATCTAGGAACTGACACATCAATTCCCTAGTTCACAATCATACTAATTACAGGAAAAAGATGGTATAATTCGAAAGAACTATAGTGCAAAACTCATAAATTTACAATTTCATTGAGGACAAACTTGTAATTAATCGAATTGTAGAAGTCGGTAGGGGCGGCAAAATTTGAAAAGCCTACTAGTGGAAAATATCTAAATCCGCCACTGTATAAACTTATACATATATATATATATATATATATATATATATATATATATATAGATATATATATATATATATATATATATATATATATATATATATATATATAAATATATATATATATATATTTTTTTATATATATAATAATATATATATATATATATATATATATATATATATATATATATATATATATATATATATATATATATATATATATATATATATATATATATATATATATATATATATATCAATCAATCAATCATAAAAGTATATTGAAAAAAAAATTTTGAGGGGGTACATGTTTTTGCTAGCTAAATATTATCTATGGGCAGTTATAAGGTTCTGAAACCTTCTTCAGCCCTTTAAGTTACTAAAAAAATGATTTTACTTTCCTATCATTTTACATTACTATAAAAATTCCCAATTTCCTGACACGGAGTGCGGCGTGGACCGACTTCCTAATTGCGTCCATTCGGTCTAATAATATATATATATATATATATATATATATATATATATATATATATATATATATATATATATATATATATAATATATATATATTTACTCACATATCTTTTTCTTCTTTAAAGAGTCAATATTCGTCCACACCTGGACATGGGCCTTTATAAGTTCCATTTTTCTTGAACTGTTGCCTTCAGGTACCAGTTTATGCATGCTGCCCCTTTGATGTCGCCCATCCATCGCTTGGGAGGTCTTCTGATCTTTCTCTTTTGTAGTCGTGGTCACTTTTGTTTGCACACGCCCATTTCAGTTCATTGTCCATCTGATAACATCTTCTACTTTTGTTTATCACAGAATTTCTTTTTTGCGAATATGGCCCTGAACACCGAGAATAAGGCTCTCCATTGAACGTTGTGTTGATCTAAGTTTATTTGCTGCGATGATTGTCAAAGTTGTTCTCATTCCATAGGTTGAAATACAAACCTTGTTATTTGAGCTGATGGGGATATCATGCTTCTTAAGTATGTTCCCTAGTTTTTCTGTAGCAGCCCAAGTCAGTGTACCTCTGCTGTTCATTTCTGTTGGTTTATGTTTGTTGATTTTTTTATAGCGAGTTTCATCAGATGTCCTAGATATACGTATTCGTTGCCTATATCTATCCTCGCGTCATCTATAGCTATTGGAGTTATATCTTCGGTTAAAATTTTAGTTTTTCTCGTATTCATTTTCAGCCCTACTTTCTCTGAAGATAATTTCTGCTATTACAAGTAGATCGCTTTTAATAAGAACTATGTAATCTTAAGAGCGAAGGAAACTTAGATATTTACCATCTCTGTTAATCCGTTTATGATCCTAGCTAAGCTGTTTAAAGACATCCTCTAGAGTCGAGGAGATTGTGTCTTCTTGTTAGACTATCTCTTTTTATCGATTATCATTCCATTTCCAAGATTTTTTGAATTGTGTCCTTATCATAAACGTTTTAAATGAGGTCTTTGATAGTATTTTTGCTCAAAATAATAGACTATTACAGCCTATCGAAAGTTATATATATATATATATATATATATATATATATATATATATATATATATATATATATATATATAAAATGAAATGAACTAGGACATTTATTTGAAACTAATCAAACAAACCTCCTAGCGGAGCTGGCTATAAGAGTTCACGAAGCATCGAAATATCAACATCTACCCCAGACGGTAATTGTTCGAAATGTTAATTTGTTTATCACAATCGATGGAAATTGATAGACAGACTGTTTCGCCCTTATCGGGGCTCATCAGTATCATCCATCCACCGGGAGTGATAACCAAACCAACATTTCAAACGGTCATACATATTTCTTCTAGTAACTCCATGACATATAAATATGACACAGCGCCACCAGTCGGAAACAATTGAACCACATCTTTCAGAATAGAAGAAAACATTTCGGCAACGAAACTCTTACGTCCTGACACCCGAAGGTGGTTACTATAATCGCTAAGCAAGAGTACAGTTGATACATCCATTTTGATGTAATTCAACATTCACCCGCCGCAAGTAACAAGCGCTCAAATTTTTTACCTTTTACAGGTAGCAATGAATGGAAAACAGAATTCTTCGTGTTAACGACACACGTTCGTGGCAATAAAATGAAATGAACTAGGACATTTATTTGAAACTAATCAAACAAACCTCCTAGCGGAGCTGGCTATAAGAGTTCACGAAGCATCGAAATATCAACATCTACCCCAGACGGTAATTGTTCGAAATGTTAATTTGTTTATCACAATCGATGGAAATTGATAGACAGACTGTTTCGCCCTTATCGGGGCTCATCAGTATCATCCATCCACCGGGAGTGATAACCAAACCAACATTTCAAACGGTCATACATATTTCTTCTAGTAACTCCATGACATATAAATATGACACAGCGCCACAAGTCGGAAACAATTGAACCACATCTTTCAGAATAGAAGAAAACATTTCGGCAACGAAACTCTTACGTCCTGACACCCGAAGGTGGTTACTATAATCGCTAAGCAAGAGTACAGTTGATACATCCATTTTGATGTAATTCAACATTCACCCGCCGCAAGTAACAAGCGCTCAAATTTGAGCGCTTGTTTGATTAGTTTCAAATAAATGTCCTAGTTCATTTCATTTTATTGCCACGAACGTGTGTCGTTAACACGAAGAATTCTGTTTTCTATATATATATATATATACTAAGTAGATGAAAGTTATCAGGTATAGATCTTTGGAAATAAAATTAAACCATTAATCCATTAAATTCTCAATATTTCGCCAAATTTTATTGGCTTCATCAGGAGAAAATCTACGACACAAAATAACAGTTGTAAGCAGAAAATACAAATACAAATATGTGTGAATAAAAAATTACTAGGAAATACCGTGGACAAGAACATACACGAGAAAACATAAACTCTTCAAGAAACAGTAAAATACAAGTTACACTAAGTCAAATGCTCACAGCCAAATGAATCAATAAATAATGCAAGCCATAAAGAACACGAAAAACTTATACAAAAAACAAACAAAAAATATTTTTCTTAAAAAACAAAAACCGTCATGTGTGAGATAACAGAAAAGTCTGGTCTGAATGAATAATTTAAAAATGCAACGAACTACAAAATTGCACTATAAATATTACTTTATTGATATATGTCAGATTTGAAATTAACTGTACTGAGTGTTTTCTTGATGTAATACATTTCATGAAAGAGTCTTTTTTTATAATTATTACTTTCGTATTTTAAAATTTTTACATCAGGAAAATTAAACAAATGCCCTGTTTCCTTATGATGCTTAACTAACGCACATGAATTCTTTAGGATTTTACAATCACTCTTGTGCTGAGTGATTCTTTGCTTAAGCCATTGTTGCGTCTGTCCAATATAAACTCCCTCACACTCATTACAACCTATTTTATAAATTACATTAGCATTCAAGGCATAAGGCGTTCTATCTTTGACTCTTGTGAAAAGATGCGATACTCTCTTAGGGTTGTATCTAACTATGTTAACATTTACAAAGTGTTTAAAAACTGACACCAAAGCATTCGTCAAGTTAGGAATGAAAGGAAGTTTCCTGTATGACATCAAAGGAACAATCAATAAATTTTTTTCCTCACAATGACTCTTCGAATTAAAAATAAGCCTCCTCAAAAGGTGTTCAGGATAACCATTGTTTTTGAATATATTATATAATTTTCTCAGATTAATCTGTAGAAATCTATCGTCACTAATGGAAGTAACTCTTTTCTTCATAGCCAACACAGTATAAATCTTCTGATTGTTAAGATGATTAGATTGATAATTGAGGAATCTTTCAGAAGACGTGGGCTTTGAATACCAATCCAAAATAACAACATTACCCTCAGTTCGTATAACTTTTGTGTCAAGAAAAGGAATGCAACAGTTATCCTCCAACTCAAGAGTAAACTTCAAAAATTGATTGAAAGAATTGAATATGTCCAAAGTATTTTGAATCTCACTAGATGGTACAGAACACAAGAGATCATCCACATATTTATACATGAAAGGAACTGTAAAAGGCAGCTGCTGAAGTACATTGTCTAACAAATAGTCTTACACTATATTAGCTAAGATGGGGCTTATGGGCTTCCTATGGGACCCCATAGGAGTTCCAAAAATTTGTTCATAAAAAACATTGTTCAAACGAAAATATGTGTGCTTAAAAATAAACTCCAACAACAACACGAAATTATTCTCCGAGATAGAAGTATGTTTGGAAATCATCCATTTCCATGTTCAAAAGGCTCTATTATTCATTTGGATTGTTGATATATATTGTAGAAATGCGAGCCACAGGCTTTATTTTTTTTATTGTTCTAATTCATCTAGAACTAAAGAAATAAAGGTTGCTCATACATAATGAATAATGATGGATGAAACTTTGAAAACTCTTCATTGTTATTGTTATCTTTTAATAACTAATTTTACGTACAGATAAGTGTTGAATGCCTGTGCCAGGAACAAGATCTATTGGCTATGAATAATCAGCAGAATATCTTCGACAGAGTAATGAACTAGCGGGGATTTTTGAAACTTAAAGAAAATCCATTTGTTACTATTCATCATTCTGAATGACATTCTATAAATTACTATTTAATTTATCTTTCACTGAACTAAATAGAAGATTAATGAAGTTTGAAATTTAACTGCTACTGATAAAAAAATTCAGAATTGGTTTCGTGTATAACTTGATAGATTTAAGATTTATTGTAACAGGAAATTTTTGAATTTTGCATGACATTTACAAGAGAGTCAGATTTGTTACGGACAATCAACAATGACGCTTTAAATTCATAACATCAAATATTAACGTATGTGAATAAAATTTCAAAAATAAATTTGTAATTATATTAATACATCTAGGTTTTATTTCTTCAGGTGATAGTATAATACACTGTAATAGTTCATTGATGATGATTGCAAAATCTTATTCGACATGTGAATAAGTACAGATAAACCAAAAACATTTCCATGATTTGATTTTCATGAGGTCATAGGACTCATTTATCTCAATAATTTAGTGAATATTAGAAATAAGTTTCATTCCAAAAACTAAATTTTTTTTTATGGCGATAACATTAAAATCTATGCGCCTTTTATATTTGAAGATATAAACATAAAAATATTTACATTAAGTTATATCTGGTTTAGTAGTAGATATATTGGTGATATACGAGTAATACGATGTTGGATATATATCAAAAAATAAACTTTTTCTCCAACTTTATGTTGAAATTACTGGTGGTTTTGTTTTTGTTAATACTAAAGTTTTAGTCTTTTAGTGGCTGAGATTTGAATTTAAGTTTGTTGTTTTAATCATCGTTATTTATTATGTTATAGATATTTATTTTTACAAATATATATATATATATATATATATATATATATATCAATATATATATATATTTTATATATATATATATATATATTTATATATATATATATATATATATATATATATATATATATATATATATATATATATATATATATATATATATATATATATATATATAAATTGGTCGCGGGGAAATATTGAACAAGTAGAGCAGAATTATTGGTATAGCCCGCTTATATGGAAGCAGCCGCTGTCACGCGTTTCGGACTCTTTGGTCTTCATCAGAACGGCGTAGCCAAGCATTGGATTGAAAACTTGGAGATGAAAATAGCAGGGGATTTCGTTTGTTGTTGCTTTTTTCATGTCCCAGTTCTCAATCCAATGCTTGGCTACGCCGTTCTGATGAGGACCAAAGAGTCCGAAACACGTGTCAACGGCTGCTTCCATATAAGCGGGCTATACCGATGATTCTGCTCTATATATATATATATATATATATATATATATATATATATATATATATATATATATATATATATATATATATATATATATATATATATATATATATATATATATATATATATATATATATAACTTATTTCTTGTCAAATCATTTGATTGTTATTGAATTTATTTTAGATTTTTCAAAGATATTTAAATGGAAGAACGGTTTACAGAAAGTCGATTTGTACTAGGTCTTCGAAAGCTGGTGCTGCATCAATAATATTGAATAAATGTACATAAAGGTATATAATCTGAAACTTCATAACCTAACATCGATTATTTATATCGCAAAATATCTGGAAACTGAAATTCACTCGAATACTCTCCTGCTTCATTTCAGTTTCATTTTTGCAAGACTTAAAATGCAAACGTAAACCCAACACAAATCGTGACATTTCGAAGACAACATTTTCTCACAAATATTTTATTATTCCTATGGAAGCAAAATTTGAACAACCTCACAAGGATTCCATGAATACAAATAACACCTTATCTATGTATTCGTTAAAGGCTTTTTTACAAACCAGTGACATCATAAGCTATTCTAGTCGTCTAGTCACACTGGGATTTTCTTCACTCAAAGAATTTCCAGCTAGTGAAAGTTCGTACTTTGATGAACCCACTGAAAACACGCGTGGTCTTTTTCATGACACACGTAAAAAGGTTATTCTTATTGCAGAATAAAGATTAAATCGGAATTGAAAGTTGAACAGTTGATGCGGATTCAAATATCGAAAAAGAGCTACAATAAATCAATACAACTTGCCGTACGAGAGCAGTTTAAACTCTCGAAGTAGGCACATACTTGAATGTTAACTTCGGACCTTAATTGCCCCTTTCTATATTATTATAACAATTATTATTACTTGCACTTTCATTACATAAAACCAACGTGATATACGTGAACTACTTCAATCGGCGACGTTTGGAATGCCAGTTACATGCGTTTGGTGCCTAATATAATTTGTTGATTCAGAAGCAACATCTACAAGCATGAGACTATTTATCTTCTTCATGATATCGTTTCTTGACTTTTTAGTAGTATGTTTCCCGAAAATATCTACTATTGCAGCGTATCGAAAGTCAGGTACGGGAGTAGTTTTTTTTCGAAATTTTTTTGATGTCTGCTATATATATATATATATATATATATATATAACTGAGATTGAATTCTCGCACATCACTTGGTCAAACAGCATAAAGAATAAAGTATAAACTTTAAAATAAAAACTTTTGGCTTATGTTTCACAATATAAAAAATATTTAGATACTGTATTTAGCAGTAACGAAAAGTCGACATCTTTCGAGTTATTAACTCATTATCAAGACTGACTACAGGAGAGTATTGCATCGTAATTTATAAAACAGACAAAAGCAAAGGTGATACCTGAAAATCAATTTGTTCGTTTACAAGGGGTAATTGACTATTATGGGCGGAACTTATTTCGGGAATTTCGAGAAGGTCAAGGCGTTTACCCTTGTTACCTGAATGTAACAATTTGGTTTTGTTGAAATCCAGGAAGTGATTGAATTTTATACAATGTTCAGAGAAGCCAGTGGTATTATTGTTTTGTAAAATTGACTTTTTATGTTCTTCAACACGAATATTTATATTCCTTCCTGTCTGTCCAATATAGAAAGCAGGACATTCGTCACAAAATATTTTGTAAATACCACTATCATCGGAGAAAACAGTGGTATTTACAAAATATTTTGCGAATAACTCGAAACATGTTGACTTTTCGTTACTGCTAAATACAGTATCTAAATATTTTTTATACTGTGAAACATAAGCCAAGTGTTTTTATTTTGAAGTTTATACTTTACTATATATATATATATATATATATATATATATATATATATATATATATATATAAATATATATATATATATATATATATATATATATATATATATATATATATATATATATATATATATATATATATATATATGTATAAATATAAATATATATATATATATATATATATATTTTTCACGGTACATATTGGCATATCTTATAGCTCCAATCAAAGCAAATAAGCTGAAACTTCTGCGGTTGTTCTCGAGGCAGAAAGAAACCGTCGAAATTTTGGTAAAATTTTTTCGTGCATTATGAAAATTTGCTAGACTTCACAGCTTCTGCAGATTTAGTAAGATGGTTGAAATTTGGTACGTGAATTGAGTTCATGTTGGAATACGATCCTTTTAGCAGGTTTTCATATATGTTTGTATGTATGTATGTAAGAGCTTATGTATTTTCAAGTTGTTTACACGATAGAGGGCGCAATTTTGGAACAATAGGATTGAAAGTTTGTGATGTAGTTTCGTATGATATTTTGGATGAGATTGTTTTTGGTTTGAATTGGTTGGGGGGTTGACCCCCCGGGGAAGAAATAAATCTTGTTTACACGATAAAGGGTGCAACTTTGAAGCAATAGGGTTGAAACTTTGCAAATAAGTAGTTTCGTATGATATCTTGGATGGGATTAGTTTTGTTTCAAATTGGTTAGGAGGTTGACCCCCCTGAGGGAAAAGTAAATCTTGTTTACACGATGAAGGGCGCAAATTTTAAGCAATAGGGTTGAGAAATTGTAAATAGGTAGTTTCCTATGATATCTCGGATGAGATTGGTTTTAATTCGAATTGGTTAAGGGTTAACCCCTAGGGGGAGGAAATAAACCTTCTTTACACGATAAAGGGCGTAATTTTGGAGCAATAAGATTGAGAGTTTGTGAGTAGGTAGTTTCGTATGATATCTTGGATAGGATTGGTTTTGGTATGAGTTGGTTGGGGGGGTTGACCCCCTAGTAGCGGAAATTAATCTTATTTTTTATTTACAGGATAGAAGGCGCAATTTTGGGACCCTAGGGTTGAAACTTTGTATGTAGGTAGGTAGTTTCGTATGATATCTTGGATTGTATTTATTTCGATATAAATTGGTTGGGGGGTTGACCCCTCGGAAGAGCACATAAATATTTTTTACAGGATAGAGGGCGCAATTTTTGTTTTTAGGATTTGGAACAAAAATCATAATTGAATGAATAGATTTTTCAAACTGGTTACGTTTTGAAAATCTGCTTTTCTAATGCAGCTCGCTGCGATAGAGTTTTTTTGGGTTTCAACTCTTTTCTTTAAATGGGCAGCACTTCGATGTTTTTTTTTGTTAAACTGAATTATTTTGAATTTTTATTACTGCTTTCTATTAGAGCGCGTTTCTTCAGTACGCAATCAAACGAGGTCGATTTTCGTGGGAAAATGAATGCCGAAAACCGCACATTGATATCTTGACTTGTTCAAAACATACAAGGTGTTTTTCAATTTCGTGCATTTTTGACTTACCCCCGTAACTTGTTTCTTCATGAATATTTCTTGTTCATGTAAAAACATCTCTGAGTCACTTTCTGGAAAGAATCCAATAGTGTCCCAGTTTTTTGTTGGAAAATATGGTTTCGAAGCCATGTCATAAACTTGCTTTTTTTTCATTTGAGCAGCTTGTATATTTTTGCAAATTCGTGTTTGAAATAACATTCTCTTTACAAGTATATATTAAAGTTGCTACTTCTCTTTCAAAACATTTATTTCGTAGCTGTTTTCAACTTATTTCAGATGAATTCTCAGACAAAAAAGTGCCTGAAGATTGTTTTTTAACAGAAACAAGAACTATTCATAAACAAAAAAAGTTACGAGGGTGAGTCAAAAATGCACAAAATTGAAAAATACTGTGTATCTTTTGAACAAGTCAAGATATCAATGTGCGGTTTTCGGCATTCACTTTCTCACAAAAATCGACCTCTTAACGTGGCTAGTTCTCCTATAACTCCTCTAAAAATTGATTCTTCCTATCGAAAGTGTCTGAGTACCACTCTATACTTCGCGACTTCTTTCTTCAATGAAATAAATCATTTTATAATTTTTATTTCGGTTTGCTATTGAAGCGTGGTTTTTCAAACTATCATTTCTTCCAGTCGAATCGCATGTTGACGCGATGCACTTTATTGATGGAGATATCCTGATCACAACATTGGAAAAATTTGTTTCAATTTGAAAGGGTCCCTGCAATAATGTATTGAAAGAATGAATATTCAATCCAATTCAAACAAAATCAACATTTCGTAAGTTGCATAATATTTATTAATAATTCCATATTATTAAGATTCCTACGTAAGCAAATCACATTGAAATTCACAGAAAATTAAATGCATATCTGTCATTCTTTGGTAGAAATTCCCTATAAAAAAAAACTAGGAAACATGAAAGTTAATAACCAGACGATTAGAAAGGAAAATCCAGTGCTGGGAAACCACACAGTTTAATAATGCAAGCATCACAAAAGATTAACAGGTTCTAGGTAGTTAAAAAATGGAGTCATGAAAATTAGCGTTAATTTTTGGCAGCGTATGCAAAGATTTTATTTGCATAATCAAGGGTTATTCATTTTAATATTTTCAAAGCTACTATGAAATGTTTATAGTATTTATGATAATATATTAAAGGTCAGGAACAGGTAAAATTCTCATGTGTTAGATTTAGGAACCCGGATAGCTTCAATCGGAAATTACCAAATTTATAATCGCTTTCAAAATATTCAAGTTTTGTTTCGATATAGTCTTATGTTCAATATTGACTATCTTATGAACAGTTTGCTGTTAAATTCTTCGAATAATTTGAAAAATGTTTGACAAAATATAAAACTCATAATATACTTATGTTTTTCCGAATATTTATCTAAAACTTCCTAGGAAAATATATTTTAATTGATGAGGATAATACACCGATAATCATTTCAAACCATATTTATAATGAAAATTAATTACTTTTAGCAGGTTTTCACTTTGAAAACCTGCTTATTGAAATGGGTGCGATTAGCAAAGTTGGACCTAGGACCATTTCGTTTCATGACTTTTCATGATGCTTGGCACCAAAAACCCAACTTCATATATATCTCTCTCTCTCTCTATATATATATATATATATATATATATATATATATATATATATATATATATATATATATATATATATATATATGTTTGTATGTATGTTTGTATGTAATAGCTTATGTATTTTAGCGTTGTTTACACGATAAAGGGCGCAATTTTAGAACAATACGGTTGAAAGTTTGTAAATAGGCATTTGCGTATGATATCTTAGATGGAATTGGTTTTGGTTCGAATTGGTTGGGGGGTTGACCCCCTGGGGGGAAGGATAGATCTTGTTTACACGATAAAAGGAGCAATTTTGTGTAGCAATAGGGTTGAGAGTTTGTATCTAGGTAGTTTTGCATGATATCTTGAATGGGATTAGTTTTGTTTCGAATTGTTTGGGGGGTTGACCCCCCTGAGGGAAAAATATTTCTTGTTTACACGATAAAGGGCGCAATCTTCAAGAATTATGGTTGAAAAGTTGTAAATAGGTAGTTTCCTATGATATCTTGGATAGAGTTGCTTTCGGTTCGAATTGGTTTGGGGATTGAACCCCAGGGGGAAAATAAATCTTGTTTACATCACAGAAGGCGCAATTTTATAGCAATAGGTTTGAAAGTTTGTATCTAGGTAGTTTTGTATGATATCTTGAATATAATTGGTTTTGGTTCCAATTGGTTGGGGGTTGACCCCTCGTGGGAGGAAATAAACCTTCTTTACACGATAAAGGGCGTAATTTTGGAGCAATAAGATTGAAAGTTCGTGAATAGGTAGTTTCGTATGATATTTTGGATAGTATTGGTTTTGGTACGAGTTGTTTGGGGGTTTGCCTCCCTAGGAGAGGAAACGAATCTGGTTCATAGGATAGAAGGCGCAATTTTGGGACCACAGGGTTGAAACTTTGTATGTAGGTAGTTTCGTATGATATCTTGGATGGTATTCATTTCGATTTTAATTGGTTGGGGGGTTGACCTCCCGGAGGAGGAAATGAATATTTTTCACACGATAGAGGGCACAATTTTTGTTTCTAGGATTTGGAACAAAAAATCATAATTGAATGAATAGATTATTCAGACTGGAAAACCTGCTTTTCTAATGCAGCTCGCTGCGATAGAGTTTTTCATAATTAATTTCACAAAATTTGCATTACTTCGCGTCATGTAAATGTAATAAAACAATTAGTCGAACAAATTTTTGTTATATACTTAAGTATCTGTGATGGTTATTTGTTTAAATATTGAATCAAAAAGGTCTACAGATTCGTAATGTTGAAACATAGAAAGATAATCAAAACGTAACACAATATTAATTAACTTTGCAAATTCGGACTATTTGCATAATTGATGGATATTTTTTAAGAATTTTGAATAAATTGTAATATGAATTTCTCAAATCTAACATTGTTACTTAAGATTATTGCTAGATATTCTATTATCAAGGTTAGTAGTGAATATTTTTCAGAGTAGTGTGAAAGTAGACCGTTCGGCAGTTGATAAACGATTTTATTGAATTTATAGCAACCTTACTTCAGTAATAAAAGCTTCTAATTTATATATTCATCAATAAATTCACTTCAGTATTTGGTGTGAATAAAAATTTAATTAATGATTTCAATCAATTCTGGAACGTTCTAATTTTATTATACGTATTTTATCATATTTTATCAAAGGTGAAACACATTGGCGTTCATTGTGGAGTGAAATTCCGTTAATTGATATTTTCCTCATCTCTTTATGATAAATGACATAATATTCAATGTTGCATAAACTGAACAAAAAACATTCTTCACTAATTTAAAAAATTATCAAACAACTTTCTGAGAAGGCTGATTATACGTATGCTGCAACACAAATTCTACATTCACAATCCAACGATGAATTATAGCAAACGTCAGGTAATCTCCACTCAAAATCTGCATGCAGCTGTTTCGATCTTATTAGATCTCATCAGTGCAACTTATTTGACTCGGAGTGAATGAACAAATTTCTATTTGTTCCCCAATACAAATCGTGACTGAACTACTATCTGGATACCAACCCAGACCGCCATCCACCGAAGATAATGGAAACCAATAATTCACCGCTTAAATCGAAAATGCAGAATTTCGTCGAGAGAATAGGTACAGCATGCTATGAAGATATCTACTCTATAATAGTGGCGTATATGATTCCAAAACACAATAACATTGTTTATATAACACTATATATATATATATATATATATATATATATACACTATCGGACAAAAGTAAAGTAACACTTTCGAAAAATGAAAGATATCTCGATTTTATAATATCGAATGGAAGATGTATTTAAATATATTGTGCCTTAAATATCAAAGTAGGCTGCTGCTGTTATCGGCGGCAACAGCTTCCTCCAACCATCGAAACAAATGAATTTTAATTGACATAAACTTTGAAATACAGTATTTAAACCCGTCAAAAGTAAAGCAACATTTCAATATTTTCCTAAGAAGTAAAAATTTTAGTGAAAGTGGAGGTTAAAATATTTTTTTTATATTCAATTAATATTTCTGTGTTGGATTAATAATGCCAAGTAGGGATATTTCAATTAAGGAATAATTAAAGCAGAGAGTAGTGACATACACTTGGAAGGAACATTACAAAGCACAATTTCAAGATGGTTTGTTTTACCCAGATACAGTGTATCCAAAATGATTTCAAGTTATCATAAAAGGGGACAATTAGAGAATCTACCGAAATTGGGAAGGTCAAGAAAAACAACGATTCGGACAGATAGACGCATCAAAAGAATTTCTCAAAACGATCCCTGGATGTCTATACCTAGAATTTTTGCTGAAATTCCCGAAATAATGGTTAGTCCACGGACAATTCAACAAAGATTGGTAGAAGCGAAGTTAATTAGCAGACCACCGGCTAAAAAGCCGCTTATTTCGGCCAGAAATAGAGTGGCTAGGCTTGAGTTTGCACGTCGACATTTAAATTGGACGGTAGACCAGTGGAAAAAAGTTTTATTCAGCGATGATACACGTTATAAAATTTTTAATTCTGAAGGAATGAAGCGTGTAAGACGGTCAATCAACACAAGGTTTAATCCTGAATACGTTACACCCACAGTTAAACATTGTAAAGGCAGTGTTTTTGATATCTGAAGAAAGATTCGAAGAAGAAAATTTCCTGAAAGAAAGTTTCAACTGCCGGAACTGTAGGATCAATAGTTGTAATTTTCTCACAGGGGTAAAAATACGACCGAAAACGGTTAATCTGGCTCGCGCAAAACACGCCCATTTAGGACACTTTAACAATTAACATTATTTAACCATATTAAATACGAAAATGAAAAAATTTAAATATTCAGGCACTAACTGGATAGTTGACTGGACAATAATTTGGTGACAAAAAAATTTTATGGCAATTTTTCAATTAGTTATATAATAGTTAATTAATAATTTTTTGCTGCTTGAACAAGAACATTGTAAGTGTGATAACTGTTGAACTGTTAATCTGAGATTTTTCTTCTTTTTTTTTCTTTCTTGGAGCTAGTTTTGAAAGGCTTCTGAATAGTTTACCGTTGAAAAAATTTAAAATTTTGTGTTATATTCAATGTTTTATTAATAATTTACGTAGTCGCAAAACAAAAAAAATTAATTGATCATAAATTTGTTTTTTCAATTCTTATATAAACAACGCATTTTTCCAAAGAAGTTTTTATATAATAGGACACGAAAACTAAAAAAAACCATTTTTATGCAGCTTCCGATTATGGAAAACGGTTCTTTGAAATAAATTAAAGTTAAAATTTTTTTTATTTTGCAACTGAGTAAATTGTTAATAAAAAACAGATAAATTAAAATTCATCAACTTTTTCAAAGGATATCTATTCTGAAGCCTTTGAAAATACTTCCAAGAAAGGAAAAAAAATTCAGACCTATAGTTGATAAGTTATAACACTTACAATTTTCATATTCAAACCCAAAAAAATTGATAATGAACAATTGCATAACTAATTGAAAAATTGTGATAAAAATTTGTAGCCATCGAATTATTGTTCATTCTTCTATTCAGTGAACGCCTCAGATTTTTCGTACAAAAACTTTTGTATTCAATATGGTGTCCAAAATGAGCATGACTAGCGCAAGCCAGATTACCCGTTTTCGGTAGTATTTTTACCCCTCTGAGAATATTATGAATATTGATCCTACAGTTTCGGGAGTCCAATCTTTATTATAGGAGATTTCATCCTCTTTTTTAATATTTTTTTAGATATCAAAAATCTCAATTGGTTTTTGAGTTATTTGCAGAAACCTAAACCCCTCTTTTTATCTTTCAGTAAATTGTTTATAACTTTTACAATTTTCGTGAGCGGAACTGTATTGTTTTCAAAAAATCTACATTCTATTCCAAATCAAATGACACCTCGTTCATATTTTTCCGGGACTGTTGAAAAAAGTTGAACAAAAAAGCACATGTTGACTAGACTAATGGGACAAATGACGTTAATTATTTTTATTATTATCCTATTATTCATGTAATTGTAAAAAAATTCACCGAATCGAATTTCTGCGTACATCATTACCAACACCACACTTACATAATGGAGGCATCGTTTTGCGTAAGTTTATGAGTTATTATGGTGCGATATACGGTCTGAATAACACTTGCGTGCGTTCACAGAAATTCCAAATTGTAATTAATTCCTATAGACCGAATTATTATTGTTGTTACAAGAATAGGTCGAACGATGAAAAAACTAGTTTCCGCAGCCATAAATCTTCTGCTTTTCTCTATTCGTTGCAGAAATTTTATTGAATTTCTGTACGTACAGCGAAGAAAACTGAAAACATACTAGGCGGAATTGAAGTAACCCGACTGAATGAATTATTTATGTTTTCATTCGATTTGTACCGATAACTTAATGACCATTTGAAACGGGTTACATAGAGACGTGAAGAGAATTATATTATCCCACGATTGTTGCAATTCAATTTTTTTTATATTTGAATAATACAAATGTTCCGTTAATTAATAATTTACTTGAAGAAATGATATGGGTAGGTAATGGAAAATTTAATCCTTTTACTATATAATATTATTTACTGAAATATTTGTAGCATTGAACCGAAAGTTGAGGGTACCATCCAATGGGCGTACGTATAGCCGCTTTTTGACGATGTCTTTAGTTTCTCTGGGTATGGAAGACCAAATTTATGACATTAACAACAAATTGAGATAATCTTTATTTGTGTAATCTGAGAGTGCCACCATTATTTCAAAACTAAAGGATATTATCTCGATGGTTTCAAAAGAAGACACGCTATGAGTAGATCCAACTTGGTAATTTTCAAAATCATTCATTATTAGTAATTTGGAATGAAATTGAAACGGTTGGGTTTAGGAATAGGCAACTTAGTTTAAAGTAGCATTTATTTTCGATAATAAATTAATATGAATTAATTGAAAAAATATAGGGTCTCTATTTGAAAAAAAAAAGAGATTGTTTTTCATATTTTGAATTACAATTTTCGTAACACCCTGTATGAAGAGGCACAATATAACTCATAGTTTCATGTTCAGTAAATAATTTTGTATTATATAACAAAAATCTACCAAGAATATAAGAAGAATTTGAAAAGAATTACTTAAATTTATGTAGTTATTATTTATAATAGAATATATTCGAAAAAAATTTACTGAATACTATTCGAAGTAAGATGAAGATAACAGGACATATTAAAACAGAAAAAGAAGAGACTAAATATTTAGTATTTATATATCTTCAATTTGGTAAGTGAGATGACTACAAAATATAAGATTATGATTCAAATTGGGATACTTTATGACATAAAAATTTTTCTTTATTTGAAATGCATATATTTTTTCGAAAATATTTGTTCATACTCCTGTTTACTACGAATTTCGAAAGTTAGCTCATTTCAATATGGTATATCGCCCCCTTAGTGCAACAACTAGATAACTCGAATTTTATGAATTTTGAGTTATCCAGTTAAAGCTGACCTATTTTTCATGCGCTTTTCAATGCAACATCTAGATATCTAGTAGGAGCAACCAAACTCGTTCAAATAGTGACCAGAAATAGATAACTCCGAAAATGCACATTCTATAACAAGACATTTTGAGCTATCTAGTTGTAGCACTGGCATTATTGAGTTAGTTGCCAGCAACTTCTTGGTCTCTATGAGATATCTAGTTGTGTGCTTAAAACAACAGGTGGATTTCTGTGCTACTGAATTGGTTTTACAGTGTTTTTCAAACGGTGTCAATGCAAAAATGATGTCAAGGGGTAAGAAGATTTTGGAAATTCGGCGTAGTCAATCACAAAATTTTGTATCTTTGTATCAAAGTCAACTACCTCTTAAAAAAGAAAAATACGACGACCTAATGTGTCTTTTCAAAATAAAACTTCCGGCACTCCCTAGCTTGTATGAAGCATTTTATCAGAGTCTCCCATTCCAAGGAGACCAAAGTAAAAGGCTTCATAACACAGAATCTTCCGAAAGTGATGTCACTGATATTGATATTTAAGTCGTGTTAAGTGTTGAAATATTTCGTGTTTTAGTTGAACCATTCTTGTTCCTTTTTCATTCAAAATAAAGTTGT
Organism: Cynegetis impunctata; assembly: GCA_030704885.1. Taxonomy (NCBI): domain Eukaryota; kingdom Metazoa; phylum Arthropoda; class Insecta; order Coleoptera; family Coccinellidae; genus Cynegetis; species Cynegetis impunctata. The sequence continues at coordinate 102,040 of JARQZK010002958.1, read as the reverse complement.
ATTTGATAAGTGATTTGCTTTTAAGTGCTAGTGGTTATAAATAGATAACTTTACTTTTTTTTGACTAGATTTCCAGCAACGACTAGATATCTCAAGTTTTTGATCAAATTCTTCAAATATAGAAAACCTGATTGTCTATAAAATTGACAATACATAATTTGATATGCAACATATCTCTATACACATCAAATATTTTTGACTGCTTAACGGTTGTATTTTTTTAAAGTTTTGAAACTTAAAAATTGATTTTCTCGAAACTATAAATTTCAAGTTATCTAATTAGTTGTTGCACTAAGGCAGTGATGGGGAAACTACGGCCCGCGGGCCAAGTCCGGCCCGCGGAAAGGTTTAATCCGGCCCGTTTAAGAGTGCCGTCGTGAGAATGTTTGAACGCGTTCTTACTTCGTAATGTGACGACCCGCATAAAAACTACCTGCTCACGAAAAATATAAAAGTTGACCATGGTCAATTTAATATATTACATAAGGTAAAGAAGGAAATTTCCTCAATAATTTAAAAAAATATCAAACAACTTCCCAAGGGAGCTGGTTATATGTATTCCGAGCTGCGAATTCTACATCCACAATCCAGCAGTGCATTATAGAAAACATCATAATTCCCGTTGGATTGTGAATGTAGAATTCGCAGCTCGGAATACATATAACCAGCTCCCTTGGGAAGTTGTTTGATATTTTTTTAAATTATTGAGGAAATTTCCTTGTTGATCTTATGTGATATAGTAAATTCACCATGGTCAACTTTTATATTTTTCGTGATAAGATAGACGATTATTGATAGTTTGAAAATTATTGCCGTTTTCATGTATTGTCTAAAAATCTTAGTAGATAATTAACAGCTAGGATATTATTATTTAATTGCTCGCTATTTGTGGCGAGTGTGGCTCTGAGCATATTTTTGATATTAGTAAAGAGAATCCCTACTACTTTTTGTGATCATTTTTGTGGGTTTTTTTTAGTCTTATTTTATCCTATAAAATACATACTATTGCAGTGTATCGAAGGAAAGCAGTCAGGTGCGGGAGAGGTTTTTTTGATCCGTTTTAGATCTCCTAGACCAGAATTCTCGAAAAGTTTTTTATGTCTTACATATATGTTGTCATCTTTAGCGGCTCACATCGACTCAGATGAGCTGAAATTAGGTACCTGATATTTTTTTTTAATCAATAGGCAGATTGCCTAAATGGCCTTGACCTGTGTCAACAATATTTTTCATTTTTTTAATTTTTTTCGTTGCAGAACAAAAGTATCAACATTTAGGTAAATTTCTGCAACCGCATACTGGCATCTCCAGCGGATCGTATCACACCTAATTAGTCGAAATTTTGTATTTGAAATATTTTCCGAGGCAGAACTAAACTATTAAAATTTGGTAAAATTTTTCCAACGGCCGCTATTTTGCGTAATTTAAGTCCAGATAAATTCCCAAATCTAATTACTCATGCAATGAAGATAATGACAATGTTCGGCGCATCTTACATATGCGAACAAATCTTTTCAACAATGAAGCTAAGGAAAACTTCTTTAAGAAACAGAATCACAGATGAGCACCTTTCATCAGTTTTAAGAACTTTTGCTTCGCAAATGGAACCGGACTATGATGAAATTTTGATGAAACAGTCTCAATTTCATTTTTCTCATGCACCATCAACCAGTAACGACACCAGAAAATAAAGTGATAATACTTCACATCAAGAACTACACTAAATTCATTTTATATTTTGTGCTTATAATTTTCTTACCTTTTGCTTTTCTACTATTAAAATAATAGGTGTATGTAATAATATATGTATATGTTTATAGAACACATAAATTTTTTAACGATTAAGCATTATTCTTTGGCCCGCTACGATTGTCTAGTTATTACAAATGGCCCGTATTAAAAAAAGCTTCCCGACCACTGCACTAAGGGGTATCGAAATAATTAATTTTGAGAAAAAATTAAAAATCAAAAAATTCATATCACATGCGTAACCAACCCAATGGAAAAACTACTTAATATTTCAATTATCTACTATTAATGTAACAAAATTATTTAATGTTGTAACCATCGTTCCTTTCTAAAGCTATTTCTTCCTACGGGTGACCTCGATATGGAAAGACTGCCCAAATTACCATATTATACACTGGATTTTCCAAATTTGATGAAAATATAAGACGTAATTATCACCGATTCGGTTATCTGTAATATTATTCGATGAAAGTTGGCAGAACAAAGTCAGAATTAATTAAAATGAAGCTGGTAATTCAATCATAAATATTACATAATTATGTTCGTTTAAAACTGTCACGTTGGGTAGAATATCTTATGCTATAGTTCCACAGGAGGAACATTGAGAAACATTTTGTTGCTAAATGTTTCTCTTTGTTGCCAGGTAGAAACTTATGGCAACATACGTAAATTTCTTGTTTCCACTGGAGCAACTAAAATTGTCAATAGTTGCATATTTTTTAGTAGAAACAACGAACATTGGTTGCCGAAACATGAAGAAATTTTAAGGAACATTTAGCAACATTTTGGAAAATTTACGGAAACAAGCAAAAGCAACAAAAATATTCCTTCGGTAGTTTAAGATTAACATGGATTCCACGAATGATCTCAGAGAAATATACTCATCACAGTCATAGTTCTCAGTAAACAATATATTTATATATATACTATAGTCTGTCCAGTCTAAGTTGGCGTGTACGTCACAGTCATGCGCAAATAACGACGCAAGGCTGCCTACCCAAATAAATAAAATTCGAAATGGTCAAAATTCACATATGTCGTAAGTAATTTTCTAAAAAAGTAGTTATATGGTGATAGTGACCGGATCATCCATTTCGACAAATATTCTGTTCTTAACATATCAAATCGTATGTATCTCTCAGGAAAAACTAACATTCCGAGTAATGAAAATAAGTTGAATGTTTGTTAAGTTGTCATTTAATTGAAAAATTTGCAATGTTGTCGGACCCTCTCGACCAACGCGCCGGTAATCGGCATTTCACTTTTGACAGTCGCCGAGTAACCTAGAAGATTTTGTAATTAAGTTTGATTTATCGATCGATGAATATGGATTCCATATAGATAGACACTTCTGGTAGGGAATAATGGTCAATTTGAATATACCGCTAAAAATCCCCGCCATGTCAAACATGCAAGATATCTCATTTTGTTGAAAATTGGGTCAGCTATTTAGATTTAAGATTATTTATTACGTCTGGCAACAGTGTTCACGATCGACGTCATATACAATTGGTAACGTACACGCCAACAGTCGCTGGACAGACTATAGCTGACACGGCAAACGTTGTTCTGCCATATAAATTATTTTTATCTATGTTTCTATCTATTCATCCATCTGCCGATGTATATCTAATTATATATCTATAACTCTAGATAGTAATCTATCTAACTATCTATCTATCTACATATCTATCTATCAATCTATCTGACCCGGCAAACGTTGTTCTGCCATATAAATTATTTTTATCTATGTTTCTATCTATTCATCCATCTGCCGATGTATATCTAAATGTCTATCTATAAATCTAGATAGTAATCTATCTAACTATCTATCTATCTACATATCTATCTATCAATCTATCTGACCCGGCAAACGTAGTTCTGCCATATAAATTATTTTTATCTATGTTTCTATCTATTCATCCATCTGCCGATGTATATCTAACTATCTATCTATAAATCTAGATAGTAATCTATCTAACTATCTATCTATCTACATATCTATCTATCAATCTATCTGACCCGGCAAACGTAGTTCTGCCATATAAATTATTTTTATCTATCTATCTTTCTATCTATTCATCTATCTGCCGATGTATCTCTATCTATCTATCATTATATCTATCTATAAATCTAGCTGATCCGGCAAACGTTGTTTAAATTATGAAAATGGCTATGAAAAAATATGTGTTGTTGATAGAATGGTAAAAATTTAGGGTGATATGTATTTTTAATACAACATCATAAAAAAATGAAAATAAAAATTTTGTATAAAAAATTTATAAAAATATTTGTTGTGAACCACCCTAATCACTTTATTATATTATTATAGGGGTATTAAAAATATATAACGAGCTATTCTCTGACCGACTATTGTTATTTTCGATTGCCATCTTGCAACCCTATTGCGGCTCTGTGGATAAAATTTTAAAAAAATGAAAATTGCGATGGAAAAATACGGGTTTATCGTAAAAGGGTAAAAAATTGAGAGTAATATAAGTCATGACAAAATTAAAATAAATCTTGGCAGAAAAATTGAAGTTTATAATTAACAAATAAAAAATGGGAGTTGATCGTAGAGGGTTGAAAATTTAGGGTTGTATGTATTTTTGAATGCTGTATCATAAAAAAAATAGAACAGAAAATATTGTTGGTGGACCACCCTCAACATTCAGGGGGATGAAAAATAGATGTTGTCTGATTCTTAGACCTAACCGATATGCACACAAAATTTCATGAGAATCGGTCTAGCCATTTTGGAGGAGTTTAACAAATAAAAAATAGGGGTTGATCGTAGAGGGGTGAAAATTTAGGGTTGTATGTATTCTTGAATTTATATATCATGAAAAAATAGATTAGAAAATTTTGTCTGAAAAATAAAAATAAAAATTAAGGGGTGAACCACCCCTCGACCCATCTTCAACATCCAGGGAGATGAAAAATAAACTTTGTCTGATTCTCTGACCTAACCGATATGCGCACAAAATTTCATGAGAATCGGTCGAGCCATTTCGAAGGAATTTAACAAATAAAAAATAGGGGTTGATTGTAGAGGGGTGAAAATTGAGGATTATATGTATTTTTGAATGCTGTATCATGAAAAAATAGAACAGAAAATTTTGTATGAAAATTAAAAAATTTAGGCATTGATCACCCTTAAGATTCAGGGGGATGAAAAATAGATGTTAGCAGATTCAGACCTACCCGATATGCATACAAAATTTATATATATATATATATATATATATATATATATATATATATATATATATATATATATATATATATATATATATATATATATATATATATATATATATATATATATATATATATATATATATATATATATATATATATATATATATATATAATATATATATATATATATATATATATATATATATATATATATATATATATATATATATTATATATATTTAATATTTATTGTTGAGAAAATGATATTTTCATTCATGCTTGAATCGGTGAATGTTAGAAATATCAGGATCATCACCACATTTTTCGCACTCTCATCATCGTTGTCTATCATCCGATTAAATTAGTCATGCAGAACACATCATTTATCGTCCTCTCAAAATAAACATCGCACTCTGTTTGTTCACTTATTGAATAACCATCTGCCAGATTCATCAGGACGAAACACCTGTAGTCAAAATTGACGAATACATAGTTCGAAAAAAAAGTCCAATTACCATACGTAACTGCTCAATTAGCAACTAGTTCTGACATCAATTCGATGTATTGTCTAAAAACACTCACTGCTAGCAACGCTCCATAATCCATAATACATGATATGAATAAAATATGATTGAAGACTTAATAGTGTTTCATATCATACAGGTAGAGCTAGTTGGATATTAGAGTTTCCATAACATAACGTCGCATATGTTTCAGATTAAAATCTTATTATCTCAGAAACTGAAAGAGCTATGACAAAAAAATTTAAAAATTTTGAAATTTTAGCGCTCTGTAGATTGACACTGAATTTCAAAACACGCTATGTATAATATTATAACTTTTTTTCACTAATATTAGGTCCCAACGAAAATATAATCACCGATTTCATGGTGAAGAAATATGTTCTATTATCTGAACATTCAATTTATTTCGAAATCTGTTAAAATAACGATCAGAAATATCGAAAGAATAAGATTTCTTCATAACCGGGAACTGATTTGCGACAAATAATCACCTCGCATAAATTACCGACATAACTTAAATGAAAGTGGTCAATCTCTTTTTATCTTTGCAATGTATTGTGTCAATTGCCCAAGGGTCGTATTGATTTTGAAAAAATCAAATTCATGAGAATATATATTTTAAACCAAATTAATAGGTCCATATTCCCGATTTAAGTGAAAACTTACATTAGCTTTGAAGTATATTTAATAATTTTTAGTCGTTGAATTGAATTGGCATTTACTTGGTGAAAGTCCATATTCATAACTTTATAAAGAAATAAAAAAACTAACTTTTCACAGGTTGGAATAAAAATCTATTGAGTAAACGCTTTTCGTCATAACATTGACTTCATCTCGTACTAAACTATGGTATAACAAAACATGCTATTTTTACGAAAATTGAATATCAGAGGGGTTCCTTGAAAAACTAAATAACAATAAGCAATTCGTTCAGAGTTATTAGTAGGTACATTGAACAGATTAAGGAGAGGAGAAGGGTTTACTGCAATCTGGTCGTTAACTAGGTTTCCGGAATTTTTATATTTATTGATGTATAATGATTTCCAACTGTTGGTTTTATGGAGACTATTTTCTAATTGTAATATATTATAATTTTGATTAAAGGTATGGTTTTCCTGAATAAGATGGCATGCGTTATTAGAGTCAGTTTTCTGCTTAATATAGCTACGTTGGTGTTCGTGTATTCGAGTTTTGAAATTTTGTAATTGAATTGTACGTCCTATATAGAATTTTTTCACAATCGTTACAGTCGAGTCTATAAACACCAGTACGTTCTTCTCTATGAATTTTTGATTTGTTGTTTTTAATGAATTTTCCAATGCTATTGTTGGTTTTATATGAAGTTTTGAAATTTTGTTTATGAAAAAACAATTTCAGGTTTTCGGAAGGTTTGCCCAAGTATGTTAAACTGTTAAATACTCTAATTTTCTCGGATATAAGCGGGTAAACTTCTGAAATTGCCATTTTGTATTTTTTCCTCCGAATGAGGCTGTCGATCATATTGGGTGAATATTTTATTAATTATTATTTAGTGCCATTTGTTTGATTATATGCAAGTCCTTTCGAAAATTAGCTTAAGACAACGGAATTTTGAAAAGCCTATGAATCATACTATGATAAGCCGACGATGTAGATGAATCTGAATATTCCATCTTAATACAAAAATATCAAATAGAAACATAATCAATCAATAGCCTTCATTCAACCTTTTTTAGAGGTTAAGGGTTAAGTTAGATGAATTCACAGGATGAATTTAACAGCCTGCGCTTGCGCCAATATTTATCTAATGGATATCTGCTCAACTTTCTGAAGATATGGATTCGATAACTTATCGCGTAGGTATCGTTTATCTAAGAGTTCAGAAACCCAATCTACCAGATATATATATAGCTTATTGAGCACATAGCCCTATCTAATGGATATTTTTCACTTCAGAAACTGGGCACTAGTGATGGAGCTCTGCTGCACTCGCGTTTTTTCATATTTCAGAAATATATTCCATAAATACAATATAGAAGAAGATTGAAAAATTTCTTTAAGAAGCCCTGTCGTGCAATTAAAATGAGATAATCAATTTTAGTTTTGTTTCGGAAAGCTAAATTAGGAAACAAATCACATAAATATTAATGATTTGTTACCTTATTTGTCAAATTTACATATACACAATTATTAATGATTTGCTACCATATTTGTCAAATTCAGCTAACTCTAAATAGGATATTAATTGATCTATCTCGTTGAGGTTAATCAATCCAATGAAAATGGAGAATGTACTATAGAACAATAATTTCACTATATGAATGTAGAAACTTTTAATATGAGATTATCGTTACTAATTATAAGTTGATGAGTATTAATTAAAATTTCGGAATATGGATGACAAATTACAGAATATAACTATGAAATTAAATAATATATTCATATCTAGTTTGAGTGGTGATAGAAGTGGATTTTCGAAAAAAAAATATTTCCAATTTATTTAATGTAGTTTGAAACTTTATTGTAATTATATTAATAGTCTATGCGAAAAACTAGTAAAATTTTTTTTCTTTATTTATAGACAATTACAATTTGATATATTTTTACAAAGAATCGCGTGACTACAAACGAGCCGCGAAGGGTGGCCATGTTTGTGACGTCATAATATCTCGATAGAACAGTGTCAACGACTTCTACGTATAAATTGACTAAAAATATCGAAAATTTAGTGCAAAAAATTATTTATAATAGCTACTTTAATTAAGGCATGTGTGATAAACAATTTGAAAAGGGCTTATTCCGATAATAGGTATACCTGATATGTAACATTTTGTGGAACATTTGGAACATTGATTGTCGTTTAAAAAAATGAATACTTTCTAAAATTTTCTCGACGCCACTGGATTAAACAGAAAAAAGTGCTTTAAGAATAATAATAATAACTTCATTTCAAGGAATCCTCATGTTAACAAAGATCAAATGAAATAGACGTTACAAAAAATATAACTACATAAGTTTAGCAGTTTCAAAGTATTTGCTCAGCGAATATGGTTCAATTTTTATAAGCCAGTTTTTCAGTCATTTTTTGAAAACATTCAGGTTATATGAAATTTTCAAATTATTTGGAAGTGCATTGAACAATTTTATGCACATGTAAAATGGTTGTTTTTCCGTCAATGATAATCTGTGAATAGGATAGTGCAGATTTTATGATCTAGTTCCATAATTATGATGAACTGTATGTACCTCAAAATTTTCCCTGTGTTGGTAAAAAATACCAAACACTCAAATATATATAAAGCATACAGAGTTAAAATTTTGTTCTTTTTTAATACTCCTCTGCAAGACTCTCTAAATGACATACATAATCCTAACTATCTTTTTTTGAACTTTGAAAATTTCATCTACCGATGAGCTACTGCCCCAGAAAATTATTCCATACCTCATGATCGACTCAGCATTTGCGAAATATACTATCCTTATTTCTATTTCACTAACATACTTTGACAATGTTCTAATACCGAAACTGATCTTACTAAGTTTCATTGATAAGTACTCAATGTGGTCGTACCATTTCAAAAATCTATCAATATATAGACCTAAAAATTTTGTTGATTTTTCTATTACTACACTTCTATTTCCGAGCTGCAAGGTGTCTTCCAGATCTTGACGTGATTTATCAGTACTGAAAATTAATGCTACAGTTTTGTCTTCATTTATTTTAATGTAAAAGTTATAATGTATAACTCGAAAACAAAAGACGATAGCAAATAATGGTTTTCGCGAGTGGATTCCTCCCGAAGAAAGAGATCCTCAATGAGCCCTCCATTTTTTGTATCTCTAAGAGCCCTTTCAGACTTGGATACTGTATCCGAGATACGCGTATCCCAGATACAGAAAATACATGCGTTTATATGTACGTTCACTGCATTCAGCACAGCATACCGTATCGCGATACTAAATTTCTGAATCTCGCTCATTCAGCCGCCGGCGACAGTATCCGAATCCGGGATACCGAATTATCATTGTGGCGTATGGACCTGTTCAGACTTGCATACTTTTGCGATTCAAAAAGCACAATAGCATAGGTGTACAATATTTTTATTATTTATTAGTAGAAGTGAAGTGGAATAGAACGGTTTTTCGATTGTACCATGGAGAATAAAGTTTTTGATAACGAGAAATTTATAAGTTTGGTAGAACCGAATTCTTGTATATGGGATGCAAGTAATGAAAATCATTTCGACAGAAATATAAAACAAAGATGTTGGGTGGAAATTGCCAAACAGATGTGTGAAAATTTTGAAGAAATGACAATTGTTCAACAAAATGAATATGGTAGGTATATTTATAAAAGTAATTATACAGTGCATTCAGAAAGGAATGCATAAATTCATTAGCTAAATAAATCAAATTATTATATTATTAAAAATTCTCGAAACAAGACGATTATTTGTCGAAAGCTTACTGATTTTTACAATAATCATCTCAAGATGGATAACAAAAATTAAATTAAATATTTCAATAATATTGTTTAATAGCGTTGAATAATGAGTTTATTCGTTAATTTATATTGCTTTCAAGTTTTCACGGATTGCAGTGAAAACCCTTTAGATAAGCGAACTGATGTTTAATTTGTATTAATCAGTGCACTACTATCTAGTACCTGTTCGCAAACTATCAAGTAAATTGTAAGTTACGGAAATAAATTATACATGGTACACTGTAGTTAGGGCCCAGAAATATAATATACCACAGCATAGCGCACTCTTCAATGTCCATTTCATAAAAAGCACCGTACAGCACTGATATTGTACTGATAAAATTTATTTACAAAACTATATTCAAACAAAAGTATCTTGACTGTATCTGGCCTAAATTCTGAATCTCGCATACAGTATCTCGGATACAGTATCCTAGTCTGAAAGGGCTCTTATACTTACCGAGATACCTTATACAAGCATCGAAATTTGCCCATCCTGTACATCTGTTCTTATTCTCATCTTACGAAAAAGCCTGTATTTGACCTGAAAGAACGTGGAATACCTCAAGATAAGTATATCTCTTCTTATTTTATTTTATAACATCCTGTATATAACCCGAAAGGTAGGTACATCTTGTCTTCGTATTTTCTAACACAGCCTATGTATAACCTGATAGGTAGCTATATCTCTTCTTATTTCGATTTTTAACATCCTGTATATAACCTGAAAGAATGTACTTCAAGCAGGTACATCTCTTCATATTTTATTTTATATAAAAATATGTATATATCTTGAACGAGTTAATCGTACCCTGCCATCAATTTTCTGAAAATGAATGAATAGAATGTAATTATCCTCCCATTTCCAATTAATAAGATCAATGGCACCTTGTTACATATACATGAACTGATTAAATTAAGATATCGAAATCTTATTATGTTCACTTTCACTACGCATTTTTCTTATGCAAACATTGTTCATGCTTATGATTCCCAATACAAACTATAATCACTGATTATTTCAATTATTTCAAATACGGTAATTAGTAAAAGAAATTTTATTGGTCGAGTTAATTTAATTTTTACCTGTTTTCAATGAGAATGTTTCGTTTTTTGATGCCCGGAGGCAAACGAATTCTTATTATTAATGTTTAAAATAATTATTCATCTTTTTCAATATTTGATCGAGTAATTATATATTGTGGTTATTATTTTCGGAATATGCAATTTTGTATTTCAGTAAATATGATATACATGTTAAATATGTGTGCAATTATGAGTTACTTCGACTATGACCCACATTTTAAAGTTTTTCGTGTTGCTTAATTATTGAGAGTTACAGTTTAGTCAATTAAATAACAATTATTTGTTGTATTTATTTTTTGTCAAAACTATTCAGAAGATAAAACTATGGTAATGAACGTCCATTATTTCACATATTATGTTTTCAGGAGAGTTTATTGAATTCGAAATATACGAATTCCTTCGAAGATTCTTTCAAAAAATTTTTTATTTTTTTATTTTTTCTTATAAAAAATTTTCTTGGTTGAAGAAATTAAATTATATTCAGAAATTCACCAATTAGCGGAGTGATATCGAGCATAATTCATGAAATTATCTGAGAAATTTGCGCAATTGAATCAGTCATGTACAGAGTAGTAAATACAGTTGTTGAGAGTCACTATGATAACAGCAATTTGATGAAATTAATTAAAAATTTAAATAAGAATATATGTAGAGGAATGCCAGATTCAAACTACTACTATGAAGGTTCAAATTTTGGCGAATTATCGGAAAGAGTAGTCAAATAGTTATATTGGAATCCATCAAAATACCGAAAAATTTTAGGGGTTATTTAATTTTGTTGTTTGGTACCCCATAATTGAACAGCTTCAGCAAGAAGTTCTTCGTTTTCCAGAAGTCTACCCCCTTTGGCTCCTAGGAGTTGACAAATGTATACCTTGTGATTTACACATCGGTTAATAGGTATCGACAAGAGATTTCTAATGATCACATGGTGATCCGACCCTTTACTATGGTTGGAGAGACCTCAAAAAGGTCAATTTATCCTTTTCATTCGATTTCTTCCCTCTGTTGAATTAATTGCGAAAGGATGTAACTTTCTCATGTAGTAGTTGGAATGGTTGGATCAGGCATGGCATTCAGATGGACGGAAAATGATGTGTTTCTCTTTTTTTGGTACTTTTCAGAAGAATGCTGTGTCAAGACAAAACCCAGGGACTTGAAACTTGGACATATATTCCTCATATGTTGCCCTATAATTCCTCTGTGAGTTATATTCAGCTAAATCTTATTTTTCAAACGGATAGGTAGTTGAAAGTTGGTAACTCTGGATAAACTTCTTCCATATCAAAAACGATGTTTGTCTTATTAGGAGAGATTTTGGATGAGAAAAATTGTGCGGGTTAGGTGAGTGACTTTATCAGGAATGTCAAGAGACATACAACTATACAAAAGACTGTTCAACCATGTCAAGGAGTGTGTAACTGGAGAGCTACTTTTTGAGCAACAATTATATGTGAACGTATATCTACTTAATTTATTACTCATTACTACTTAACTGCCATTGAAATTCAAGAGTACAAAAAATATACCTACTCGATTAATTTTTAAGATGTCAGTGTGTAAGTATTTTGAAAACAACTTTAACTACATTTGTCATTTAATGCTTTTCGCTGAATAAGAGAAGATGAAATGCAATGAATATTTTAGCGCATACCTTCACAAAACCGGTTGAATTATGTTCTTTGGAGAAAGCATGAATGGATACAATCCAAGTCGCATTACATTGCTCTCGTGAAATTTGGCAGGGAAATCTGAAATATTTATAATTAGGGTAGATCAAGGATATTAAATGGAAGGTGTGATAAATATGGAAGATGTAAACAAAATTTCAAAATCTTTGGTTATCTGCGTAGTCAATACTAACACAGACTTTTCTGTTCGTATTTAGAGAAAATCTTTGGAAAAACAAATGACTTCATTTAATTGTGAATTTCATATATTAATTTGTTCAATTTCTTATTGTTTATTTGATTTTGTTCCCTATATTATGAGGCTAGCGGTAAAACGTTCGATGTATAATTAAAAACAGTAAAATTCTCCTCAAAATGAATTCTTTACCACCATTTTTTCGAAGTCGTTCTCTGCCAGTGGGTATGGAAACGAAGGTTGACAAAAATTCCCTTAATCTCAATAAACCTTCCTTTCATTTTAGCGCTTTATCATTCTCACAATGCGATGTTAAAACGTAATCTACGGGATATCGAAAAAAATGTCTACTATATTCGAGATTCAATTATTTGCTATCATGATTAATTGCTCAGTTGGGTACGTTATGAAAGAATAATTCGAAAATGTTAATAATGGAGTTTACTATGAATGGTATACAAAGCAGGCAGGTTTCAGTCTTTCATCAATCAATTCATAGTAGAATTCAAAAAGGTTGATTGAAAAATAGTAACGAAATAAGCACCCACATAGAATATATTTTCAAAAAATGAGAGCAGTAGAGCTCCATCTTTTGGGCAAAGTGCATCGCTTCGACATGCGATTAGAAGGGAATAAGTTATGGTTTGAAAAACCACGCTTTAATAATAAAACGAAATAAAAATTTAAAAATAATTCATTTTATAAAAAAAAAATTAATTCCCGTACACTGAAGAACGCCGTTTTAATAGCAGACCTTAATAAAATTTAGAAAACAACTTATTTTATTGAAAAAATTCCTTCGCTTTTTATTGATAAAATTCGCGGAGTGCATCGCGGTTGAAAATTCACCTAAATCTTGGTAGTTTATTTGTGCTCTTAAAACAATCTCTGATACCAAATTTCAGCTCATTTGGTTCTATTGTTGCCGCTGGAGATGCCAATATGTACTGGAAACAAATATATACATTTATGTATATATATATATATATATATATATATATATATATATATATATATATATATATATATATATATATATATATATATATATATATATATATATATGTATTTATGTTTTTTTAAAACAGCTGTATTCCTGCCATACGAAATAATAATAATATGTATTTATAACGAACATGGCATATAGCGAACGCTCGGATATAGTGATCTGTTTTCTCCACCAAATTTTGAGATATATTATCGGCTATAACGGCTATAACTATCGAAGATCTTTCGTCACTTTTTTCCCCAACCTCAGTCGCCGTGTTCGTGTCCGAGCTACCGCTACGTTAGTATACGATTAACAGTGATTGAGTATTGAGTAAGGGTATTCCTTCCGGGCTTTGATTCTTCACGATGACGGAACAAAATTCGGTGTTAGCAAAGCAATAAATTTAAGTCAAAAAATCGAAATAATTAAGAAACTCCAAAATGGGGTAGCGAATGCTGCAGTCTATAGGTAATATAAATTGTCAGAGTCCACTGTTTCAACGATTTGGGCCAACAGAGAAATATATGTCAAAGTTCATGCACCTTCAATAAAAAAACTACGAGGATCGTCAAAGCCAAATGTCGAAGACTCTCTTCTGAAATGATTATCTTTGAAAATAAGTCAAGACATTCCTATTTCTGGATGAAATGAAAAAAGAAAATCAAAATGAGATTTCATCGGAACCTTAGCTTTAGCTTTGGATGCTTTTAACTCGCTAGACACATAGAGATAATAGAGATGTATCTCTATGGCTAGACATTGTGAATAAGTTTCTTCGCTGTAATAATATGGCTAGAAATTGTATTCCGGCAGTAGATACTAGGACATACATTGAATTTGTAATAATATGTATGTACACATACATAGATAAAATATCTATGAGTTAATAAATACATTTATTTGTGTTTATTTATCAATAAAATATTTACACTTTAAGTAAAAAATAATGTTTATCTTGAAATAAAATTCACACCTCGATATAACGGAAACTCGCTTATAGCGAACACTTCCTAGTTCCTCTTGAGGGTTTGTTATATCTGAGTTTGAGTGTATATATATATATATATATATATATATATATATATATATATATATATATAATATTAATTATAGCAGGGTATGCGATGAAGAGTTTTGTTACAAAAAACCATTTGTGTCTGTGTCGACTGTGTTGTATATACATATATATATATATATATATATATATATATATATATATATATATATATATATATATATATATATATATGCAGTTAAACTCGGATATAATGAACCATCAAGGGGAACCAGGAAGTGTTCGCTATTAGTGCGTGGCCGTTATAAAGGAGGTGTGAATTTTATTTCAAAATGAACATTACGTTTTGTTCAAAGCGTCTACTAAAACATTTCATTGATAAATAATTACATAATAAAAGTATTCATAACTAAGGAATTTTATCTATGTATGTGTACATACATATTATTACAAATTGTATGCATGTACCTAATAGCTACGTAAATATATAAAATATACAAACACATTTAAACTGAAAAAGCTAGAAAAGTTTTCTAAGATAATCTTTTAAGTAGCAAGTATGTGAAAACAAATCAGTAATAAGTATGTTTCTTACGTGATACTAAGATAGAATTTTGAATTTCAGTTTGAAGTAATCCTATCATTACAGCCGGAAAATTTATTCACAATGAGGAGCGAGGTTCGGATGAGAACTCAATTTGATTTTATTCTTCCATTTCATCCAGAAATTGAAATTTTTTGACTTCTTTTTAAAGAAAACCATTTTAGAAGGGACTGATCGACATTTAGCTTAGACGATCATCGTAGTTTTTTTATTAAAGGCGCGTGAACTTTGAGATATTTTTCTCTGTTAGGCCAATTCGTTGAAACAGCCGACTTTGACAATTTATTTTCCTTAACGATTGCAGCATTTGCTAGCCCATTTTGCAGTTTTATGATTATATCGATTTTTTGAATTAAATTTATTGTTTTCCTCACTAGCACCGAATTTTGTTCCGTCATCGTAAAGAATCAAAGCCCAAAAGGCATACTTACCCTTACTCAATACTCAATCACTGTTATGCTTATACTAACGAAGTGGTAGCTCGGACACAAACACGACGACTCAAAAACAACGCGCAGTAAATGTTTGAAAACGACATAAAACGGGTGAGGAAAAAAGTGACGAAAGATCTTCGATAGTTCGTTATAGCCGATAACATATTTCAAAATTTAGCGGAGAAAATAGATCACTATATCCGAGCGTTCGCTATATTGCGAGTTCGTTATAACAAGGCAGAGTTATATGTAATAACATAGAGTTTTTGGCCGGGATTTTGAATTCGTTCGTTATAACCGAGCGTTAGTTTGACTGTATATATATATATATATATATATATATATATATATATATATATTTATTAGTATTGTTGTTGCCTGTGATCTATTTTTAATCTCTTGATAATTATTAGCAATAACAGGCTGGTTGAATCTTAAGAAACTCGATTTTATTAAAAAGTGGACGTTTCCCTACGACATTCGTAGTTTTTCAAAACTTTTGAAAAAATTGAAATTTCTTTGACATTTATTGATTTGAAAAAATTTGAATAGACAAAGACTACTTTGTCTTGCTAAAATTTTTTTCCGAATGTGGTTGTTCTTTGTTATTTATTACGTGCTATTCAGTCTAATATCAACATTCAAAATTGTTATCATTAGATGGCAAGGGAAACCACAGAAACCTTTACCTACGTAATGTTCGAAAATAAAAATAATAGGGTACTATTTATCTAACAACAAAGAAATTAGTCGCAGGAAAATATTAAAAAAGTAGATCAGAATTATCGGTATAGAACGTTTATATGGAAGCAGTCGTTGTTTTCATGTATTTAATGTCACGATTTTTGTAGTAAATTAAAAATGGCGTCGAATGAAGTGATTGCGGCGGCTGCACGAGTGTGAAGTTCAACTATAAGTGAAAAAAACGCACAAAAAAAGGAAAATTGAAAAACAAAATTGGTTGTCTTGAGTAGCAGAGGTTTTTATTTGTTGTACTATTTTCATCTCCAAATTTTCAAACCAATGCTTTGCTACGCCGTTCTGATGAGGACCAAAGAGTCCGAAACACGTGTCAACGGCTGCTTCCATATAAACGTTCTATACCGATAATTCTGCTCTACTCTTTTAATATTTTCCTGCGACTAATTTCTTTGTTGTTAGATAAATAGTACCCTATTATTTTTATTTTCGAACATTACGTAGGTAAAGGTTTCTGTGGTTTCCCTTGCCTTCTAATGATAACAATTTTGAATGTTGATATTAGACTGAATAGCACGTAATAAATAACAAAGAACAACCACATTCGGAAAAAAATTTAGCAAGACAAAGTAGTCTTTGTCTATTCAAATTTTTTCAAATCAATAAATGTCAAAGAAATTTCAATTTTTTCAAAAGTTTTGAAAAACTACGAATGTCGTAGTGAAACGTCAACTTTTCAATAAAATCGAGTTTCTTAAGATTCAACCAGCCTGTTATTGCTAATAATTATCAAGAGATTATATATATATATATATATATATATATATATATTTATATATATATATATATATATTTATATATATATATTTATTTATATATTATATATATTTATATATATATATATATATATATATATATATATATATATATATATATTATATTATATATAGGTATGATGTTTGATGAAACATCAACATTTTTTTTTGAAAATTGTTGTCTAGAATGTCAAAAACGGATGAAAAACTACTATCGCGTTTGATTGTTGACTTTGGATACGCTGCAATAGTCTAATATTTTCGGGGAAAATACGACTAATCAACCAATATATTTATTGACCAGAATATGAATAACTGGTTTCCTGATACTAATTCTTTCATTGATGAATCGCATAAATGTTCGTTTACTCATGTTAGTAGAACACATGCATACATGTATATTCGATCTCTGCTTCAATCTAGAGAAGTGGCGAACATATGCTTGAGGCGACATAACCATTATCTTTCACATTCCGTACTTAAATTAAATTCTGTGGCGATTTCCTTAGATAATACTCCAATAATCCGCATAATTTTCATCGGAGAGAAATAATGCGCTTTGTGTATGGAATAATTTAATGCTTGAATTAATTTTATAACACGTCTAAGACTTCGAATTTCTCCTATTACATTGAACGAAGGAAAACGGAAATGAAGTTGACTTTGACTGATTCAATTAACTATTTACAGGAAATGTAACTTCTTTCCTCCGATAAATTCTTCACTTCGGAAATGCAGAAACGACAATTAAGAAATATATCATGTTGTATTGAATTTCGAAATTTCCACAGGCTGTAATAAATTTTCAATTGTTCGTACCTAAGTATTTAATTGGAAATTTCTAGCAATTTGCATTAGGGAAATAACAATTGATTATTTTGAGTTATTCATAACATGCACCTTCGGAGTAATATTTGTTAGGGAATGCAGAAAAAGTAAATACGAAAACATTCCGCTCACAATACATTTAAAAAACTCTATCGCAGGGATCTGATTTAGACAAGCAAGCTTTCAAACCGTATCCAGTTTAAAAAATCTATTCATTCAGTTATGATTTTTGTTCCAAATCCTAAAAACAACAAAAATTGCTCCTTCTATCATGTGAACAAGATTCATTTCCTCTCCTAGGGTTAACCCCCCCCCCCAAGCAACCCTTACCAAAACCAATCCTATCCAATATATCATACGAAACTACCTACACACAAACTTTCAATCTTATTGCTCCAAAATTACACCCTTTATCTTGTAAAGAAGGTTTATTTCCTCCCCCGAGGGGTCAACGCCCCAACCAATTCGAACCAAAACCAATCCTTTTCAAGATATCATACAAAACTACCTAGATACACACTTTCAACCATATTGCTTCAAAATTGCGCTTCTGTGGCGTAAACAAGGTTTATTTCCCCCCTGGGTGGTCAACACCTAACCAATTCGAACCAAAACCAATCGCATCCAATATATCATAAGAAACTACCTAGTTACAACTTTTTGAACCCTATTGCTTCAAAATTGCGCCCTTTATCGTGTAAACAAGATTTATTTTCCCCCCAGGGGGGTCAACGCCCAACCAATTCGAACCAAAAACAATCCCATCCAAGATATCATAAGAAACTTTCTATTTACAAACTTTCAACCTCATTGTTCCAAAATTGCGCCCTTTATCGGATAAACAACTTGAATATATATAAGCTCTTACATACATACCAATATATATATATATACCAATATATATATATATATATATATATATATATATATATATATATATATATATATATATATATATAGAGAGAGAGAGAGAGAGAGAGATATATATATGAAATTTAGTTTTTGGTGCCAAGCATCATAAAAAGTCATGAAACGAAAAACTATCTTGGTCCTAGATCCAACTTTACTAATCGCACCCATTTTAATGAGCAGATTTTCAAAGTGAAAACCTGCTAAAAATCAGCATTCAGATTAAAATTTAAACGAAATAGGAAACCACATATTTTCTAGTCTCAAGTAATGAAAGTAAAACAGAATAATCCTTTTGAAACATCTAGCAATTTTTATATGTTATATCTTCATTTGGACTTCTCAGTATCGTTACGATTTTTTCAGTTCCTATAATTTGTATTTGAATGGATTCAACTGAAACAATTGCAAAATTATTGTCCTAATCACAATAATTATTTGTTCACAATTCAACGAATATTTTTGAATCATTTCATCAAAGAGGAGGTAATTTTCAATCAAAATAACCATAAATATGTTTCTGCAATTTTTGATGATTCAAAAGTTATTGCAGTTTGTGTGTAATTTTTTTAATCAGCTAAATTCACTCAGTAGAAAGTTAACAGCAAAGATATCTTATTTTATTGATATTTATTATATCAACAGTAACAATTTTAAGCACATTGTTTGTTGAAATAGTCAGAAACATTCAAATAGGCAATTTGTTTGGTACTTTTGTGGTACATTCATTTTGCACCAGCGTCACTTCAAACGAAAATAATTTGAATGTAAAACTCAAACTTCTTGTCAAATTATTTTAGTTTTAGCTATCAGAAGCAAATATGCATAAAATTCTACTAATCAAAAAGCCACACTCGCAACAAATAGCAAGAAAATAAATAATGATATCTGTTTGTACCTATCGGCAAGCCTGTGCCACCATCCGAATCTCATAAGATTAGTGCAACTATTAGCAACACTGTACACCCACCCCGAGATGCGAGGGGACACAAGGAGAAGGCAGAATTCGAGATTATTAAGAAAGAAAACGTGACACAAAGACTTAATAGTGGTTGTTGTAAACGTATTTTTAATTTCCTTTTCATTTTATTGAATAAATAAATTGTTAAAAGTAACCAAGTCAGTGCGTTACAGTTCATTACATATAACAATATCCTTGCTGTTATTTTTCTACTGAGCGAATCAACAGATTTCTAGACAAAACATTAAAACAAACATTAACAATAACTTCTGAACCATCACTGACAAGATAATAACATACGTTGTTATTTTTAATGGAAATTACTTCTTCTATCAACTCTTTTCTTGTAGACGTCCGCTCTGGGGCACATCTGAACGATGTAGGTGAGAGGTAGCATGAAAGCGACACATATTGCAAGGGACAAGTCAAATAACCTATAAAATAAGAATAGTCCCCAGTAGACAAAATTTTTGTTCTGTGGCAACCCCGACACCCCGCACCTAACGTCTCACTCCTGTAATTTTAAAGATGTCGACAGCATGCAAGTGTTCGTAATCCTACACAAAAGTAATTACTTATTTGTTGTTCGTTAGAAATGCTTTGTGAAGAATTGATGAGTTTTTTTGTTACCAATGTTTGTGATCGATTAGTTATAGACAGATACGGGAACGAAAGGTCATTATTATTTTATTCATTGGTAGTCGGTTTCATGGTTGTGTTTTAAGTTTTAAGTGATATTTATGAAGATGACACTACAACCGGCTATTAGTTCCTATATATATTAAAATTGTTGATAATTAATCTTATGAAAAATGATAAGTACTTAATTTACTTCAAGAAGAAATTCATAAAACTGTTAATTACTGTTTTATTAATTTTTCAGTTATTTATCTGAATATATTCCTTTAAAGTATCTTTGTTTTATCTTTTCAATTGGATTTATTCTACGATAGCCAGATAACCAAACTTCAAGACTGTTGATTGTTTGTTCCTTAGAAATTTGATATTTAAACATAACTGAACTACTATTAATGTTAAGTAAGCGATTTTATATTGATATTACGTACTGCCCCTTTCAAAAATTAACCCATTCCTTTCAATACAGTTTATTAATGAAAGGGATACAATGCACATTTTCAAAAATTACGAAAATTTGTACTTTAAAGAATAAAGAAATATTAATTATATAGTTTCATTTCAATAGAATATTAATGTTGGCTTCTTATCCAGGTCCAAACTATTTAAATAGCTATTTATGTACCAAGTGCGTTATATAGATCCTAACGCCCGCAGGGTAACATTTGGCCCGAGAGCCTTTGGCCCGAGAGATGAATGTTGCCCGATGGGCGTTTATTATAATGAAAGATCGATTTTAAAATCGGTTCATTGCTCCTATATTTGCCATTTTCCCTCTCATAGTAACCATGTCATTTGTTGATATATTGACGTTTGTGAATATTTTTTTCATCATATTTAGTGAATGTCATTGCTGTTTTCTTTTTATAGTCTTATAGAAATAATGGAAATAAAAATGAATTTACCCAAGAATATCATAAAAAATGCAGCCAAAGCTGTGAATAATTCATTGCCGGAGAAATCCAGAGTCGTATACGACAAGGATTATGAAGTAATTAATCAATGGAGGTTGTTTCATTTCTCCTCGTACAATGATCGGGCATTATGATCCATAATGCGCGCTCATAACGTCCTAGGGCATAATGAGTGTATTTATAGCAACCGTATCTAAGGTAAAATCAACAAAGTGAAAAATAAATATTATATCGAGCATTCACTAGAGCCTCTACAACAAAAATGTCTCCTTCATGCCACATCTCCCCTGCCATCCTTAGCCACAACAAAGCTCAATATTGATAGTTTCCATTTCAATCGAAAGTTGAGCACACAATTGATTATTTTCATATTATCTTTTTATCGGCAAGCATGGGATATTGTTAGTAATCCGAATATAATAAAACTATTACTATTATACTAAATATCGCTTATTCTGATGTTAATAGTCATGTTATTATCTGAGCTGTGAAATATAAATCTTATACATAATGGATAAAGCAAATTACCGATTGATATCTCTAATCAATGGCGTGAAAGCTGAGATATAAAAAGTACTCTCTAAGTAATTGACTAGGATAAACTTGACAATGAATATATGAATTTTATATGAATATTTGAATCTTTTGATGATAAGTGTAACGTGGGTAAAAAACTTTGATGGAATCTGGTCGTAATTGTAATCGAATTTGAAATGAGCGATCAACAATGGAAAAGTTTAAATATGTTATGGGAAGAAAAAGTACACATATTCGCACAAATAGATTATATCAAATTTTACATCTCCAGCAGAAAGTGGAGAGACTCCATTGAATTTGTTTAATGTTTTCTTCTGACAGCACTTTCTCAGTGTTTCACTTAACCTCTCTATACAGGTATATATGTATATATTTATATATATATATATATATATATATATATATATATATACATATATACATATATATATATATATAAAAAAATAAAAATGAAATAAAATGACAATTTCAATTTGATTTGTGAGTGTATTTTCAATTATTTGTTAATTTTAAAAAGCACTTTTTAGTTATTTAAAATTCATTTTATATTATATTTCTCAATTCGAATATGATTTAAAATGTGAATTTTTTAAATTTAAAGAGATTCTTCTTATTTCTCAGATTTCATTGGCAAATTACTTCCGTTGGTAGCATCAAATTCGGGAAACTTTAGGACAAAAATAGTATCTCGAGTAGCAATAGTTCATAATACCTATAAGGAAAAAATCGAAAAGAAAAGAGAAATTAGATTGAACATAAAAAATACTAAAATTTTTCATTATTTTTTTTACCAATATTTAATTCAATTTTTATTAATTTTCGAACAACCCAATTAGTCTGGCATTTCAACCTAAGGTATAAAAATATATTTTCAATCGAAATGCAAAATGCCAGACAAAACTGAATCGTCTGAATTAGAAAAAAAACATGTTTTCATTAATTTTTATTATTAATTATTTAACTAATTATTTATACGTTTCAGAACAGCTCAATTTGTCTGGCATTTATAAATTGTATTTTTAGACTCATTTCTAATTCAAATACAGAATGCCAGACAAAAATAAATCAATGAAATTTTTATGAATTATTTAACTTTTTTATAGATTTATAAATTTTCGAACCGGCCAATTTGTCTGCCGTTGAAACATTAATAACATTTTATGATACCGCAAACACAATGGCCCTCTTATTTTGTACATTAAGATCATTGAAAAATGTAAAAAAATTTCACATAATTTTCCACAGAAAAACTCGACTCCGAACACTGGAAACCGTCTGGAAATTTTCATCATTTTCATGACGATAATTTTCATTGTTTCGATTGCCAGACAAAAAGAAAACGATGAATATTTGTTTTCCGTTCTGCAACTTCACCCCTATGAATCACCCTTTCGACTATTTGAAACCGTCTGGCATTTGAAAATTGGGAGTTACTTATTGATGTCTATTTCTGTATCAAATGCCAGACACTTTGAGATCAGTGAAAAATTAATTTATTTATGCAAAAGGAAATTAATTTTCCTAATTTTCGAACACGTGTCGGCCCTTCAAACTAGCTGAAGATTCTGTTTCTCCTTTTGCGGGATTATATAAATTAAGAACGATTCTTTTACTTAAATGTTTATTATCAAAAAATATCAAACTGTTAACGGTGTATCTTCAATATACCTACTTAATAATAATACATAGAGTATACCATAGAAGAAAACCAACATAACATATATAAAGGTACAAATGAACTAATACTAATGAACTATGCTCTTCTTCTTCTAACACTAGCCTTATTTTCATAAACTGAATCACACTTTTCATACCTCTAAATGCCAGACATTTATCGATGACTCCAAATTCATGTGCGCTAGCTTACGGTCTAATTGGTAAAAATCTCAATCGACTGTGTATGCACAGTATCGGTCTCATCAATTAATAATCCGAATAAATTTCTTAGCAAAATTACAGCTGGAATTTTTGAACAGACCCAATCGAGAAGTAGATTCCATCTCTAGATCTTAGTATTATGAAAGAAACGAAAACTTTTAAAAATTTCAGTGATGATATTGGTAAACTCTTTTCTGATAATAGCAGTTTGACTAGACTACTAATTACTGTAACCCACTGAGACCTTTTACGCAGATTTCATAGTATCTATGTCAGATTTAGAACGAAACTTATGATCTTACGAGATACTTATCATATTTTCGGGAGAAACTGTGAGAAATTATGAAATATGAATTCAATTTTACACGCGAGAGTACAAATTAATGCATAGATATACAATCACGAATTGCTCTCACGTACACTTATAGTGACACTGTCGTGCTTATTGGAATATTTGTGTGACGTAACAAGTATTCTCGTTCAATGTACATGCCTTATAGGGATGCGATTTCTTCAATTGAGCAAGATAGCACACTAACGGAATTCGTATAAACATTCTTTTTTATTCTTATGGGACTTGTCGTTAGATACTCGATAAATTCATTTAAATAAGTTTGATGCGGATTATTGACGATAATTTCGTCGTAAATTCCTTCAGAGGCTGCATTTTGACATAGCTTGAGAAGTTGTTTCAAGGATATTGCATATAGATTACTATTTGAGTGTAGTTGAATTAATGGAAATTAGTGTGAATAAGGAATCGACGAAATAAATGATATGGACGAGATTTAAGTATGTTGTATATTGAGAAAGGCGTGCAAACTAATGGTCCAGTAATCATGCGTGTCGGGATGCCTCGAGTTCGTACCCTGGAGTCAAACTACCATGAGTTTTACTCGTGGTTAGTGCTGCACACGATACCAACAAGATGTCTCGTATCAAGTCCCGTCTCGTATCTTCCATTCTAGTCTCGTCTCAGTTCTCGTACGAGAGTCTCGTAAAAGTGTCGAGTCGTTTTGTGTTTGCATGCGAGACTGCTACTTAAGAAAGACGACAACTCACTTTCTTCTTATTCTTCCTCTGCAATCCATTAATGGATGTTAGCTACTCTGTCTCTAGCCGTGTGTATGAGTGTCTGGATGTAAACCCGTCCATGGCCTTATATTCCGGAGCCATGACATCTTCTTTCCCCTAATCCCACTTCTGCCCTAGATCTTTCCTTCGATAATTAATTGTAGGAAGTTGTTTTTCTCTTCATGATAGTGCCGAAGAGTTGACGGTCTTTGTTTAACATTCTTAATACTTCATCGTTCCTTACGTTGGCCATCCATGGGATCTTGAGCATTCTGCGATACACCCACATTTCAAATGCTTTCAGCTTGTTAATCATATTTGTCTTGAGAGTCCACCCCTCAGCACCATAGAGAAGAACTGGCCAGATGTAGCAGTCCACGAATCTCAACCTAAGCTCCAGATCAAAATCGGTACACGTGAATATCCTATTTAGCTTTATAAAGGCTGCGCGAGCCTGCTCTATACGGCATTTTATCTCCTTGTTGGATGCCCAGTTTTTAGATAGGTATGTTCCAAAATATTTAAAACATTCAACACGCTCTATTGCTTTCCCAACAAAAGTCAGCCTAAAACCCGCAAAAGCGTCTTCATCCCTTGTTATTACCATGAACTTAGTTTTCTTAGTGTAGTATATTTAAACCCATAGTTTTACAATGTTGGCCCACTAAGCTAAGGACTTATTGTAATTTGTCTATACTATTCACAATAAGAACCGCGTCATCAGCATACCGAATATTACTGATCCACGCACCATTAAATCTGATCCCGATCTCTGAATCCTCGAGTGCCTTTTGAAAAATCGCCTCAGACTAAAGTTTAAATAAAAGCGGGGAAAGAACACATCCCTGTATCACTCCTCTTTGAATTTGAATCGCTCTTGTCACTTCGTTATCGACCTTCACCTTTGCATTTTGGTGCCAGTACAGATGTTTTATGCATCTGATATCTTTTCCATCCAGATCCAGTTTTCTAAGCTGTGCTATTAGTTTCTGATGCTGAACTTTATAAAATGCTTTTTCATAGTCTATGAAGCACAGGTATACATCTTTACGCTAGTCATAGCAATTTTGGATCAGAACCTGCGTTGCAACTATCGCCCCTCTTGTTCACTTTCAGTTATCACTAAAACTAATATGATCTGGTATGTAAATATCCTCATTTCCACTAGAATTATCATCGGAATTTAATACATCTTCTAAAGTCAACATTTCGCTTCTTCTCCTCTCGAATCTGCTCATTTTGAATTAACCTATCACAATTCTGCAAGCTCAAAAATTCGAATAGCTACTATCCACACACCGAACAAGGAATGCTCCAATTTGGAGAAATATAAGCTTTTATATTTGATAATATCTTTTTGTGAAAGCGTTTCGAAACGAACATCAGTTTTCAATATTCGTTAGAGTTTGAAAATGACATTCTTTTAGGCACTAATACCTAAAAGTGACAGTTTTAGGCACTAGTGCCTGAAAGTTGAAACAACTTTGACTAACAGGAACTCTTTGTCATTGGCTTCTTTCATAAAGCGTTCTATTTCCAGCTTTGTAAATATTTTCGATTTGTTCGGCTTATATCCGACAGCTTCTCTTTTTAAAATTGCAATAAGGTTTGTGAATTTGCTTATATCTACGTTTTTGTTCAGGTGAATCATAGTGCGGATCATCGAATATTTACTCCACAAAGTTGATGGCCTTAAGGCAGTGAATAACTTCAGGAAGTAGGCTAGCAATACCTTTTCAGTAAAATTATCAACATGTTTTTCTTTAACCTAGGTTTCAAAGTTGTTGTAAGTGGTCCCGTATAATGTTTTCGATTTTTCGGGAACCAACATGGATAGCGCAGTTTCAGTAGCTTGTTCAATATCCAAAAACTCGTCATTATCACTAATTTTTTGACGATTTTTTTTACAAAGCTTTGTAGGAAATACCTCGACATTTTAGAGTGACAGAACATTGACATGAAACAATGCATAAACAATGCCTTAGAAACAGATTACCAGCTCACTTTTAAATATGTTTGAAAAAGTTAACGCATGAAAAAATCGATTTCCCCGCTTTCACAGAAAATATTGTATGAAATTCGTTGCGAAAATAGTGTTTTAAGCACTCGACGCATTGTCCAACTCTGCTTTCGCCTCGTTGGACAATTTTGCGTACCGTGCTTAAAACACATTCATTTCGCAACAGTCGGAATAGGGTTTAAACTTCAAAGAAATCAAAGACCACGACAGTGCGCTTCAGATAGACAAAGTAAAGAAAAGTTTCCAAAGTAGTTCTTGGTAATATATAATAATTTTTAACACTTTTTCAACAAAACAAATTCATGTAGTAGGTAAAATATCTTAAATTAAAAAAATTGGTTTATACTAGTTCATTCAGGCTGCACCACGAAAGTCTCGTCTAGTCTTGTCCGAGTCTCTTCTCGAAAACCAGACGATACCATGCGAAACTATCAAAAACGAGACTCTCCTATGCTCCCCTATTCGTGATGTGGGTAAGTCGCTGCTTGCAAACTCACAAAAGCGAATTCTGGGCCAGTATAAATTTTCTGAACTCCACCTCGTCTCCTCTCATCTATAAATTACTCGGTCTCGCCCAACAAATGTACTTGTTGATACAAGTGTATCATCATCTGATCTGGTTGAAGGAGTTGATCCCTATAACTCAAGCAGTCCGCCTCCTTTACACCTACGTGAGGGCATAAACTGGTACGTCCATAAACAATCTTGAGGTGAATTTCGTATCCTGGGGTTGATTGATGTGCCTTGGTTTTTTCTCAAAAGTTTCCTCGAAGCGCAAGTAAATTACTGCATGCAAATTCATGAAATTGAACACTACCAATCTTCCATAAATAATCCAGTCACACCCCTCAATTCACTTGTTAATACGAGTGAATCCTGGCTGAAGTTGTCACTCTTCGTGACTCAAGCAGGCTGTCTCATTACACATACTCGAAGAGGGAATGAAAAACGTGCCTTTGCTTTGCCTTTTGAGAAATGCATATCCCAGATATTCAAAGGCTTCATTTTCATATTTTCAAGGTAAATTCAGTCAATTATTTCAACTACTTATGTAATAAATCTCTTGACCTTGAAGTCAAATGATTTTCTGAATTTCAACTTTTTCAAATTGTGTAAACTATTTATAAAAGAAGAGTATATCACAGTATTATAACAATACAAGGAGTATTGAGAAGTAGATATATACGTAATTTTCGCAATGACTCAGCGTATTGAATATGGAATAAATCGAAATTAATTGAAAATATGACACTAAGTAAGGACTCCAAAAAATTGGTCAAATATTAGACAAAACCCATTCGAATGGAAAATGAGATAAAACAATAATCAGATCATAAAATAACATCTTGGAATAATATCTTGGAAATTATAAAAACTAAAGGTGATAAAAGAGTAATATGATCAAAATCCTGGGAACAAATACGTAAATAATGAATTCAACTGCAAGCAAGTTCAGTAAGCGAAAAAAAAATGATTATAATTATTTAACTTATTTAAAGCGACTCCTTTTCTGTTACCTTGTGTAATTACTTACGGATTATAAGTTTAGTTCAATTACAAGTTTAAAAACCGAGTGAGAAGTAGAGCTCTGTCACTGAGATATGCACAAAGCTTGAATACCTGTTAAAACATATTTTTACATAAACATTGCGATAGTGAGAAAATATATTTGAAATACCCAAATAGCAATTTCCTAACATTAACCGAATTCTCATGCAAATTTTCAGTCTTCTAACTGAATCATATTCAACTCGAAATTCCTGGAAAACGCTTGAAATTTATACATTCAAATAGCAGCAAACAACTGCGAACAACTCAATTCGGGTAAAGGCTCAATCTAAAAATACTAAGAAAAAAACGAGAAAAACACATGAAATTTTTATTGCGGATCTGTGGATAAAATTCAAAAAATTGATAATCGCGATGGAAAAATTAGGGTTGATCGTAGAAGGGTGAAAAATTGAGAGTAATATGAATTTTTTTATTCAAAGTTATGACAAAATAAAAATCTTGCCAAAAAAAATTGAAGTTTATAATTAACAAATAAATTAGGAGTTGATCGTAGAGAAATGACAATTTAGGGTTGTATGTATTATTGAATGCTGTATTATAAAAAAATTGAACAGAAAATTTTGTCTAAAAACTAAAATAAAAAAATTGAGGGTTGGACCACCCTTAGGATTTAGGGGAATGAAAAATAGATGTTGGCCGATTCTCAGACCTACCCGAACCCGATATGCACACAAAATTGTATGAGAATCGGTCAAGCCATTTCGGAGAAGTTTTACTTCTAACGCCGTGACACGAGAATTTTATATATTAGATATATATATATATATATATATATATATATATATATATATATATATATATATATATTTATATATATATATAAATATATATATATATATATATATATATATATATATATATATATATATATATATATATTAATCTTTTGATAATTATTAGCAATAACAGGCTGGTTGAATCTTAAAAAACTCGATTTTATCAAAAAGTTGACGCCTCACCATGACATTCGCAATTGAAATTTCTTGACATTTATTGATTTGAAAAAATTGAATAAAACAGGGCTGCTTTGTAATATGCTATTCAGTCTAATATTAATATTCAAAAATTCTTATCATTAGATCGTAAGGGAAACCAAAGAAAACCTTTACCTACGTAATGTTTGAAAATAATAATAATAGGGGTACTATTTATCTAACAACAAAGAAATTAGTTATGGGAAACATTAAAGAAAGTGGAGTAGAATTATCGGAATAGTACGCCTTATATGGAAGCAGCCGTTGACACGTGTTTCGGACTCTTTGGTCCTCATCAGAACGGCGTAGCTAAGTATTTGGATTGAAAATTTGGAGATGAAAATAGTTTAATAAATAAAATCCTCTTGTTTATGGAAGAAAATCACTTATTTGTGGTTTATTGTTTGAACTCTCCGGTATGGGAGATTTGGTCAAACTTTGCCACGGAGGCGATTAATTCCATCCGAGAGATCTCAGAAAGGGTAAATTAATATTAAAAAAGAAAATTAGTTTTGGGAAAATATTAAACAAGTAAAGCAAAAATTATCGGTCTATAGTTCTTTATATGGAAGTAGCCGTTTTTAATGAAATTTTATAATAAAATCCTCTGTTATGGAAGAAAATCACTTATTTGTGGTTTATTGTTTGAACTCTCCGGTATGGGAGATTTGGTCAAACTTTGCCAACGGAGGCGATTAATTCATCCGAGAGATCTCAGAAAGAGTAAATTAACATTAAAAAAGAAAATTAGTTTTGGGAAATATTAAAACAAGTAAAGCAAAAAATTATCGGTATAGTTCGTTTATATGGAAGTAGCCGTTTTTAATGAAATTTTTTATTTATTTAGAATTTCAAATCTTTTAAAAAAAGGGTACTTACAGTTTAAAACTCTCAGCTTAAGTTTAGGATCCATTGCCATATTTTCAGCTTGCAATATTTAATTATTTATTTCGAATTGTTGTTGCCTGTGCTCTATTTTTTTAATCTTTGATAATTATTAGCAATAACAGGCTGGTTGAATCTTAAAAAACTCGATTTTATCAAAAAGTTGACGCCTCACCATGACATTCGCAATTGAAATTTCTTTGACATTTATTGATTTGAAAAAATTGAATAAAACAGGGCTGCTTTGTATATGCTATTCAGTCTAATATTAATATTCAAAATTCTTATCATTAGATCGTAAGGGAAACCAAAGAAACCTTTACCTACGTAATGTTTGAAAATAATAATAATAGGGTACTATTTATCTAACAACAAAGAAATTAGTTATGGGAAAACATTAAAGAAGTGGAGTAGAATTATCGGAATAGTACGCTTATATGGAAGCAGCCGTTGACACGTGTTTCGGACTCTTTGGTCCTCATCAGAACGGCGTAGCTAAGTATTGGATTGAAAATTTGGAGATGAAAATAGTTTAATAAATAAAATCCTCTGTTATGGAAGAGAATCACTTATTTGTGGTTTATTGTTTGAACTCTCCGGTATGGGAGATTTGGTCAAACTTTGCCATGGAGGCGATTAATTCCATCCGAGAGATCTCAGAAAGAGTAAATTATTATTAGGCAACAACAATTCGAATAAATAATTAAATATTGCAAGCTGAAAATATGGCAATGATCCTAAACTTAAGCTGAGAGTTTTAAACTGTAAGTACCCTTTTTTTAAAAGATTTGAAATTCTAAATAAATAAAAAATTTCATTAAAAACGGCTACTTCCATATAAACGAACTATACCGATAATTTTTGCTTTACTTGTTTAATATTTCCCAAAACTAATTTTCTTTTTTAATGTTAATTTACTCTTTCTGAGATCTCTCGGATGAATTAATCGTCGCCTCCGTGGCAAAGTTTGACCAAATCTCCCATACCGGAGAGAGTTCATACAATAATCCACAAATAAATGATTTACTTCAATTACAGTGTATTTTATTATAAAAATTTCATTAAAGACGGCTACTTCCATATAATCGAACTATACCGTATATTTTTGCTTTACTTGTTTAATGTTTTCCCAAAACTAATTTTCTTTTTTAATATTAATTTACTCTTTCTGAGATCTCTCGGATGGAATTAATCGCCTCCGTGGCAAAGTTTGACCATGAATCTCCCATACCGGAGAGTTCAAAACAATAAAACCAAAATAAGTGATTTTCTTCCATAACAGAGGATTTTATTTATTAAACTATTTTCATCTCCAAATTTTCAATCCAATACTTAGCTACGCCGTTCTGATGAGGACCAAAGAGTCCCGAAAACACGTGTCAACGGCTGCTTCCATATAAGCGTACTATTCCGATAATTCTACTCCACTTCTTTAATGTTTTCCCATAACTAATTTCTTTGTTGTTAGCATAAATAGTACCCTATTATTATTATTTTCAAACATTACGTAGGTAAAGGTTTCTTTTGGTTTCCCTTACGATCTTAATGATAAGAATTTTGAATATTAATATTAGACTGAATAGCATATACAAAGCAGCCCTGTTTTATTCAATTTTTTCAAATCAATAAATGTCAAAGAAATTTCAATTGCGAATGTCATGGTGAGGCGTCAACTTTTTGATAAAATCGAGTTTTTTTTAAGATTCAACCAGCCTGTTATTGCTAATAATTATCAAAAGATTAAAAATAGATCACAGGCAACAACAATTCGAAATAAATAATTATTATATATATATATATATTATATATATATATATATATATATATAATATATATATATATATTATATATATATATATATATTTATATATATATATATATATATATATATTATATATATATATATATATATATTATATATATAATATATAAATGTATATATATATATATATATATATATTAATATATATTTATATATATATATATATATATATATATATTTATATATATATATATATATATATATATATATATATATATATATATATCATCAGTTATCAAAAAAATTTAGGAAATATTAGCCCAGGAGGTTTACACTGAGTGAGTTTTCAAGAAGGAATTGAAGCTGGTATTGCTTAATGGATGCTTCTAAACAAAACAAGTTTTTTACTCTAATATGAATTAGCGCACGTTTGTATAAGAATTACGTATTATTCTACATGATCTAAATTGTTCAATTAAAATCTGAATTATTCTATACAATTGAGTGATGTCTGAAAGAATTAATGAAATATTATTATTGATATCAATAATTGATATCAATATGTATTTACCCGCCTATGTGATGATTTAAGTTAAGCGATAAAACAATGTTCTGGGCGTACTTGTTCGACATTCGAAGTAACGATACCATCATCAATATTATTAAAAATATACCCAGTTCCGAAAAGAATAAACGTGCAGTTTGATTATCATTAACTCACATCGAAACTCTTAGCACAGTATCAATTATGATAATGGTGGGTGGACCGCGATAGGAGGAATGTTACACAATAATTTCCATTCTAAAATTTCAATTCATATTATATCGTTATAGCTCAATAACGGCCAAGCGTACCGTTCGGTTTTTAAAGCATAAGTGGTAAAAAGATTTTATACGTTTATTGAGAAATTGCAGTCAAATCGGGGTCGGTAAAGTACCTGGAGGAACATTCTTACGACGAAAGAAATCATTCAAGGTGTGAACGACTCGCAGCTACAAAACGGATATATCTATTTTTCGAACTCTGAATTATAATGAGTCACTATTATCTTTGTTTCATTCAATGGAATCTTGATGAGATTAATTGAAATAATTAGATTATTCTCACTTTGCTAATTTGTCTTCATTGTTTTATTTAGTATAGTGTTTTTTTCTTCAATAGTGACTCAATCGAACTATAAACGAGATGATGTTTCTTAAATAGAGCTGATATTTTAATTGCATTAATTATTGTAGTCATTAAGCTAATACTTGGTAAAAATTGATATACATAATTAGAGACTGATAGGTAAGTAACAATTTTCAGAATATATTCAGAAACTATTTGAATAAATAGTTGTCTTGATAAGCTTTCTTATCATTAGGTAGTTAACATCAATTATTATGTTGAATATATCGTAAAAATTGTTACTATATCAAGAAAAGAAGAAAAAATTATCTGATATTTATTTTTTGCTTATTGAGTTGAATGAAAAAATTGATGAACAAAAACAGAACTTGAATTTACTACGTTTATTATCACAAAAATACTTTGAAAAATTTAAAACTGCGATTGAAATTTCCGTCACTAGACCATCATCGGGCAGATTGAGTTAAGAATTGAATACATAATTATATATTTGCGCTTACGGATGGGCAAGTTATTGCAGGTACTTACCTAAATTGACAAGAGCAACATATTTCAAGAAGGGTAAATCGAATTGAATTTCCCTTAGAAAAACCATTATTGTTTAAATACACTAAATATAGAAGAATATATCAAGTAAATCTGGTTGTTCAGCAAGATAACACCATTTGCATTACGACTGAGTTTAAAAATATACAATGATTTTGAGTAAGTTAGTTGGGTTCCTTTCGGTAATTTGTGCATAATTTGGAAGTTATCTATTTGTGGAAACGGGTGGTAGTTTTCACGGCAATGATTTGAAAATGTTGAATTCATTTCATTTTTCAAAAAATATTGATGGTGTTCTTTAAATCTTGTCTTGAACGATCGACCAGTCTGACCTATGTACACTCCTTTACATACAGGGCAAATCAACGTATAAACTCCTGAACTATCAAAAAATTAAAGTGATATCTTTGGCATTGAATAAAACTCCTGAGAGTTTTGTCTTAGGTTTGAAAGCAATTTCAATATTACATTTAGGTATGAAATTAGCAACTTTTTCTGTTAGAGGACCAAAATATGTTGAAGATGTGAATTTTCCGATTTTTTTACTTTTGATTGAGGATCTATGTTGTACACTAGTTGACTACGTTTCTTCTTTCTCATTTTATCTATCAAACTTGTATGAAAACCATTATTTGAAGCAATTATTTTTATAGTAGAATTTTCTTTTTCTTATTAAAAGCTGAGTGTTTATGGGAAAGAGGATGATTTGAATCCGACGCAATACATATATCCGTGAAAGTTGCTTATGTGTACATATCGAAACTCAAAGTATTATTATTATGAAAGATAGTTAAATCCAGCTGACATTTTGGCAATTCTTAAATCATTAGCCTGGGAAAAATGGCTCCAAGAATTTCAAGAAGATGTAAAAGGCTCACTCTACAAGAGCATAAATCCAGTACCCTCGAATATTACTTGGTATAATAGCATTGGTAACCGAAGAGAGTTTGTTCGTATTTTAGGTCGTCTTCGTAGTGGTCATACTATATGTCCACAATATATGTATAAAATTGGTTTGAAGGATGATCCTTTTTGCGAATGTGGTGAACTGGGCACTGTTGATCACCTTTTGTTGACGTGTTCTACAGACACCAATGTATCGAGCTGAATTCAAATATCAATAAAATAATCAAATTCTACCAGCCCTTCAATCTCAATTTTTTATTATCCTCAAATAATTTGGAAGTTTACGAGATGTTGTTTGAACATATAAAATCAATCGGTCTCAAAATTTGATATAGGCAGCGTTGCATTTCCTGCGTTTCTTTCCTTGTGTTTAAACCCTCCTTTCCGTGGCTCATTTCTGTGTGTGTAAGAAGAAAATAGTCGCCTCGATGAGTCCCTTGGCGTAGCATCCTTTGTATTTCCCTTGTAATATTGTACTCGTTCAATAATTTATACATAATTAGTCCTCTCATAAATTTTAACTGTTTGTTATGGTTTTAGTTTTTCGGTAATGTACATTTAGTAATATCCTATATCATTCTGATTTTTGTGGTGGCTAATGACTAGTAAAGTCAAGGCCAATTTGGGCATAATGCCCTTTAAGGAAAAAAAAAATAGTTAAATCCAAGAAATTTATCTGTCGATCCAATTCTTTTTCTATTTTGAACGTTATATTTGGGTGATTATATAACTCAATTTTGAATGATCCAATATAATCCGTGAATTTTGCATAACGACTGCGTATAGATAAGTGAATATACCCTTGACGATGTGATAAAATCGTTTTTCTTCAAGCCTATAATAATATCTATATTATTTTCGACAACACAGATCGTAGAAATAACCTATTCTTTTACTAGTAAAATAATGAACGCTCATTATTGTACTAGTAATAAAATAATGAGAAATGATAGCAACGTCTATGGGCGTTGTATCCAAGTAGGTATGAACTGTCATTTAATTTTTATTTAATTTGATATTTGTCAGTATTTGTCAAGAAAATTTAAAAGTTCGACACTATGGGCACAATATTCAATTTTCGCTTGAAGAAAAAATAGTATATGCCGGAGCAGAAGACCCTTTATATGTTTCGCCCAGTTTGCACAGCCTCGGCTAACGCCTCAGCAGTGCAAGAATCTGGGCTCAACAATAATGATAGCCTTCTACTCCTAGTAACATAATATACTATTTGGTGTTTCGCCTCGTGTCAAAATGTGAATATTTTCATATTGACGATGTTTTGACGTTTGTCAAAAAAAATTTATAATTTTTATTCGTTATATAATCGTAACGAATACCACTCGAGCAATCGAAAATAATCGTTATACTGACCTCGTCACTCGACGTATTTTCTTAAAATGTTTTGCAAAATACGTCTCGTGGCTCGGAAGTATAATCGATTATTTTCGAAGCTCTTATGATATTATAACTGAATATAAATAAATCGATCGCTAAAATCAAAATTGAAAGTTCAAAGAGACATGAAACAAGAGTTCTGCAATTGAAAATTACTACACTTGAATAAATTTCAAATTTAATCCCTTATGCAAAAATCAAAAATTGACCATTGCCTGCTTTAGATATTTTAAAGAACAGGGAGAAAAACATATTATAATGTTGACAGAAATGAGAAAAGTTATGAGTTAACAGTTTCGATGAAAACACACTGAGATCTGAAATAGCTACTTGTGAAACAAGGGGTATATGTGAAAGCAAACTCTGCTTATATCATGAGTACTGGAAGAAATTGGAAATATTTCATTTTAAGCATGAAAAATGCCTTCCAACAAACGTAATTTATGATTTTTAGAGATGTCTATTTAAAATCTATTAAATCCAACTATTGGATAAATTAAATAATTCACCTATGTGAAATAACATAACATCATTGCTGTATTTGTTGAAACTATGCTGAGAAGTATACCGAAGAAAAATGAATGTATTTTTTCACATTTTTGATATATCGATTAGTTCAATCAAAGTTTTTCTGCATACTTATATTTGAATCTCTTGTAAGAAAATGAATTGTTGCAACAGATAAAAAAGCAGTATATTCAGGATAACGTTTTAGTCAAACGAATGTTAACGAATACAGAGTGAGTTTGTGTAGATGTTGTGTGCTCCTTTTTTAAACAATAACTGAGTTCAGTGACTGCATACCTAAATAACCAGCCGATCTGATGAACGCTACTATGTAAGTCAAGTATGAAATGATGATGAAAAAATGAACAGTTTTAATTGGATTCAAACTGAATTATATAGATCAAAGTTTGAGGAATATCTATACACTTTCAATTCTTCATAGATTAAGTGTTAATCTGCAAGAGGGCGAATTCGTCTACAGTAAGATAATGAATTCAAATTTCATATATATCATAGTTTCCGAAATCCTGCTTATTGGTCGTATTTCTCTCGAAAATAAGAAGCTTGCACTGTATAGAAATTCAGCAGTGAGTTACATAGTGATTTTTGAATTTGTTTTGTATCTCCTGGAACATGATATTTGATGATGAATTTTCTTTGACATTTATTGATTTGAAAAAATTTGAATAGTTGAAAAAGACTACTATGTTTCATCAAAATTTTTCGGCTGTGGCCGTTCTCTGTTATTTATTACGTGCTATTCAGTCCAATATTAACATTCAAATCTGTTATTATCAGATGGTAAGGGAAAACACAGAAACCTTTACCCACGTAATGTTCAAAATAGGTCCAAATTATTTTGATTTTGAAAAGTCAAAGAATATGGTACTATTTATCTTTTTTTCAAAAATTTTTCATACAGCTGTGGCCGTCTTCAGTTATTAATTACGTGCTATTTAGTCCAATGTCAACAGTCATGTTTGTAGATATTAGATGGAAAGGAAACCACAGAAACCATACGAACGTAATGTACAAAATAGGTTTAAAATATTTGATTGTTGGATTTGTCTTTGAAAAGACATTACTTGTAATATTGGAGATCACATGTTATAAACTATACTTTCTTTTCAGAAAAATTGAAAATTCTAGATGTTTAGATTTTGTCTAAGAAGATGAGTTGTTATGGCTAGAGTTTGTTTGTTGAATTAATTTTGTTTTGATTTATGTTGTTTCTTAGAAAAATTGAAGAATTAAATCGCGTATATTGAACTTGAATGTTTTATATCTGTTCTATCATTTACGACTTTATTTAAATTTTCATATATGTATATATATATATATATATATATATATATATATATAAATATATATATATATATATATATATATATATATATATATATATATATATATATATATATATAGATATATATATAGGGTAATTCCGGGAGAGTTGGACCACCGGTTGAGATGGACCACTCTCGTAGTTCCGTTCCTTGCCACTCGCGCGGTATGATCGTTATTATTAACCAAAGCTTATGTGGCGGTCAACCCACGCTGTGAGTTTCGCTTCGATTTTAATCTTATTTTGCAAGAAAAAAATTATTGTATGTTTGGTGTGTACAAATAATTTTTTATGTAGTTACTAACAATTTAGTTATGAAACCATAATATATACAATATGGAACTGAGGTTTTTGTAGTTAAGACAACAGATGTTTAGGTAAAAAACTAACCTCAAATGGCAACAAGATACGTATTGGAAAGACAGAATAAGGTCTGGTTTTTTTCTACTTGACTGTTGGGAGAGATGGACCAGTACCGTTTGGGAGTGATGGACCGATATTTTTTAGAGGGAGAGATGGACCACTACTCAATGTAGAATATCATTATAGTTTTGATCAAAAAACAGCTTTTAAAAGAAAGTCAGCGACTATCTCTAAGGTTCTGAATTCTATTGAAAACCTGGAAGGATTGGAAAAAAAGAAATGTGAACTACAAATCAAAGAAAAAAAAAAGGGAAAACGTACGAAAATGTTACAGCAAAAGAAAGAGAAGAAAAAAATGCATCTTGATAAAAAAGGAGCATCTTGCAAAATGTCCTATGAATCATCTATCTCAGAAAGCTACGACTTTGAAGAAATTGTTCAAGATGAAGATATGACATTAGAAGATATCTGGGATGAAAATGAATGTGTTGGCTGTGGAGAGAGTCACACGAAACAAACAGAAACGAGGATTGGATAAAGTGTATAATATGTAGTAGTTGATCAATTAATGAAGGTTGCTCTAGGTATGAGGATGAATGCGATTATTGCGATAAAAAGGAAATTATGTCACCGAAAAACAGACAATATTTAGGTGATAAGGTAGGCTTGTGAAAAGTAAAAACAACGTAGGCATTGTTGAATTTTAAAATGCTACATTTAAATTTTTAATCATTCTGAAAAAGTAAATAATAAACAATTTATATTAGGTTAACTTCTTTTTTGGATAATAAATGTTATGTTTGTTTCTTTAATATCTTTATCATGTGTAATCCTTGTTTTTCATCTTAGTCCATCTCTCCTGGCACACCGGTCCGTCTCACCTGGACACCTACGGGTGAGATGGACCAGATAAACTTTCAGAAAAACGGATTTAACAATTTTGTTTGAACTTTTTCCTGAAAAAATTAATATTCCAATTGAAGCTAACAGAATTGTGTATTGAAAATAATGATCATAATATCACTAATAGCACCTGTACAATTTTCTGCAAGTGTGAAAGTTAATAAATTATGAGCTTCAGAAAAAATGTGGTTCAACTCTCCCGGAATTACCCCATATATATATATATATATATATATATATATATATATATATATATATATATATATATATATATATATATATACAGGGGCGGATTTACGTTGAGTGCCGCCCTCCTTACCAACAGAAAATAATGATCACAATATCTCTATACGAAAAACTAGGAGTTCTAGGGTATAATCACTTCGAAAAAATCAAAAACAAATGACAAAAAAGTATGATGACAATAATCAGATATTCATATCAGTTTGTAGCATATATTTATTCCATATCCATCGTCCGTCAATTTCACAAAAGATATTACATGCAACTTTTTTTTTTATGCAAGAAAACACATCAGATCATTTTCTATATCTAGAACAATTTTTTTCTTGCTTTTTCCATCGCAAAGTCAGTGATCAAGTCGTCGGTATTCAAACGTGACAAAGTTCCGGACTCTATGCATAATAATGCTAAATTATTAAGACGCTCCTGAGACATGACAGAACGTAGATATGTTTTTATTCTTTTCAAACAAGAGAAAGACCTTTCAGCTGTGCAATTTGTTACAGCAGTACAAACAAACATTCGGTAAGCTATTTCCACGTTCGGAAAAACAGTGTAAAGATCATTGGTTCGAAGAATCTTCATCAATTCCAAGGGTGATTTCTTTTCAATTTTTTTTTGTACACAGTAGGCGTAGAAATGAGAAAATTCTTCATCAAATGAATTTTCGAGATCTGATTTGTAAACTTCACGCAAAATTTTGGCTTTATCGCGAATTTCAGAAGCATTCAAGTCCTTCATCATTGTCAAAACCGAAAATTTTTCATTATTTTTATAGTACGCTGCGCTTCTTTTTTCGAGCTCCGACAATAAATTATCGAGTATGACATTGAAAGTGTTAATTCGAAAATGATCTCTGCCCGTCAATTCAACTTCGCCGTCTTTGGTTTCATCTGATTGTATTTTTCTCTTTCTTTTTCGTAAAACAAGTGATCGAAATGTTTGACTCTCTGAAATTTCAAGCGCTTTTTCCTCATACAAATCAAATTCTTCACGGAAATCGGTGACAAATTTCAAAAGCCCGTTGTAATCATCAACAACTTCAGAAATGCTGATTTCAACGCTTTGCAGATGTGAACTGACAGAATGGAACCTCAAGAGTAAGGAATGCCAAAAAACTTGCATGAATGCTGTCTCTAAATGTTCTAATTGAGAACGTAACCCTTTCGCTTCTTCCCTGGTCATCGCATTTTCGGTCAAATCTTCTTCAATGGTTTCCAAAAGTACAATTATTTCACTGTAATTTTCATTCAAAGCCATAACAGCATCAATACGAGCTGCCCATCTGGTACTAGACAGGGATTTCAGAGTGATAGACCGTTTTCCGATTCGTGAGAAAAGTTCCCATCGATGGGTAGACGCCGTAAAAAAATTATACAACGATTGGACAGTAGCAAAAAAAGATGCTGCTTCAGTACAACTTTCCGCAGCATGTACTCCAACTAAGTTTAAAGAATGCGCGGCACATGGCACATATTCAGCAAGATCATTTATTCGTTTAATTCGCGCTTGAAGACCCTAATAAGCCCCGGACAAATTCGGAGCATTATCGTATGATTGACCTCTACAATCGTGAATGTTTAAATCATCAGTGTCTAAAGTAACCGTGACAACATCTGCTAGATTTTCCGATTTATGTCCGGGATTATCGATAAACTGAAGAAACCATTCCACGGGTGTACCATCAGGTTGTACGTATCTTGTGATGAACGATAACTGATCAACGTGGGAAATATCAGGAGTGGAGTCTACAATGATGGAAAAATACTTTGCCACTTTAATTTCATTCACTAACACTGACCTCAACTTTTGTGCGACTAACTGGATTAATTCCTCAAAAACTGTTTTAGATGAGTAACTAGTAGTGCCACTTCCTTTACTGCCGAACTTATTGATATGATTAGCCAAAAATGGGTTGAATTCCGCGAGAAACTCCAAAAGCATCATGTAATTCCCATTATTGAAACAACCAAATTTTTCATTGCTCCCCCTTAAAGCAAGTCCACGTGATGCCAAAGATTTCACTGCACTTAAAACCCTCGTCAGAACGTTTCTCCAATAAGCAACCTCTCGATCAAATTGTAGGGTCAACTCATTGCTTCAAATTAGAAACACTTTGTTTGTGAGAACGAGAATTTTCGTGTTCAGTTGTACGAGACGACGCGTGTTTCCAGTCGTTGAATCCGTTTTCGTCATTGAAAGCGCAATTGTGTTGATTGAAAAGAAGACACGTGATGCAAAACACAGCTCCTTTGCTTTCTGAATAAACAAGCCATGGTCTAGGCATTTCTTCGCCATTGAGGAGTTTTCTCTTGAATAAAGTTTTGGAAAGATATCTTGTAGTGCCGTCATCGTAAACTCTTTTGGAATGAATGAAATCGAGATCTTCGTTTTGCTCGTATCCATGCAAAGCAATCTGATCGCGCAAAAAATCATCAACAATCCATTTAGCTGGATCATTCTCTGAATTTTTCTTGACACCAACGTCACCAACAGTATTTTGATCTACCGTTTCAACACTCGAGAAGTCTTGTTCCTCCAAACTCTGAGAAACTTCGGATCCTGCAAAATAATGTGTTAGATTATAGCATTGAATAGAAAAGTATCGTCGTCCGACATTTTTTGATACGATTAAAACCTCACCTAAATTCGTGAACTTGACTGCAGAATTTCGAATATAAACATTTTTATGGTTTATCATATAAATTTTGAGTCACAGAATACGAATATTTTAAATTAAACGTTTATTTTAAATTAATAAACGAATTGTGGATTTGTTGACGCATTGACCGCGTCAACGATTCACAATAAACGAATATTTTGAATTAAACGTTTCCTCAAATTCCAGTGTACTCAACTCACCTCGCAAGGTTAGATAATATTTTTTAATCATTTAATTCATCTATTGTAATTTATTCATCAATTTTCATTTATTTATCTTCTTCTTTTCCATAAAATCGTTTTTTTTTTCAGCCGATTGTATGAATCTTGTTTTTTTTTACAAATGCTTGCTAAGTTAGACAGAAAAGTAAGAGATACAATATTTTCCTAATGTACATAGTGAAGAAATAGTCAATTCGGAAAAAAAAAATTTTTCTAAGAAAATGCCGTATATACCTTTACACTGATTGTCAACAGTTCGCGCTGCAATGGCATTTTTCGGTGAAGATTGATTCAAAGGAACATCTCGCGAATCTACAACATAACCTCAATTAAGTCATGGATTTCAAAAGAGTAATCGGACATTTGTAAAAAGAAATTATAAATAATGTTTTCGTGCCAGTTGAATCAGAATTCGATGGGTTTTTCTGCGACGTACTACTAGTAGAAAAACGATCCTCATCTCGTGTTTTGGGAAAAAATGTGTCAAGTTTCCTTGTTTTTGCAATAGCTTCTTTTTCCCTTTGGGACTTTTCGGTAGCTCGTTTTCGATATTCATTACCACTTAACTTTTTCCGACCGTCACTCATTTTTTCATGCAAGAAAGATAATATACCGTCTACGTTTTCATTGAATACAAAAATTCATATGCAATTTTATTGTACTGAGTTTCAGTATTGACAGTATTGTTTATTTTCCGCAAAGTTTTCCGAGGGGTTAACGAATGTAGACGGACGTAGATGATCAGTGAGTACACAGATGGCACCATGTGGCATGTACATAAGCAGTTGGTACATGCACAGCTAACAGCTAGTTGATGAGCTCGCCCCGAATAAATCGAAATCGCGCACTTTTTTAAAATTATTCCTTTGATTAATTGAAACTCGAATCAAATCGATATCATATTAGATACAAAAAAAGACTATTAAAATGATTTAGGACATTTTTTCAAGTACGTAGTGAAAAATTCAAGTACTTCGCGAAGTTATCGAAATTTTTTCTGTATGACATCGAAAAAAATTTGTTTCTCTCAAAATCTGCCGCTCCCCAAAAATTTGCCGCCCTGGGCAGTAGCCCATGTTGCCCATGCCTAAATCCGCCGCTGTATATATATATATATATATATATATATATATATATATATATATATATATATATATATATATATATATATATATATATATGTATATATATTTATAGATAGTTAGTTATTATTATTGAATTTCATATTTAATTCTTTATGTATGCTTTATCTACAAATTTTATTAATTTTATACGACAAGCTATTTCATCAGGGCAAATGAGGTTAAATTGTACAAGCATTGAGCTAAAAACACTGTTCTTTAAATTACCTAATTTGAGTTAGAGGTTTGCAAATGTGCACAAAGATTGAGTTCATGAAGAGAGCATAGAGTTTTTCAGTAAATACTTTCTTCTTTAACCGCCGCCATTTTCATGTAGAAATTTCTTGAATTTCCGCAGTTTTTGATGTTTTGGTACATGGAACTGTGTTTCCCATTCGCCGATATTTTTATTTGGACATTTCCGGTTCTCTCATGATTTTCAAGTAAATTAAAAAAATCACTCAATTAGTGACGCAGCTCAGCTATTCACGGCAGTCTCAACCTGTACATCAATTCGTAAGTAAACCTTGGCTTAAAATTTTTTTTCTTCGAACAATATCAATGTTTCATTTATGATCAAGAATTCTTTTTTAATTAGCATACTATTGATTGACGTTATGAAATGAAAGCATTATCATGAAATCATATTTATGTCGATTATACAATCATAAAATAGAAGAGATGTCATGGGGTACCCCGTTGGAACGATATATATATATATATATATATATATATATATATATATTATTATTATTATTATTATTATTATATATATATATATATATATATATATATATATATATAAATATATATATATATATATATATATATATATATATATATATATATATATATATATATATATATATATATATATATATATAAATTTATTTCTATGTATATATATATATATATATATATATATATATATATATATATATAGTATATATATATATATATATATATATATATATATATATAAATATATATATATATATATATATATATATATATATATATATATAAATATATATATA
This sequence comes from Cynegetis impunctata, assembly GCA_030704885.1. Classification (NCBI taxonomy): domain Eukaryota; kingdom Metazoa; phylum Arthropoda; class Insecta; order Coleoptera; family Coccinellidae; genus Cynegetis; species Cynegetis impunctata. The sequence continues at coordinate 57,266 of JARQZK010002958.1, read as the reverse complement.
TATATATATATATAAAGAAATACTAAAACTTCGATTCATTCTCTTCTTGTCTTTGCTCTTCATTATACAAATAGATAGTAGATTATTTATTAAAATAATAATTACTCCACTTCAAAATCATACGTAATCTATAATGAATAACCAATTCGAACTTCATTATAAAATTAACAATAGTGTTTCTAAGTAAGGAAATATTACATTCATTTTAATTTACATGTTGTTTATCCATCTCCGAATCTAAACATTACTACCGCGTTGAAAGAATTGCCTTTCAAAACACATAACAATACGAATATTCGAAGAAAGCTCACTCAAACGTGAGTGCTACTGTTACACATATTTAGGCCTAATAGTCCAGTCAACAAGTGCTTTTTTGTTCAACTTTTTTCAGCAGTCTCGTAAAAATATGAGCAAGTGTCATTCGATTCGGAATAGCATCTAGATATTTTTTGAAAAAAATTAAGTTCCGCTCGCGAAAATTGTAAAAGTTAATTTACTGAAACAACAAAAGAGGGGTTTGGTTTTCTGCGAATACCTCAAAAACTAATTGAACTTTTTGGTATCTGAAAAAAGATTCGAAATGAAGAGGAAATTTCCTATAATGAAATCTCAACTCCCCAAACTGTAGGATCAATATTTATAATTTCCTCAGGGTTGTAAAAATACGGCCGAAAACGGATAATCTAGCTTGCGCAAGCCACGCCCATTTTGGACACTTCAACAATAAACATTATCTAACCATATTAAATAGGAAAATTAATGAATTAAAAAACTCAGGCACTTACTGGATAGGTGAGTGAAATATAATCCGGTGGCAAAAAAAAATTTTCACGATTTTTCAATTAGTTATGCAATAGTTGATCATCAATTTTTTTTGGGCTTGAACATGAAAATTGTAAGTCTTATAACTGTTCAACTATAGACCTGAGATTTTTTTCTTTCTTGAGGCAATTTTGGAAAGGCTTCAGAATAGATCCTTCTTGAAAAAATATAATATAATAATTTCAATAAATCCCCTAGATTTGATGATTCTTTTATTACTCCTATTTTGAAACTTCGTAAATTATCAATAAAAAACTTGAAAATTAAATTTTTTGAATTTTTTTCAACGAGAATCTATTTTGAAACCTGTCAGAACTAGCTCCAAGAAAGAAAAATCTCAGATCTATAGTTAAACAGTTAACACACTTGCAATGTTCATGTTCAAGAAGCAAAAAATGATGAATTAACTTTTGCATAACTAATTGAAAAAACGCGACAAAATTTTTTTGCCACCGGATTATTGTTCATTCACCTATCCAGTAAGTGCCTGAATTTTCTCATTTATTAATTTCTTTATTTAATATGGTTAAATAATGTTTATTGTTGAAGTGTCCAAAATGGGCGTGGCTTGCGCAAGCCAGATTATCCGTTTTCGGCCATATTTTTACCCCTCTGAGAAAATAATATCTCAATTAGTTTTTGAATTATTCGCAGAAAACCAAACTCCTCTTCTTCTCTTTCGGTGAATTAATAAAGCGAGATATCAGTCAAATGAAATAACACGATTTCAAACATTATTTTGTTGAGCTGATTGATCGTATTTCAAAGTCAGGTAAACACAATTCTGCGATCGTAAACGTGAACTTCATTGAACTGGGAAGAGGATGTCGAGATGTACCGAGGACGACTAATTGCGACATCCTGCTGCGATGAAGATCGTTGCCCGATTTGTGTCTTCATCGGAGAAGCATCTTTAACCTTGCCCTAGATCGAGTCGTGCGTTACTCCATCTAGTCATTGCTGTGATATAGACACAGTGAGTTCGCATAAACAGTTAAATGGTTCGCATCGCACTATGTCAATGAGAACCAGTTAATAGGTAGAACACGTGGAATTACAAAATAGTTATTTAGGTATATTTTTTAAATATTTAAGAGATTATTTAGTCTAATTATAAGTTACTAACGAAAATGCATTTTTCCTCATTCGTTAGTATATTTCAACTCTGTTAGAAGGAGGAGAAGAGGTATCATAGGACTCCCGGAAGGAAGTTCGAAAAGTGAAATTTTTTTTTTAAATAAGGAAAGGAATATTAATGAACTTAAAATCATCAATTTCTTAGAAACTCATGGAAATAAAAATTTCATTAGTGATTATTATGAAAATTTGAACTGATTAAGAACTAAATCAGTATAATAATATTAGTAATAATAATAATGATAATGATAATAATAAATCAGGAATCAAGGAGCGTTCCTATTCAGAGCTGGACAGAGAGCCTTGGAAAAGCTCAATGTGACCGGCATATCAATTGAGCCTGAGCTAGCAGAAACACCGATCACGCCGGCCGAACAAAGAAGACTGGATAGGCAGATAAGACAGGCACAACTGGAGACACTACTCGAAGATCATATGAGTAAAAATCTGCACTCCAGATATTACAAGAATTTGGAAGAACAGGACCTGTCGGAAGAATTATCTGTTGCCTTTTTGAAGTCGGCTGGGCTTAAGTCGGAAACGGAGGGATTTGTATGGCTTGTCAAGATGGAGTGATAAATACAAGATGGTATAAAAAGAACATAATGAAAGTGGAAACCCTAACAACTTGCAGAGCATGCCATTGTCAGCAAGAAACTCTTATGCACATCCTGTCTGCCTGCAGAGTCCATGCTCCATCAGGGTATATAGAAAGACATAATGGGTCGCTCCGAATTCTCTATTTCCATCTGAGAGAAGTTTATGATATAGACAAAGAACCAGTGCTTCCATATGTTCCACTAGAAATGGAAGCGGTTGTTGAGAACGATAGAGCTCGCATATACTGGAAATATGCTTTTCCAACAACTCGGCAGATCCACGCAATAAAGCCAGATATAGTCCTACTGGACAAAGAGCTCAGAGAATTGTTTGTTGTCGAGTTTTCGTCCCCTGCCGAAAATAATTTGGTGATGAAAGAAGAACAGAAAAGGGAAAATACAGAAATTTTATGTTCGAACTGAGGACACTATACCCAGGGCATAAAGTTAAGTTAGGTTAGCTAACTATGTGACAAAATTGAAGATTATTCCGGCATGCAGATCTCTGGCCGATATATTGACGCGCAGAATGCAGAAAGCAGTGTTGCTCGGGTCACTTCGAGTCATCAGGTCCCATGAACTGTAGAGGCCGCTTGCAGCTCATCTCTTTCATTAAGGACAGGATGAAGAACTACTCCAAGGAATGTGTGAGAGGTTTTTTAGTGAGTAAGCAGCAACATCCGTAGTCTCACACACTCTGAGAATGCGTGCGGAATACTCTCAGGGTAGTCTATAAAAGACTTTTACTCCCACACAGACGTACAAAAAAAATAATAACAATCTTCATTTTCCCATCACCACATTCAATAGTAGAAGGTAGAAAAGAAAAAAGTCAAAAAAAAAGTACAAATGATTGGTGAATACAAAAATACAGGTCGTACAAGTTTTGGATGTAATTCAAGAATAATGCATACTTTTACAAGCCATTAAATATTAAATTGTATGAGGTTCAGTAAACATAATTGGAGCGAACATTCCTGAAAACCAACAAATTATTCTTCTTGTTCATATTTAAAGGAAGAGAGTTCAATAGTTTTAAACTTGCATAATAAGGTAGTCTTTCCGTTGGAACAAGTTTGTGGCTCGGATAAAATGTCGGAAATATTCGCCTTGTTTTATTAAGATTCTTTTCAAAATCAGATAACTCTGTAAATGTTAGTTCTGACAAGGTAAGTTTACCAAAACTCCAGAAAACCCCTCTGCAGGACTTTCATCCCCTGAGTAACCCTCAAGGCTTTTCTTCGTATCAAAAATATTCTCAATATATGAGATCTATTCCCCAAAAAATGAGACCATAGCTCGTTTATCATTTAATTTATGCCCCAATTGCTTAATATGTCCTTGCTACTTCAAGTGTTGATTCGTATAATTCAATCTTAGTAATGATTAGTTTGTGGTAAGTTGAATTTGTAGATTTTGCTCGATTTAATTCTTGAATCAAATTCATCCAAAAGAAATCGTAACAATGTTGGCCCTGAGTTTTCATAAGAAAAGTTTATGTTTGAATCGCATCTTTTTTGTATGTAACAAACATTATCAACATAATAAAAAAAGTTTACTCGAATGATTCATTCTAATCCCTGATTATCATTATACGAATAGATAATTGGATATTTTCAAAAATTATAACCAATTCTTCACTTCAAAATCATATATAACCTATAGTAGTATATACTCATATTCCACTCATATCTTCATATTTATATAAAGATTCTTAGTAGAATTTGCAAACACTGGTACTTACCTGACTCCATCATCACAATATTCCACTTTTGCAAAATCGCATTCACAATTCATTTTTTTAAATAAAATAAAAAACAATTGAAAAACAACGTTTAGGAATAATTGAATAAACACGAAAGATTGTGATAATTATGATTCGCATGGCTTGCTACCCTATACGCATATACAAATACAGTTGACACTTACGCGACCAAATTCACAAATTTTAAGACCTTGCTTTCGTTCGTCTAATGTTTGTAGTGTAACATGCTTTGAAGAACTTCTTTCCAAAATTCTAAAGAAATAAATTGGGCAATTTTCAAAAATTATTAGTGGGTATCTAAATTATTCGTTATCTGTCTCAATATATCTCAATCGAGAGTAAATTTGCAGTTTCTCTCATTTAGGAAACAAGCTATTCCGTTTTGAGAGCGTTCAAAGTTCTCATACTCGACTTATTTTAAAGGCTTTACCGGTGGTACTTTCATGTAAACGATTTTTTGATAAAGATTGGTATGCGTAAATGCCTAAAATTGGAAGTGGTTAGCGTGTGAAAGTGAAAGGGTATGCATGAACATAGATTAAGACATTGTTTGGCAAAATTTTACATTGGTTTTGAAATTGAACCAATTTATCATACTCGTATATGTTACCATTGATTTTCAGCTATATCCTCAGTTTTTCTGTTTTTGAAATTCAACTTACCTTGAGATGTGACTAAGTCGAACAATAAAGAGTGACTTATATTTAAATATATATATATATATATATATATATATATATATATATATATATATATATATATATATATATATATATATATATATAAACTGTAATTAGGTTATTGGGTGAAACGGCTCAAAGGGCTATAATTTTGTAAACTCTTCTTTATTACATCAACGTTTCGGTCCAACCATTGGGACCTTCTTCAGGATTACTAAAATTACAAAAAATCTACAATAAATCACCATCCACTGACAATATGGGACTCCGACTCACATAAAGTGAGATTATCGATATTAGACTACAACATTCCCCTTGAAATCTCACTGTTGTAGTCTAATATCGATAATCTCATTTTATGTAAGTCGGAGTCCCATATTGTCAGTGGATGGTGATTTATTGTAGATATTTTATAATTTTAGTAATCCTGAAGAAGGTCCCAATGGTTGGACCGAAACGTTGATGTAATAAATAAGAGTTCACAAAATTATAGCCCTTTGAGGGCTATAACCTAATTACAGTTTTTATATTACGGAGTAAATTTTTTCCCACTATATATATATATATATATATATATATATATATATATATATTTATATATAATATATATATATATATATATATATATATATATATATATATTATATATATATATATATATATATATATATATATATATATATATATATATATATATATATATATATATATATATATATATATATATACTAGGTGACCCCTATTCATCTATCTGCTGATTTATCTCTATATATCTATCTATCTATCTAACTATCTATCTATCATTCTATCAATCTATCTATTTATCTATCTATCTTTCTACCTATCTATCCATATATCTATCTATCAATTTATCTGACCCGGAAAACGTTGTTTAAATTATTAAAATGGCTATCAAAAAAGATGGTTTGTTGATAGAAGGGTGATAATTTATAGTTGTATGTATTTTTTGATGCAACATCATAAAACAATAAAAATAAAGAATTTTGTCCAAAAAATTCATAAAAATGTTTGGGGTGCACCACCCTAATAACTTAGGGGTATGAAAAATATATTACGACCTTCTTAGACCGACTATTATTATTTTCGATTGACATCTTGCAACCCTGTTGCGGATCTGTGGATAAAATTCAAAAAAATAAAAATCGCGATGGAAAAATTGGTGTTGATCGTAGAGGAGTGAAAATTTAGAGTTCTATGTGTTTTTGAATGCTGTATCATAAAAAAAACAAAAAATTTGGTCTAAAATATAAAAAAAATTAACCCTCAACATTTAGGGGGATGAAAAATAGATGATTCCGAATTACAAGCACCGTGACACGAGTATTTTATAAATTAGATACATATATATATATATATATATATATATATATATATATATATATATATATATATATATATATATATATATATATATATATATATATATATATTAATCATTGCTGTCATATGGGATAGTATTTTGGGGAGGTTGTTCATTGGCTGAATTGTTATTTTTAAGACAAAAGTGTATGTTGAGAACTATGTTATGTTTAGGTTATAGGGAGTCATGCAGGGGATATTTTAGGAAGAATAGGATTCCTACGCTATGTGGTTTATATATATATAGAGTGTTGATGTTTATGTATCTACATCCAGCTTATTTTGAAGGATACAAAAATTATAACAACACTAGACGTAATGAACCATATTTGTATCCACGTCACACTTTGAGTTTAACACAAAGATCACCTCTCTATATGGGCTTGAAACTATTCAATTCTCTTCCCAAATGTTTGAAATGTATTTCAGTGCTCAATATTTTTAGGAAAACTTTATATGAACTAATCATTAAATGTGAACCCTATTCAAAAGAAGAATTTATAATTTTCTGTAATAATGTTAACTGAATTAAGTTTTCTCTTTTGTTGACGAATTCAACCTTATTGTATACTGTACATTGTATATTGTAACAATAATTTCTTGAATTAAATATATATTATTATTATTATTATATATATATATATATATATATATATATATATATATATATATATATATATATATATATATATATATATATATATATTTAAGAGCCATTTTACTAGTTGAATGCGATAACATGAGCAACTTTTATTTTTAACTGTATAAGTTGAAAAAAATCAGTCGTTTTGTACCCATTCGCTTGTTAGTAGGACATTAAATCGAACAGCTAGAGCATATCCGGTTATAAATGACTCATTAGTTTCAGTATAGTCCATGTATTTGTGCCTGACAAACGGTGTTCAAATACATAAAGCTAGGATTTATCCAAGACATGAAGAATATGAATTCATATATCTCGTTAATGTCTTTACTAGCGAGAGAAATCGTGTAAAAAATCAAATATAATACGATGATATCACTCGTTACAACTTGATTTGACAAACAGATTATACACCGAATTTATGCTAGAAAAGAAAGTTGTACTTTTATATAACATAAATGTAAATTCATATTTTAGTCCTTCGAAAATATAATCAGATGTTACGTGAATACTATATTTAAGAAATTATATATATATAATCCCTTTATTTAGTTTTTATGTTGATACGGAGCATCTCCGCTTTCGTAATATTGTTTTCCCCGGGAATAATTTTGTTAATGCGACGAAAATAAAACAGAAGGTAATCACGGACGGGCCTTCTTCAATTGATTAGGTAGAATATTATGGAGTTTTCTTTATTTTTACTATTTTAACAACATTGGAAATTTGAATTGTAAATTTCTTTTTCCACGACTGTACTATAAAACATTCATTATACATGTGCTTCCTAAAGTGTAACACTACCTATTATTCACTAGTGAATAATGGTTCATTATTCACTGCATGACGTCATACATAGGACGTATATCTGAACTAGAAAACATCATTTACATTGTTATGATATTATTATTGTTAGATTTTAAAACATTGATTTATCTTTAAATTCAATGCCTTCGATTATCTTCAATAATTGTTCTTTTAATATTAATATAAATAAATAAATGCAAAATTATCTATTTCATTTTTATCAGAGTGAAAGAAAGGAATGGAATCGATGTCAAGTGAAAAAGTTGACGTTTACGTGAGTATGCAGTTTTCAGTGAACACAAAAAATGTTATGTCAACGCTTTTGATAACTATTTTTATTGTTGAAAATGAAGATTATCACTAATTTATTCGAGTAAGTCGTGGACAAAGTATAGTAATCTACTCGCACAAAATTACAATTTTTCACTCGGGTGAATTGCGACACTCACCTGCGGCTCGTGTCGCAAACTTCACACTCGTGAAAAATAGCAAACATTTTGTGCTCGTTGAATAATATACTATTATTATTAAAACCATTATTCACAGTGTTTGATACTTTTGATGGATTTCTTTTCAATTGCAATTAATTGACATCCACGTTTCAAAAGTTTAGTTCGAATGAAAATGACAAAATGTCATGTCTACTGCCTCACATGCTGAAAATGCTTGGCAGCGTCGGGCGAGATTTCTTTCTTCCCTAAAGAATGATTTCAAAAAAATAACTACCGTAGAACACGTTCAATTAATTGTTTTGGAGTGCAACAATGTAACTAATGCTCAAGTACCTATTATCAATTTGAATATTTTGGGTCACTTCTGACCTTTAAAACTATTCATTAACAATATGGTTGATTCCTCATTTACTGATATAATTTTGAGTACTGAAATAAAAGGAGTTCATATTGATGCAAAAATGATTTATTCAATAATATGACTGATGTAACAAGAGCTCATATCAGTGCACAAGTGATTTATTTATTGATATAATTATCAGTGCTGATATAACAGGAGCTGATATTGAAGCATTTATTGATATAATTATGAATGCTGGTATAACAGGAACTAATATTAATGTGAAACATATTTATTTATCGATATAATATGAACACTTATATAGCAAGAGCTGATATTAATGCAAATCAGGTTCATTTATTGATATAATTATGAAATCTGATATGACAGAAACAGATATTAGGGCAAAGCAGATTCATTTATTGATATAATTTTGAGTAGATACTACTATTATAGAAGTACTGATTTTAATGCAGAACTGATACATTCATTGATATAATTTCGAGTTCTAAAATAATAATAGCTGATATTAACGCAATAATTTTAAATACTAACATCAAATGAGCTGATATTAATGCAAAACTGATTCATTCATTGATGGAATCTATTTAGCAAATTTAAAATTTCATTTAGGTAATCTTTACTGCAAACTATATGATAAATATCAGCTTTTGCTGATGAGAATAAACAAAATATACAAGACAAATTTCACAAATTATGTAGAACTTTGAAGTCATAAATAATATAAAATATGAAGGATTGGTTTCAAAATCAAAGGACATTCAATTTTGTATCGTTCATTTGATTTGTTAATTTTATGTGAATCTTTGATTAATTGTTGATTTTATGAAAAAAGATTTTTAATAGGAATTATTTTGGAATCTCTGTTTTAATTCAATTACTTCTTTATATGGAATTTCGAATCATGTGACGTCACATCAGGAGTGAGGGGGTCACACAAATGTCACCAACGGAGTCAAGGAGGGTGAATGGTTCAAAAAATCTTTAAATTCGCGTGATGTAATTTATGGAGGACCCCTTCTGTGTGATGAATGATCATTATCTTAGTCCCCCACATTTATAGCAGGTAGGTACACTCAACAATGTCACGGCATTCAATCCAAGTGTCGGAAACGATATCTCGTTCCCGTTACTGCATTGTAACCGGCGCAAATTACTCATGATTCAATGAGTATACATAAGAGTGGAAGCTAGAGCAAGGTTTTAGAAGGGTAAAACCTAATTTAAGACATTCCGGCTTTATCAGGTTATGTTATATCTATTATATAGTGAATAATAATTGCAAAATGAATTGACAAGTCGAGAGAATTAAAACGAGAGCAAGATTTATGACCAGACTTCTCATATCCTATTCGTGTTGTTTTGTAGGCAACGTGATTCTGCTGGTAGAAGGATGTAAAAGACGGATATTAAAAAAATTATTTAGTATAAACTATGATTTACAAAATTTATAAATTCATCCAAACCGAAATTACACCAACGAAATTTGAAAAATTGATGACAAAAAATGGGGGAAATGATTTTGAAAAATTTGTAGATTTCCGGACTATTTTCTGTAAAATATAAAGTTTTATCTGAGAAATATGAATATTTAACTGAGTAAATAAATAAATTACAAAGAAATCAGCTGAAGAATGATGAGTTAATCAATAAGATCTGATAAAATAAATTTCAAGTAAGTAAAATTAATAAATTGTATGGAAAGTGCACCTTTCCGTGAAAAATTTATGAATTGAGATTATAAAAATTTTGAATAATTAGTATTGAAGAATAAAACATGAAATACCAATAAGTAGAAAAATTGTACGTATCTGAACTTTTGATAAAATGAGATTAGTAAATAAATCAACAAAATGATCAAGAATACATTGCCTTTCGGACAGTTAAATATCTCTAACTCGTACAATTTCTCTTTGAATTTATTCGTCTATCAATTTAAATATTTCTCTGCATAATTTTCAATCTTTACTGTCCAAAGTTTTATTATTTACTTGTCTCTATTGATTTATTTCTCAGATACATACCTACATATTCATCTATAGATGAAAATATATTGTAGATCAATTTTCCACATAAAATAAATCCTGGCTCTCCGAGAAAATGATGTAGAAGTCTCTAATTTTTGCAGGAACAAAAATGAAAAATGCTAAAAAAAAATTTTTAATTTTTTAATTGTGATAAGTGATTATTGTTATACGAAAAGAGAGCAAATTATTTTGGAAATCATAATCCATTCTACACTTCAAAATCATACGTAATCTACAATAATACCATGATATATAATAACTTCTTCATATTTATATAGAGTATCCTACCTACTGAAGTTAACGAACTCTGGTACTCCTCTCAATTCATCATCGTTATACTCAACTTTTCCTGAATCAATTTAACAATTCATTCATGATTAATGAAATGGAAAAAATACGCATTTATATATTATACAGCTGATGCGCTCGCCTATGAATTATGTCGTGTCTGTCGTGTCGGACACAGTTTTAGGCCTTTCTATCGTTTGCCAAGATTCTGGAGTGTATTGTGCAATAAATACATTCAGCCATATTTAATGTAGTAGGCACTCTATTCCAGGGTTATGTGTTATGCATTGGAAACTTTGGAAATATATATACATCCTAATTTTCAAAAAAAATTGCATACAAAAGGGTTGCAAAAAATTGAACGAAGAATATAAAAATTATCAAACTTGCTTCCAATAATACACAAATACTCATGTTAATTAAACACTAGCCGAAATGTAAAAGGTAACTTCATAATTCCTGAGAAGATATCTATTATAATTAGTCAGTACAATATGCTTTGTTCATGTCATTTTATTATCCCGTAATTAAAACAACATGCAGAAAAAATTGGCGTGAATTCGTCACCCTGAAAATACTTGTGTTATTTCAAAATATTTTGCATCTGATCGGTACCGATATTTCGCCCTTGCATTATTGTGATTTTTTCCCACACCGTGCATTGTTATTCGAGATCATTACTGCAATTTCTCAACTGACGGCAATAAAACTAGGATGCCAATTAAGATGGAGTAAGCAAACAGTATATCTTCGAAACGGTGAATTAATGCAGGCTCGCATAATTGAAATAATACACAAAATGTAAACAAACATACCTTACTTCACGATTACGTTCAGTTTCTATATATTTCTCTTTCTGGGTTAAGGCCTCGTGTCTGATTTGATGGAATTAGTGCTGGATACGTCAATCAATTTTGGGTCTAGAGGACTGGGAGATTATTGGAATTATTCACCTTCTTCAACGGGTGGGTGTGGATTCTGGTACAGAATGGACTGTGATCTTGTGTTTGGGTTCTGTTGAATCAAGAAAATTATAAAACATTGAGGACCTCGAATTTGATGTGTTGTTCATTTGGAAGAATTTAGTCTGGAGGTTAGGTTTCTATAATAGAAAGTTGATATCTACTAACGTACTCACATTCACTAATTTTGAATCTGCAATAATAATTTATCTGAAATTTCATCAGGATATTTACTGAGAATCTGAAACAAAAGCTCAGTAATTGCTTGTGTCCACCAACAATCTTCAAATTTAAATATTTATAGAACACATTTCCAATCATTGATCATAGAGTATGGATCTTGATGATTAGCTTAGAAGGGTATGAAAACAATCTGTGTGCATGGGCAATAAAACATGATGATTTGACTTGCCTCTCTGAAATTAAATCACTTCAATTTTAGGCTCAGCAATACAGAAATTTGAATGTGAAAAGAGAACATATAAAAAAACTAAAGAGTTACACAAACTTGTGATTACTTATATTATGTTGAATAATTTTTTGGAGAAAGGCAAAAGTGATCCCGCTGCTCAAGGCAGGAAAGGAACCCAGCGACTCAAAACGCTACAGTCTTATCTCGTTAAAGTGCCTTCTTCATAAGATGTTTGAGAGGCTCATTCTCATGAAAAAATACTGTTCTGCAGGAGAGACTAATTCCACAATAAGCAGATTGCTGTCAAGCCAAGTCCTACTGCGGATAGATACTGAATCTGGCTCAGTTTATCGAGGATGGTTTAGAGGAGAGACAGATTACCGGCACTGTATTCATTGACCTGTTGATCAATGAGGGCTGCTGACAAAAATATATTAGGTAACACGAGACTTCCATCTCACACGCATGGCTGGTACCCAAACCCTAGCAATACCTAGATCTGCGCATTTCACCTCAACTAGAAACAGGCAACGCGAGAGGTAAACATTGCTTGTCGTAGAATCCAGCTGCAATATTTACAAGCAAAAGATACTTAAGAGTCAAGCTAGACCGTCCATTATGTCTCAAGCAGCACTGGAAACATACAGAGGCGAAAGTGAGATGTCGTAACCATATCTCTAGAAAATTCACGAATAGATGCTTCGAGGCCGACCCATAAACCTTGAGAATGTCCGTTCTAGCCTTGAGTATAATAGCTTCTGAATATGCGGCTCCGCAAGAGGGCTTCAAAACATGCAAAACACATCGACACAGCAGTCAATGAGACCGCACGGATAGTGACTTGTTGCCTTCAACCCACCCCTGTTCAAAAACTTCACCCCCTGATTTGAGTTGCTTCACCTCACATTCGACACCAGTTTGCTGCCGATAATTAAGAAAAAAGAAGTCTTTCTCTTCATGGCCAATAACCACCAAATAAATTTTGTTTCAGTTATAGAAAATGTTTTCTCTGTCGAACTAAAGATCTGAAGGTCTCGCCGGAGGATAACCGCGATTAGAGATGGAGGGGGAAGATGAACAAGACACAAATTGTAAAAGAGGAAATTGCCAGTGCCTTTATCCTGTATGGAGAACATTAAACCGACTATGGTGCAGTCTAGGGCCCGAACCACCTATTGGTGATCCCATGTTCGACCAACCCTGTAGGATGGAGCACTTATTTTTGGGAAATGAAAAGGACACAGTGACTGCTTATCAGTGGAAGAATACTGTATGAACCGACCACGAAGAGTAAGTAAGTTTGTTGAATAAGCCATGAACCAGCCAGTAGTTTTTCTATGATTATTCTCAGTTCGTTTTTTTCAAGTCTCGGTATAATTAAAAGGAAAAGTTCTCCAGAAGATGGAACATCGAACATTGAATATCAATATGTGAATTGAAATTCTTTCAAATTTCAGTTGAGATTATTCCTCCCATTTTTTGCTAAAATATTCTTTTCATATAAAATGTGCGTGATAAAGTGTTAAACCGAGTTGGTCACACAGTAGAGCGGCTAGTTCATGACGGACTGGATAAAGTGCTATTAATTTTATTATTAAATAGTTATGTAAATTATCATGCCGACATGCAACAATAAGTTAGTGATAAGCGTGTTCAATGTGAAATAGATGAAGCGGAACCATTCTTCCGGTTGAATACACGTTATGAAATCTGGATCTACATAAGTATTTCAAAATCGCATGTAGGTTGTTCAAACTTAAAAGTAAATTGTAATATAATTGAGGTTGTTTTATATATATATATATATATATATATATATATATATATATATATAACTTTTTGATAATTATAAGCAATAACAGGCTGTTATTTTTAATAATTATCAAAAAGTTAAAAATAGTTCACAGGCAACAACAATTCAAATAAATAAATATATATATATATATATATATATATATATATATATATATATATCTTTCCAAAAATTGTAGCTGTTCTACTGGAGTGAATGGAAATATAGAATCACAAGGCTCTTGGTTAGCCTCATTGTGAAATGTAGGTAAGAACATTTGATTGAGGCGTGACCTTTGGAATTGCTGAGATATGAATATTTCGGAAGTTCCACAGAAAACTTAAAATATTCACAACACACAAAACATACTCTTTTTCGGTTTTCTAAAAAAAACTTGAGAATTTTTAAAATATAGTGATCTTTAAAACGTTTTGCGAGCACAACTACAAAAGTTCACTATATTAACAAGAACAATTTACATAGGTATTTGTTTCTGTATCGACTCAAACGTGATTTATAGTCATATTATTGCAATTTTGCAATGGAGATATGAGAAATGAAAACTGCAGCAAGTATGTATAATAGAAACTTAGAGATGTATGTTAATAAAACTCTTTAACTCGATACAAGTATTTACTATTTCTATACGTTTAATGTACATGTGATTCGAGTGTTCACTATTTGACGATAGTAATATCATATGGAGTATGGAAGTAGTATGGAATGAGAAAAAAATCGACAACTACAAAGGAAGGAAGTCCTGATAAGTGTCCCCCGGCCTATTTCGATTGATCTGAAATGAGAAATTACTGAAAATTCATCAGACGCAGAAACGCTTCAAGTACATATAGTCCAAGATCCCAGAGCCGCAAGACGTCCCTTATTTTCTCAGTAATAAAATTTGTGGGATGAAGTAGTGCTCGTATGTACTTTCAGTGTATGGATACTCGCTATCTTGTGCCGACGGCCAATTTCCAGGTATCAGGTGCTAAAGATGGAAAAAAACTCGACCTACTTCTCTTATTTTCTCACACTTGATTTTTTTATATGATACTCAGGGAACCATTTCAATACCTCATGCAAACTGCTAGACCGATCGTATGGGCCTAACATCCTGCCAGACACACATTAAATGTGAGTATGATAGTATGAGCGAAATGTCATGATTCGCCCATTTTAAGCGCGATAGTGAGTATCTATGCGCGTCGAACTCACTTCTATATTTACTCTCTAGTAAAGCATGCTCTATATTTGAGTATACGTACTTTCGATATAATCATTTTTATTTTTAAATGGGCGAATCATGACATTTCGCTCATAGTGTCATACTCACACTTAATGTGTGTCTGGCGGGATGTTTGGCCGATACGATCGGTCTGGCAGCTTGCATAAGGTATTGAATTGGTCCCCTGAGTATCATATATAAAAATCAAGTGTGAGAAAATAAGAGAAGTAGGTCGAGTTTTTTTCCATCTTTAGCACCTGATAGCTGGAAATTGGCCGTCGGCACAAGATGACGAGTGTCCATACACTGAAAGTAGATACGAGCACTACTTCCTCCCACAAATTTTATTACTGAGAGAATAAGGGTCGTCTGGTGGCTCTGGGATCTTGCTCTAATATTTCACTATTTGACTCTTAAGAAGTAAAACCGTGAATAATCCTTCAAGTCTCGAACATGAAGGAAACCATATATTGAATGATTATATTCCATTAATTATAAGACGAAGAGTCCAATCAGCTAAATCAGGTTTTCAATAACATCATGATAGGTTTTTTTCATTACAGCATTCGCTTCTTATGAGTTGATGAACAATCTAAATAAGATAATAGCAACGTCTTCAGAGTTGTGATTTTGCACAATACAATTACATTTCATCACAATGCATCAAAAATCTTGGTTTCCATGTTCCTCATATATTCAGTGCTTCTCTGTATATATTACGAAATGAACATTCAAAAACAATTTTCTAAAAAGTCTTATCACTTTTTTGAGCTGAATTTCCACGAGTTAAATAATTGTTACCGCATTTCTTTCGCCTTGTACGGAGCTTACCCAGAGTTTTTCTCAAATGTAAACCTGTTACCCTAGTTCGTTCAGCCAAGTTACAACGGTTGAGCAATGAGAAGGTCGTTACAGACTTTTTCATACGCATTGTGTTCGGTTAAATACGCACAAGTTCTCATTATGCACGAGTAACTTTTACTTCATTCTGACATTTCGAGATAGTATGTGAAAAACGTTGAATTAACGAAATTTCCCTTATGCAAAATTAACTTTACATACGAAGAACGAGAAAAGAATTAAAGCGAGCAAACAGGTCAAGTTGGTTTATAAAATATATATAAGTATGTTAAAATATATTTGAAATATACCGGCGTATTACGTCTCACACTTGTTAAGTTCATTATTGTTTCGCCGATGACTAATTGTTAGTTGAAACTCTTCAATTTCACTCATCGAAAAGTAAAATATTCATACCGTGATATTATCTACACATTCTAAGAAAAACCGGCCAAGTGCGAGTCGGACTAGCACACGAAGAGTTCCGTACCATTGACTATGCCCCCCTCAAATATTTATTTTAGTTTAGTTTTATTATTTTTTATTAAAGTAAATATACAACTGAGTATTTTTTGAGAACTTCAAGTGCCTACCTGTTATTTTTTATTGATAGCGAGCAAAAATAGCCAAAATATAGCGTTTTTTGTATGAGAGCCCCCTCAAATATTTATTTTATTTTAATTTTATTATTTATCATTGAAGTGAAAATATAACTAAGTGTTTTGTGAATATTTCAAGTGACTGCCTGTGCCCTTATTGATTTCGTGCAAAGAAGGGCAAAAAAATCGTTTGTTGTATGGGAGCCCCCTTAAAAATTTATTTTATTTTGTTTGTAGTATTTGTTGTTATAGGTCAACAAAAACACATAATTTGTGAAATTTCAACTGTCTAGCTATCGCAGTTTTCGAGATAAAGCCTGGAGATAGACAGACGGACAGACGGACGGACGGACGGACGGACGGACGGACGGACGGACGGACGGACGGACGGACGGACGAATAGACAGCGAAGTCTTAGTAATAGGGTTTCGTTTTTACCCTCTGGGTACGGAACCCTAAAAACAAAACTGAAAAATATGTATACCTACTATGTATACATAATTTCACAGTTATACTGACAAATTTGAATATTCGAAAGTAGAAATTTTTTATTTGCGAGACAAGATTTTAAAAGAACTATTCATTATAAAATAAATACTCATGTGGAAAAACAGTTGAAAAATTAAAGATTATTAGTGGAATAGTCGCCGGTGAAAGTATGATGATGAATTTTCATCCGTTGAACACATTGAAGTGAAAAATTCACACATGATATATCTTGAATATTTTCTACACATGAAGAATCCGAAGAAAAATGTTAATTTGGAGGAAACTGACTGCTTAATATTTCTTTAATTCAATTTGAATGAAGAAATTATGAATATATATATATATATATATATATATATATATATATATATATATATATATATATATATATATATATATATATATATATATATATATATATATATATATATATATATATATATAAAAAAATATATATATATAAATATATATGACATCAGAAAGAATAACTCCGGTCGTGATACATCAAATAGGTTAACGGGTTAAACGGATGAATTAAAGGCTGGTAAAAGTGTACTCTTATATTCTTGTCAACGTTTCGGCTTCTAATTTAAGCCTTCATCAGGACTCTACAATAATAAGTTAATAATTAAGCAACACGAGCGATCTCAAAACAAGCAAGACTCTCCGAATGTATGAGATTACAAAATAAGCTAACATCTCAAAAAACAGAAAAAACACAAAACTGATGTGACAAACCATAACATTATTAAACTGTACTACATTATATGAATTTATTTAAATTAAGTCAACCATGATTTCTTCGAAAAACAATTATTACGAATATTCAACAAACACAACATCGTGGTACCAAGAGAATGAAGCAATCACAGAATGCTCAAACAACAAGTTGACAACCTAAATTATAAAATTAAAATGAAATAAAGTGACACAAAATGTTCTTCTTCTTCTTATCCTGACCTTAATAATCAATCCACAGAACTTTCATTGCAATTCGTGACGTCATATGCTATTAAAAAGGAATAAATACTACTAATGTTATCTATATCTTTCCTCGAATTCATTGAATCGGGCAACGTTTTATATGATACATCTCCAAAAATGATCTCTTATCTAAATTACTCTCAAATTCTAAAATTTTTGCAGATCCATAGTCCATGCTTTGGTTTGTATCTCTGCAATGTTCAGCCAGTGCACACACCTTCTTTGGGTTTCTATATATCACTTTTATGTTGGCTAATTCTCTTTTTTAATTGCTGAGACGTCTGACCAATATATGATAATTCACAACCATGACAAGGAATGCTATACACCACACCACTAAGTTTTATCTTTATCGATCTTGTCTTTCACTGATGAGAACAACAATTTAACACTGAATTGATTCTTAATTGCAAAACTAAAATTCTTCACTCTTCAGTAACATAACCAATTGCCTTGTAACTTCAGGAATTGATACATATTTCTTCCCAATGAGTTCACTACTGACCGAAACATTGTCAGGCCTCATAACGTTTACTATTTGAGGACGCTGTGCTGTATTATATAAAAGTTTATTGAGCAAAATGCGTGGATAGCCATTATCGATTAATAACTGATATAATTTTTTTATATTACCAGCAACTAGTGACGCATGAGAAATCCTGGAAACCCTTTCTTTCATACCCAAAATTAAATTAATTTTTTGTCTTAATGGATGACTCGATAGGTAGTTCAAATATCTGCCAGAACTCATTGGTTTTCTATACCAATCGACGATTATTATATTATCCACAGTTCTAATAACCTTTGTGTCAAGGAACGGGACAGCATTATCTGTTTCCTCTTCAATTGTGAACTTAATATGTTCATTATATTCGTTGAACTTGTTTAGTGTATATTGAACTTGGTCTCTTGGAACTGAACAAATTATGTCATCAATATATTTCTTAATAAATGGTATATTGAAAGGAAGGGTCTCCAAAATTCTGTCAAGAACAAGGTCCATTACAATTCTAGCAACAATAGGGCTTAAATTCGACCCCATAGGTGACCCAAAAATCTGACTATAAAATTTATTATCAAACAAAAAATAATTAGAGGAAAACAAAAACCGGACAATAATGATAAACTCACTCTTAGGAATTGTTGTGTGTAATGATATAGAATGCCAATTATGTTCAATGCATTCCACTGCCAATTCAACTGGTACGTTACTGTAAAGTGATATAACGTCTAAACTAACCAACACATAACCTTGTGGCAAATGAAATTCATTAATAAAGGAAACAAACTCAAACGAGTCTTTGACATAATATCTATTATTGATGTTGTCAACAGATTTAGCAAGAATATCAGCCACAAATATTGAGAGTTTCGATGTAGGAGTATTAATACACGAAATAATTGGTCTCAGAGCAATAACTGGTTTATGGATTTTAGGTAAACCATAGAACCTAGCAGGTATGCTATTATAATTATATAATTTTTTTCCTTGAATATCAGGAATATATTTGTTTTTTTACCAAATTCTTATCAGTTGATTAGCTCTATTTTGCCAATGTAAGTGTAGGATCCCTTAGCAATTATCTGTAATAGTTTTGGTCACTCAGTATGGTGTAAGATAAATTCATATATTGTTCCCTGTCTATAGCTACTGTAACATTGCCCTTATCAGGTTGTAATACTAAAAGGTTAGGTTGATCTTTCAGGTACCTCCTGCAAGTGGAAAATTCTTTTTGGAATACGTTAGATATTCTAGGATATGATCTTAAATAGTTCGTAATAATAAAAAGAATTTTCCACTTGCAGGAGGTACCTGAAAGATCAACCTAACCTTTTAGTATTACAATCTGATAAGGGCAATGTTACAGTAGCTATAGACAGGGAACAATATATGAATTTATCTTACACCATACTGAGTGACCAAAACTATTACAGATTATTGCTAAGGGATCCTACACTTACATTGCAAAATAGAGCTAATCAACTGATTAAGAATTTGGTAAAAAACAAATATATTCCTGATATTCAAGGAAAAAAATTATATAATTATAATAGCATACCTGCTAGGTTCTATGGTTTACCTAAAATCCATAAACCAGTTATTGCTCTGAGACCAATTATTTCGTGTATTAATACTCCTACATCGAAACTCTCAATATTTGTGGCTGATATTCTTGCTAAATCTGTTGACAACATCAATAATAGATATTATGTCAAAGACTCGTTTGAGTTTGTTTCCTTTATTAATGAATTTCATTTGCCACAAGGTTATGTGTTGGTTAGTTTAGACGTTATATCACTTTACAGTAACATACCAGTTGAATTGGCAGTGGAATGCATTGAACATAATTGGCATTCTATATCATTACACACAACAATTCCTAAGAGTGAGTTTGTCATTATTGTCCGGTTTTTGTTTTCCTCTAATTATTTTTTGTTTGATAATAAATTTTATAGTCAGATTTTTGGGTCACCTATGGGGTCGAATTTAAGCCCTATTGTTGCTAGAATTGTAATGGACCTTGTTCTTGACAGAATTTTGGAGACCCTTCCTTTCAATATACCATTTATTAAGAAATATGTTGATGACATAATCTGTTCAGTTCCAAGAGACCAAGTTCAATATACACTAAACAAGTTCAACGAATATAATGAACATATTAAGTTCACAATTGAAGAGGAAACAGATAATGCTGTCCCGTTCCTGGACACAAAGGTTATTAGAACTGTGGATAATATAATAATCGTCGATTGGTATAGAAAACCAATGAGTTCTGGCAGATATTTGAACTACCTATCGAGTCATTTATTAAGACAAAAAATTAATTTAATTTTGGGTATGAAAGAAAGGGTTTCCAGGATTTCTCATGCGTCACTAGTTGCTGGTAATATAAAAAAATTATATCAGTTATTAATCGATAATGGCTATCCACGCATTTTGCTCAATAAACTTTTATATAATACAGCACAGCGTCCTCAAATAGTAAACGTTATGAGGCCTAACAATGTTTCGGTCAGTAGTGAACTCATTGGGAGGAAATATGTATCAATTCCTTCAATTCCTGAAGTTACAAGGCAATTGGTTATGTTACTGAAGAGTGAAGAATTTAGTTTTGCAATTAAGAATCATTCAGTGTTAAATTGTTGTTCTCATCAGTGAAAGACGAAGATCGATAAAGATAAACTTAGTGGTGTGGTGTATAGCATTCCTTGTCATGGTTGTGAATTAGCATATATTGGTCAGACGTCTCAGCAATTAAAAAAGAGAATTAGCCAACATAAAAGTGATATAAAAAACCCAAAGAAGGTGTGTGCACTGGCTGAACATTGCAGAGTTACAAACCATAACATGGACTATGGATCTGCAAAAATTTTAGAATTTGAGAGTAATTTAGATAAGAGATCATTTTTGGAGATGTATCATATAAAACGTTGCCCGGATTCGATGAATTCGAGGAAAGATATAGATAACATTAGTAGTATTTATTCCTTTTTAATAGCATATGACGTCACGAATTGCAATGAAAGTTCTGTGGATTGATTATTAAGGTCAGGATAAGAAGAAGAAGAAGAACATTTGTGTCACTTTATTTCATTTTAATTTTATAACTTAGGTTGTCAACTTGTTGTTTGAGCATTCTGTGATTGCTTCATTCTCCTTGGTACCACGATGTTGTGTTTGTTGAATATTCGTAATAATTGTTTTTCGAAGAATCATGGTTGACTTAATTTAAATAAATTCATATAATGTAGTACAGTTTAATAATGTTATGGTTTTTGTCACATCAGTTTTGTGTTTTTCTGTTTTTTGAGATGTTAGCTTATTTTGTAAACCTCAACATTCGGTGAGTCTTGCTTGTTTTGAGAGACCGCTCGTGTTGCTAATTATTAACTTATTATTGTAGAGTCCTGATGAAGGCTTAAATTAGAAGCCGAAACGTTGACAAAGAATATAAGAGTACACTTTTACCAGCCTTTAATTCATCCGTTTAACCCGTTAACCTATTTGATGTATATATATATATATATATATATATATATGGATATATATATATATATATATATATATATATATATATATATATATATATATATATATATATATATATATATATATATATATATATATAATATCCAACTTTGAACGAGAAAAGTGTAGTGGTATCTACAAAATAATCTGTACAGACTGTCTAGCCTTCTCCATAGGAATGTCAACACGTAATATGAAAAAATTTTCACAGAACAACGAAAAAACCGTCCTAATTTATTTCTGAAGAACCATCTAATAGAATGTAGGTAATCACAAAACCTGAAAATTTTACATACAGAAAATATATAGAATGAATATTGGAACAACATGAACAGCAAAAAGGATCAAAATCTCTTGAACGACACATCAGAGTTCCATAAAAATAAACATATTCCAGCTGATAGATCCTTTTCCTTTACCAAAATACGTTTAAATTACCCGCCAGTTTTCGACACTCCAAATCAACTCATAGATCCGCATTTTATATTTCCCTTTTCCATTCTTTTACATTCCACGCCACAAACACACACACACGCGCACACACGAGTTCACTCAGATTACAGATTCATATTCAGAAATACGTAATGATCCATTTGAATCCAATTTTAAATTAGCCGAGGAAATGAACTATTCATCTTAAATTACTCATACATAATTCAGTTGAAACGTATTTGATGGTGGATTACATACTCTTATTACGATTAACAATTTTAACCTAAATATAAAACCTAACATAAATTTGAGAACCAAAATATGTGTACGTTTTTGATGTCTTTTTTTTATATATTTTTGCTGGCCTGATGATGATCAGTAGTTTTCAATTAAATGAATATTTAAACAAATCTAACGATATTTTAAGTACGAAATGAAGGTTTTTCAGTAAAAATTTGTTTTCTCTTACTAGCTGTTATGTTTCTGTAGAACTCAAACTTCTGTAGTAATAAATATTGAAGAAATATCTAGATGGCATTCGGAAGTGTTTCATCGTTTTCGGAATTCAATCACGAGTTCACAGATATCCAGGAAGCTATCGTTGAGTAGCTATGATTGAAAGTTGACACAACTTGACATAGTTGCCCACCCCTTGATATAGTTTCATGCGTATTGGTATTCCTGGCTAAGTTACTCACCCATTGTACCGTTACTCTGACCCACGGTCTCCCTTACTATCTCAAACATTTTATATAAGAAAGAAATTGGGCAAAAATGGCCAATTTTCAATTTCATTTCACCAAGATGGCGTCACCTTAGTTGGGCATCACACAAATCAAGATTGTAGGGCAATATATGCGGATGCAGAAAAATTCAAAGTCATCTCCACAATTTATCGTCACTATCAGACGTTATGTAATGGTGAAACGTTAAAAACCATCAATTAGTTAGACGGTATCATAGTAGTACATGTTTCGAACGTATATAGGTTCATCATCAGCAAAATAATTTTTTAATTATTCAATTAAATAATTGAATTTGATGAACCTATATACGTTCAAAACATGTAGTGCTATGATACCGTCTAACTGATTGATGTTTTTTACCGTTCTACCATTACATAACATCTGATGGTGACAATAACTTGTGTTGATGACTTTGAGTTTTTCTGCATAGTAAATCTATACCACTCCAATTTGAGATACAATGGACTTCAACCACAGGTGAATATATGAGGAAACTATTTGGCCAAGTTCCAAGTCTCAAATACACAGCATTTTCTTGAAAAGTACTTATAAATGTAGGTTCTTATAAGATAGGGCCCTTTGGAGGACCCTTTTGTACTGAGGAAGGGTCGGATCACCAAGTGTAACACAACAAAAGAAATTTCTTGGCAAGACCTATCGAACGGTGTTTTGTGTTTTTTTCTACTACAAAGAACTTCTTGCTAAAGCTGAAAATTAGAAATTGAAACTCTTCATTATTGTAACTGAGATTGAATTCTCGCACATCATTCTCTGGAACATCATAAAGAATAAAGTTTGTCCACGACTGTACTATAAATCATTCATTATACGTGTGCTTCCTGAAGTATAATTATACATATTATTCACTAGTGTGTATAATGGTTTATTATGCACTGCATGACGTCACACTCAAAACGTATGTCCAAACTTGAGACTGTCATTCACATTGTTAGGATAGTATTGTTATTAGATTTTTAGGTTTTATGTAACTAAGATAACTTTTAGGCAAATTATTAAACTAATATTTAGTATAATGCCCAACTTATTGAATATTTACTCTAATAAATTATCTATTTCATTTTTATCAGAGTGAAAGAAAGGAATGGAATCGATGTCAAGTGAAATAGTTGACGTTTACGTGAGTACCTATGCAGTTTTCAGTGAACACAGAAAATGTTATGTCAACGCTTTTGAGAACTATTTTTATTGTTGAAAATGCAGATTATTACTAATTTTTTCGAGGAAGTCGTGGACAAAGTATAGTATTTTACTCGCACAAAATTACAATTTTTCACTCGGGTGAATTGCGACACTCGCTTGCAGCTCGTGTCGCAAACTTCACCCTCGTGAAAAATAGCAATCATTTTGTGCTCGTTGAATACTATACTATTGAACTTTAACATAAAACACACTTAGCTTAAGTTTCACTATATAATAATATTTAGATACTGTATTTAGCAGTAAAGGATAGTCGACATGTTTCGAGTTATGAACTCATTATCAAAAGTGACTACAGGAGAGTACATCTTGTTTCATACAACAGACAACAGACAAAAGCATAGGTAATACCTGAAAATCAATTCACTCGTTTACAAGGGGTAATCTTATCGATAAGCTTATTGGGAAAAAACGAATAAAGAATCGTTTGCAGTCAATATACCCCACGCAAACAATTATTAAGTAGGAACAAAAATACTTTCCAATAAATTATGTGCCGAATTTGAGTAGCAAAACTTGTAACAGACTATCGAAAAATAATGTTAAAACAATTTATACAAATGAATTAAACTTGAAGTCATTCTTGGTCAATAATAGAGAAAAATCTAACATCGTAGAAAACAGAGGTGCCCTGCTTTCTATATTGGATAAACAGGAAGAAATACAATTCGTGTTGAAGAACATAGAAAGTCAATTTTACAAAATAAAAATACCACTGGATTCTCTGAAAATTGTATACAATTTAATCATTTCCTGGATTTCAACAAAACCCAATTATTGCATTCAGGTAACAAAGGAAAGCGCCTTGATCTTCTTGAAATTCTCGAAATAAGTTCCGCCCATAATAGTAAATTACCCCTTGTAAACGAACAGATTGATTTTTTGGTATCACCTTTGCTTTTGTCTGTTTTATAAAATAAGATGTAATGCTCTCCTGTAGTCAGTCTGGATAATGAGTTCATAACTCGAAACATGTCGACTATCCTTCACTGCTAAATACAGTATCTAAATATTTTTATATAGTGAAACCTAAGCCAAGTGTGTTTAATTTTGAATTTTATTCTTTATTATTGTATTATTATTGTATTCTGAAAATCAAATCGAGAGCCATAAAGATGGACGAATACAGATGTTGAATCAAATACAATTAATTATTGGATTTATTATAGAAAATAGATCTCGAACCAGTTTTTTATAAATCCTTCATACATTACATCACTTTCGCCGAACTATTCATTTGGAATGCTTACCGAAAATATGACTTAATATATCCGCGAGATCTTTCATTTTCATTTAAATTCATTAAGTGTATGTTTCAGGTCAAGTGGGCGTGATACTCTATGCTTCGAAAAATAATTAGTGTCATGAATTCAGTCTAACCAACGTTTTATTTGACCCTTTCAAGATAATTTTCGACAGAATTAAATAACATATATTCTTTGTCCAAATTCAAGGCAGCCGATGATTACGTTGGCATCAGCCTTTATCACTCGTAGGCATCTACAAAATATTCTGCAATTACAACGTGATGATGCAATTTTTAAATTGGGTTTCAACTTTTCAACGTCAGTGGATGATATGGAGAAGGATTGATTGTGATTTGTCGTGACAGCTATCATATATTTATCACAGCTTGAAAAAAGTTGAATCCATTAATAATGATGGTTTTTGCAGTAATTCTATATGGAATAATTCAATAATTATTTGAAATTGATTTTATATTCTACTATTCCTTAATTTACTAAATTTCGTGTTTATTATAAATTCTTAATTGGTTTGAGTAGTCAAAATTTTAGCAATAAATTTTGGAACTATAAAATTCATCCAAAAAAATCAATATATGCACATTATATCACACTGGAGTATTTTCATTCATTCACAATTAGTCGAATGTGCGAATTATATCACCATAGATTTATTGTGTTCAGGTTTCAAATTTATAATTGAATCAAACAACGATCGTCCTATATATTAATTAGAACTAGTAAGTATATCCGCTACGTTATTTAGCTGTGTGTTATTAAAAATAAAACTTTTCTGATGTTGTCACAGATTGACAAATTTGCAAGTTACTACATTTATATTGTATGTCATAACTAATTTTTCTGTCTCCTATTGTTTCAAGTGATTGATGGTATTTTTGTTCGTGTTTTCAACTGTAGTGTATCGAAGGAGAGCAGTTGGGTGAGGAAGTTTTTTTAATCCGTTCTAGACTTAGTAGACTACGATTTTCTAAAAAAATGTCATGTCTGATACATATATAAATATATATATATATATATATATATATATATATATATATATATATATATATATATATATATATATATATATATATATATATATATATATATATATATTGTAGGGTTTTTTCGTGGTATAACAGATATTAGATGACTAATCAAGTTGGATTTAATTTACTCGACGTTTCGGCTCTATTTTCGGAGCCTTTTACAAGAGTTTCATCAAGAGTCTCACTACGGATCGTTTTCTTTTCTTTTCTCTGGCTGTGGTAAGTTTCAGCTCGTGTGAGTTTCAGCTCGTGTGAAGTCGTTCACACGAGCTGAAACTTACCACAGCTAAAGAAAAGAAAAGAAAACGATCCGTAGTGAGACTCTTGATGAAACTCTTGTAAAAGGCTCCAAAAATAGAGCCGAAACGTCGAGTAAATTAAATCCAACTTGATTAGTCATCTAATATCTGTTATACCACGAAAAATCCCAACAATCTATAATATACAGATACAAAACCAATCCAAATGAATATATATATATATATATATATATATATATATATATATATATATATATAATATATTATATATAAATATATATATATATATATATATAAATATATATATATATATATATATAAATATATATATATATATATATATATATATATATATATATATATATATATATATATATATATATATATATATATATATATATCCCACGAACAAAGCGGCATCATTTCTCAAACGGTATAGGCTTGCATCCCCGTGTATATTGGTGTATATTAGGGAAACCTCTTTCCGTACATTCTGACTTCTAGTTATTTCCAGCGGATGGTTTGACATCCGTATATTTTAATACAACTTAATTAACCATTTGACTTCCATATACTCTATTTCCAGGTAATCTTACTTCCAGCAATGTTGCCAATTCATCTTCCTGTTCGTGATCGAAACACGTAAGAATATGTTTATTAAGAGTTTCATTCATCATTCTGGATTCTGGAAGATACCTAATGAGTTAGTTGATATATTTTTCTTTGGAAGTGCTGATTTAAATCTTACAGCTCTTTTTCATCATCTCTAAGTTTCAGGGATTATTAGCATGTTGGAAATGAGTTATCACACCGCGTTTATTTCCAAATGCTCGAATACATCCTGACGTTTATCTCAAAATTATATAAACCATTGTACAGGCTGTCCAATTTTCGATGTCCTTACGGGGTAACTCGCTTATTTTTGAAGATAGAGATTTCCGGTTTTCGCGAACTAAGCTACTTTTTTGTGAATCTCACGATACCGCAAACAAAATTTTCATAGCTTGCTTCGTTTTTGAGATACAGGGCGAAGTTGAAAGTATTGCATTTTGGCCACCCTCCTGTATCACCGCTGTCTTTTAACTTCGAGGAAAAATTAAAACTGTCTTTTATATACTTTTTTACGTGAAATCTAGTGGCGTAGTCAGATCTGTGGAATGAGTTGTCATTGTTTAGATATAACTTAATGTTATAATTTTTTAAATGGAACACTCTGTATATTTTTCCTTATTCAAAACACAAATTTTTTGCGCTTTTCAAAAATATATAATACTTATATAATATTCCAAGCATTAGCCCTGTATTTAGGTAATATTCTTTTTTTATGGCAAGTCAAGACAAATATCACCTCAAAATATCGTTCGGCGCAATAAACAAAAACATCACATCCATTTATATAGAGTAGAATGAAAAGTTTTCATCATAAAAATATTATTCAATATAAGTTACTGATCAGACATGCATTTAATAACTATTAGGTATAAGAAAAATAGAAACTTACATGAATCACTGCTACAAAACAAAGCTCTATTATTTTTCTGTTGAAAATGTTTTGTGAATATTGTTCAAATTATTGCCCATTCTCTTGAAGACACAGCCGACATCTTCTGAGGATAGCGCCAATCGACCATAGTTAAAACAAAAGTCTCATACCTAAGTATTCGAAAGCTTCTCTCGTGGCAGTCATCAGAGCATCTCGATTTTCGTGCCGCGTGTGGTTTATTTTATTTTTTATATAGCCCCATATGAAGAAATCTAATATAGATAAGTCAGGGGACCTTGGTAACCAGTTAATGGGACCATTATTACCAATCCCCTGGTTTTAGAATATTTCATTAAGATAAACCTTTCCTGTATTGAGCCAATGGAATTTCGTCAAATAGTTCAGAAAAAAAATCATCCAAAATTTTGAAATATCTTTAGTGATTCAAGTTACCGTCGAAAATGCGGTTGGCTAATCTTCCTCCAAAAACGAAACAAGATACATTAAAGCCGAATCTGCCTTGTTTGTGAAGAACCAGCGTAACGTGCTCATTTTCATTTTACCAATAACGATGATTATTTCGATTAAAATTACCAGCGCTACTTATATGGCTTTCATCAGACAATCCCACTAAAAGCCCAAAATTTATATAAAATGGAGGTCCATCGCTTGATTTGGATTCAAACCAACTTGATAATATATCTCAACCATATCTAATTTTTGTAGTTTTGATATACTGTATTATCATTCGCCATTGTGAGAAAAATTTGTACACTTTGACAGGAACTATAAACATTCTGCACTTGCTTTTATTTCATAGCCACCTACTAATTAGGTCCAGAGCGTATATATAGTCGATAACTAGTGTTTCTTTAGAGTTTTTTATTGTTTTGTCAAATTGTTTAAGTACAATATTTTTTCAAGGAAAACTTTTCGTTTTACGCTATACAAATGGAAGTGACATTTTTGTTTATTGCGCCGAGCCATCTTTTAAAGTGATATTTGTCTTGACTAGCCATAAAAAAAAAATTATCTAAATATAGGGCCAATACTTAGAATATATATTTTCGAAAAGCGCAAAGTATTTGCGTTTTGAATATGGAAAACTATACAGTGTTCCATTTAAAAAATTATAACATTGGGTTATATCTAAACAATTACAGCTCTGTTCAGAAATGTAACTACGCCACAGGATTCTAAGTAAAACAGTGTATTAAATACAGTTTTTACTTTTTTTATAAGTTAAAAGACAGCTGTGATACAGGAGGGGGGCCAAAATGCAATATTTTCAACTTCGCCCTGTATCTCAAAAACGAAGCAAGCTATAGAATTTTTGTTTGCGGTATCGTGAGATTCACAATAAAGTAGCCAACGTTCGCGAAAACCGAAAATCTCTATCTTTAAAAATAAGCGAGTTATCCCGTGAGGACATCGAAAATGGGAAAGCCTGTACTCATGACATATATATACAAAAATATCCAGAATTATTCCACATTATAAAGTTTTTATATCTCTACAACGTAACAGTACTCAAAGAAGGGGATGACTGTACTAGACAAAAACTTATCGTGTGATTCTTTATTAATGACTACATGTTTCGAGCTCAATGCACGACCGTAGCTGGAAAAAAATTTCGGGTGGGGGAGGGGGTCCGTTGACTTGATGTTTTCTGGAACAATTTTTCGAGAATAATTGAACAATATTCGAGACATTCAACTAGGAAATGTTACATGATACTGTACTTCTGAAAAAATTTCGGTTGGGGAGGGGGGTCCAAACCCCATACGGCCTTGGCTCTATGAATTCATCTTTAGGAATCCAAATCAGCCAAAGTGAAGCTGCAATTGAGTAAAACTCAGCACAGAAACTTTTCACAATAGCCGGTTTCTAGTATAAAAACAACAACGAAACACGAAAAACATGACAAAATGATGAAAGCTGATTTCTTGAAATGCAGAATTATGGAGACTTGTCACCGAAAGTTATTTCACTAGACCGATAAAAATATTATATATCATTTTCACATAGGCAATTCATAAGTGGAAAATTAAAGAAGTAATACTATAGGAATCTTGAGGAATTTCTCGATGTTCACTTATATAAATTTGAATCCAATTTAATCGAAAAAAAATAGATACCAATGTTCGTCATTATGTTTTTACTTCATTTCAGCTTTATTTTGTATGATTTGGACCCCTGAAGATAAGCTTATTTAGCTCGAAACATGTAGAGTCCTTAGTAAAGAATCAAATTATCAAAATATATTAAAAAAGGAAGTTTCTGTGTTACACGCTATGTAGTGAAACCTTTTAATGATGGATCATAAAAGAATTCAGTAATGATATTGCATTAAGACGAAACAGATATTTCCTTAAACGTTATTGTACAAGACGTTATCGTTATTTTTCAAAAACCTATGATGAAAATGATACCAAAAATAGTCCTGATGATAATGAAAAGATCAATTCTAATGTTGAAGTTTAATTGAATGATTTTAAATGGAATAGCGATGAATAGTAGTAACTTACTGCATTGTCGAACGAAGCATCGAATTATTGAAAATATCAATTCACCCCAAGATTAAGCAGATTTCACGTCGAGAAATATATATATAACCAGCTTCCTTGGAATGTTGTTCGATACTTTTGAAATTATTGAAGAATTCTCCATGTTCACTTCATGTAGTATATGTAATTGACCCTGGTCAACAAGTATGTTTCACATAATTTGATTGGCAAAATATTCAATAATTGAACCGTATTAATAAAAACGAAAGATATTGTTGTATAAGGTGAAAGTATAAGGTTTTCTGTTGAAGAAAGCCAACATCCCTTTACTTACTCTTGAAGGATATCCTTGCAATTATGAGGTAATCATTATGAATACGAAAAAAAGGAAATGCTTATACTTCTACCTTTTTCTTCAACTTAAAACCTTATGCTTACAAGGATATCCTTCATTTCTATGAATACGGTTCAATATCTGCCATCGTTACAACTGATCAATATATTACTGAGTCTGCTATTGAACACATTCTCAATTATTGAAGGATATCATTTTTATTTAGTGTAAAAAGAAACGTTTATGAATAACCAAATACTTTTTTTGTAAAAGAATATGCTCATAATTTATAAGTATAAGGTTTTACTACGTATATTATCAATGCGAGATGAAGTATTTTCTTCATTTTCTGCAAGGAAGTATAAACATAACCTTTTCTTTGTAAATACGGCCTATACGATTATACTACAGATTTTTTCAACTGTCCAGAAGGCAAATATTTTAGAATGCATCGAATATGCAACAATATTCAACTTTGGATTTTGTTGAAGTTAGTTGAAAAAAAAAATTCTGATAAGAATGAAAGCTGATCTAGTTCTCCAAACTATTAGACCTCCATATTTTGGTTTAATTCTGCACGATTTTTGATATACACGTTCTTGAATATCGATTATTTCATAAAATATCATTTTCACACTACTATTTTGTCCGAAATTGTCTTCCAGTCTCTTAAAACTAATTGCAACCAACTCCCGCAATCAATAATCATCCCTCACTTCACATCTCTTTGGTGAGCATTCATAGACAGAATAGACAGATAGACAAAAATAATGAAGGATTTTCGATCTAGATTATTGTGAAAACTTTATTCTAATAAAAACCTTATTCTAATACATTCATCCGCTTTAGAGGTTCCGCGTTTTCATATCTCTTGGGAGAAAAGCAACTTTTTATATTTTACATTTTGATGTTGAACTCAAAAATTAGGCACAATGATTTTGTGAAATAATTGAGCAACTATCCTTCACTGTTTTTCGAAATGTTCATTGTTTAGATAACTGGTACTCAAGTTGAACATTTTTTGAAATTCGATTTCGCCCAATGAACTCCTAAAAGAAATGGATGTTTACTTTGAGTGAAAATGTTCTGTGGCTGATTTTTTCATATAATTGTTCCAATGAAATGTTCTTTGTGTCACCCTATGAAGTGAAATAATAAAGTGAATTATCATCAGCTAACTAAAAAGCGAAAGTGAAATGTTTCCACCGTTTCAGATATCTCAAATTATAGAAGAATTATTCTTGACAAAATATAAAAATTTTTCCTTGACTCTGTACAGATGTATTAATCGAAACAAGGTTTCCATTTATGGAATTTTCAATAAATTGAGATCGAGTGACCATTCAACATTTTTCTCTATCCCGCTTAGAAGTATGAGAAAGAATCAAAATTATTTAGATGAATTTTCTCATAATTATAAATCTCACAATTTAAAAATTAAAATCCGTTGGTTCAATGAATATATGTATGTATTACAAAATGAGTTTTTTTCATTATGATTATGCACAATCATTATTCGTGTACAATGGCAGGATTCGAAACAGTTTAGTTTCAGATCGCACGCACGAATTTGAAATCCCGCCAGAATATCTTCTCTCAGCTGCAATGTTTATCTTTCCGATACAAAAATACGAGGTCAAGCCCAGTAAATCCAAGTCGTAAAACGGCGTAAACAACAGAACAGAGTTGCCGGTTGCTCCGGATGCCAGACACTCCGCTGGATGTATAATCCTTAATATACAGATAATATATATGGGAGTGATGAGAGCGCCACCAAACTCGATCTGGAAGAACCTTCAACATACAAGACGTTCAGATTCGGTCATATTTGGCGTCCAGCCAGTTGTCATCGCAATGTGAAGAGGATACCCTAATGAGTCGTTCTGTGTGATTTTCACCTGAATGTAAAGTGGCATCTGTATATCGGATGCCACTTTTCCGCGGATGCCACTCTTACCGCGATTTTAACATGGGAAAGTGCCACTTTGGTCTATGGATATATATATATATATATATATATATATACATATACCGGGTGTCCACGGAAGGTGGCTTGCCCCTATAAATTTTTTGTTTTCGGAGAAAATGAAATGAAATTTACAGAATCTGTTTAATGCATAAAACTGCGTTTTCTGACAAGTACCTCAACTTCATGCAACTTCCGGTTTCACCGGAAGTGACATAAACTTTCGATTTTTGAATGGGACACCTGGTATATTTTCAGTTTTTTTGTCTCCATATGACATTCAGAATACAACCATGTATCATTTGCTACTTTTTGTACTAACCGTTGTTCAATTTTTTTTTCGAAATAAGTTTTTATTGTAGAGGGCTATAGATGCTTTCAAATTAGTTATTTATGTACCAAGTGCGTTATATAGATCCTTATGCCCAGAGGGAAACATTCGGCCCGAGGGCCTCTGGCCCGAGGGATGAATGTTTTTAATTGCCGGAGAAATCCAGAGTCGGATACGATAAGGATTATGAAGTATTTAATCAATGAAATTTGCTTCATTTCTCTTAGTACAATAAGCGGGCGTTTTAAATCCATTATGCCCGCAAATGCGGGCGTTATGGCCTAGGGCATAATGAGTGTGTTTATAGCAACCGTATCCAAGGTGAAATAAACATATAATATACAAGTGAAAAATAAAAATAATTTCGGTCCTAAAATGGCCCTGTTTGCCGTCCAGGGAAATAGATTTGTGGGCGTGGCTTTGTTTCAGTTGTGTTGGTCACAGGCTACTCGATGATTTCAAATGTTACTTTAATCTCAATAAGATTCTTCATTTAAAGAAAGTTCTAAGGTAATGGGATTTCAGGTTTTTATCGAAAGTTTTCTTTCAACCTAATACCTAAAGTGCGGTATCAAATTAATCGTAATAAAATTATCTTTTTTTGAACCCGACGAGCCACCTTGTTGCCATTTGAAAAAAGATAGTAATAAAAGTTTTAAAATTAAACTTGACATAGCTGGAACATTTTGATCGAAAACAGTGAAGTTGTATTTTAACATACATTTTAGGACCGAAATTAGTTATTTGAACGCATCCATAGCCCTCTAGAATGAAAATTTATTTCGAAAAAAAAATAAAAAAAAAGTTACAAAAAGTAACAAATGATACATGGTGGTATTTTAAATGTCATATGGAGACATAAAAACTGAAAATATATACGGTGTCCCATTCAAAAATCGAAA
>JARQZK010002958.1:0-17500 GCA_030704885.1 Cynegetis impunctata | reverse complement strand
TTAGCCCAACATTCGTCTTATAACTTTGCAAGCAGTGACTTACTTCACGCCATGACAGATCAATCGACCCTGGAGTTTGAACCCAGGATCTCTCGAGTACTAGCTAGCATACCTAAGTACTTGGCTAACTAGGTCGCTTGCGTAAATATGAAAGGCTGTTGTTTTATAACAGGGAACTTGCTGTGTTGAAGATGGAGAATCTGTTCTTGTATCATTTGGGATTGACGGTTTTTCGTATTCCGTCATCTTCTTCTCCACCTTACCTTAGAAATAAATTGCTTTACAGAAGAGCATTGTGCAGCCTAGATTTGAGGCATCCTCACCTAATTTTTTCTCGTTCAATGTTGTTCATGTCTACATTCATTCCATTATATATTATAGCTAGGTATTAAAAATATCATTGTTTCTCATTCTTATTTATTTATATTATTGTTATGTTTTCTTTATTTATTATTCCGTTTTCA
The DNA here is from genome assembly GCA_030704885.1 of Cynegetis impunctata. Taxonomy (NCBI): domain Eukaryota; kingdom Metazoa; phylum Arthropoda; class Insecta; order Coleoptera; family Coccinellidae; genus Cynegetis; species Cynegetis impunctata. The sequence goes on along the minus strand of JARQZK010002958.1, from coordinate 17,036 downwards.
TCATACTGTGTTCCCTATTTTAAATATTTTGTTCAGTGAATCAATTTTGCTTTCTTCTGTTATTGATTTATGGAATGTTTCATGTTTTATTTCCGTTTGCAGAGGTGTGAGTGGGAGTAGCTTTCAGCTAGACTTCGACTCTAGTTGGCAATAAAGACAGTTTATTATTATTATTTTAGAAAATTTTATCTCAAGCTCTTATTCTCCCTATTTGATATTACAACATTTGTACTAAATAAGTGGCTCTATTGGTTGAATGATTTACACAATGAGAATCTAATTTTTATTGTTTAAACTACGTTTAAATACACATCAAAAATTTCTCAATGATTTACCCGAGTAAAATTTATCACACACAATTCATTTTACATACAACGAAAATTTTAATTAAATGGATATCAGATTTATTATTTCTACTATATTTTCCAATATTACGACGAATCCGGAGAAGTGATTTCAGCTTTGTGATGGACGTTATGTGAACCACATCTTTCGCGGAACAATATAAACGTAGCGTTCTGGACCCGTAATAAAATGGCAAAACAAATTATTTATAGCAACTCAAAAATCCATTGAAACAAAGTGTATATAAAATTGAATGTGGTAGTGGTGAAACATTTTGATCTTTCAGAAATATTCAAAATGGACGTAGTTTTAATAATAAAAACAAGTGAGCAGCAAAACTTTTTTTTTATTAGGGTAGGCTGAATAGATACACAAAGCTGGAATATATGAAAAAAAGGGAAAGTTTTTTGTTTTCTCATAATTATATTGCGGCGGCTAGAAAAAATCTTCTAAATCCCCAAATAGAACTTCCCTAACATCAAATTTATTCACGTAGATACAAATTGTTCCTTCATTGTTCAATATTAGGCTGCTAGATAATTGCTATATTCGAATTGTTGAAAATAGATTGATTCAGTTCATTTGGTTGTTGATTCACATTAATATAAATTAAATGCAAAATTATGGTAGGTAAAAAATTAAGTGAATGCGGATATTGAATAAAATGGGCAGCTTTTTCCATCCAGCTTCGAAAAAAAATTATACTGTTGAATACTTTAATAGCATAAATAAAAAAATTTCCATTGAATTCATTATATTCGTGTTCTGCATTATCTAGCTGTGCATGTTGAATAGAGATAAGACGCATAAATACTATCTATACCTACACAAGAATATATGTTGACGGGCAGGTAACGGTGGTCAAAGTGGTCACATATTTTCATATGACAATATATTGTATTATAAAATCCATAAATAACATTGTAGTTATGCAGATTAAACTGACTATGAATACGAAAATGCACCTTAAGGCACTGTTCCATCGGAGGAACATTTTTGTTGCTGTTGCTTGTTTCCGTAGATGTTCAAAATGTTCTTTGAAATTTCTCTTATATTTCGGCAACAGTTCTTCCTATAGCAACAAGGACAAACATTTAGTAACAATATGCTCCTCAATGTTCCTCTTTTGGAACAGTGCCTTTATGTTTCAAAAGAATATAAATTCATGAGTTTCTTTATATTAACTCTAAATCTCAGTAATTAGATGCCTAATGGCGTGTCTCCACCAAAGAAAAATTGCCAATCATTGTTTCTCTAATCACCCTCTATTAGCAACAAAATTGTAAACCGTGTTTTCGTTTTTGGCGGTAAACATCAAAAGATTACGCATGTTGCGAAAAATGATATTTTTTCGCTCTGTGGTTACGTTGTCAGTTGGAAACATTTGTTAGAAACAGAAACATGTCTCTAACTTGGACGAATGAAGTAACCGATACGTTAATTTATTCATATCACTTACAAAGTGAACTATGGGGCTCAACTGATGAAAATTATGAAAATAAAAATAAGATTCAGAGAGAAAAAGACAATGAAATATGACAATGAGTCTGGTTCTGCTGCTTCCGATGCTCCACAAATAATAAATACTGCGGATGCTTGCATAATATCATCGTCGGTCAGTGACATTACTGATGGTGGGACAGCTTGTTGTCAACTAAAATGTTTCTCAAATTGTTATCAACTCGGTGTGGACACAATGGAAACAAAAGTTGGTGATTTTCTGGAGAGTAGCAAACAAATGGAGACACTGAAATTTCCAACAATTTCGATGGAGACGCACCTTCACGTGCTCATTCATCAAGAAAATATAATTATTTCATCTTGTATATGTGAAAATAATTCAGTGGAGCTGAGGATAGTGATGATGAGGTGAAGTAAGTACCAGTGTTTGTGAATTTTAGTAAGATACTCCATATAATTAAAAAGTTATGAGTATAAATTTGGTTTATTATTATATATTAGATACGTATTATTTTGAAGTATAAAATTGATTATGATTTATTCAAATAATCTTTTTTTTTTAAATTTATGTGGCCGTTACTCGATGAAAATCAATTTTCAACAAGTTTGCGAAATGAATCACTGAGTTTAACGATTTTCACATATAATAAAACAACAGTTGCACAACGCGTTCAGCTGACACTTATAGCGTTCTCCATTGGTAAAACTGGAGCGGCACTGAAACTCTATTAGTTCTGTCACAAAACTGCCCTAGGGCAGTCCCAATGGATCACAAATTTTATAAATTCCAACAGCTGTTTGTTTTTTGAGGTTATGTTAGTTAAGTTCCGCTTTTTCATTTTTAATCGTAAAATTGAAGTTTTCTTTGTTTATGAAATGTAAAAAAATTACCCAAGAAATAAACCTTCAATTTGAAATTAATAACGAATTAGTAACCCTTTGTGTCCCTATTGATGACTGGGGTGGGATACGCTTTTTAAGTTGACAACTGAGTATTTTTATTTAAATTTTTTCTGGCCAGGCTGCGTCTTGAGAGAGTGTGCTTTGATTACAGATTACGATGAATTTACCTGTTCTTACATTATTGATTTAATAAATAATGGTATGGTTTCATTGAAAAAACCTCTACCAAATATTTATAGAATGGAAGGTTTTGACAGGTAGGTTGTATGCTAAGGTAACCATGCAGTCAGTAATTCACCTTGTATAAAGTGTATTGATTCACTGATTAAGATTCTTTTTAAATTTTGATCTGTAAAACTTTATATAAGTAATTATTAAATGCAAGATAATTCCTATAAGGTGATGAAATTAACTATTATTATATGTTAGCTGAAAAAACTGGCAAAACAACTAATTAATTTTATAACACTTGAAGTACATACATTTATTCTCTAAAAATTGGTTCAAGTGACTATATAAAGTTTAAATCATTCAATAACAATTTTCTGGATTATTTTCACACAACAAAATGTATATTTAACCGTCACGAAGCAGTACAGGAATAATTTTTTATTAGATCATGGTAAAACTTTATGAAATTATTAATTTAAAATTCTCAATATTAAGTATTCTGTTATTCATTCAAATCAAATAACTGCACTGACCCCGGCACGAGCTCTCGTACCTCGTGCCAAAAAACATGCACTCAGTTCAATTTCTATTGCCCTAGTTTCCCAATGGATCAAGAACCCTCACACTAAGCTTACCAATGGATCATAAAAATTGCACTCAGTGCGCACTAGTTCTACCAATGGAGAACGCTATAAGCTCTCTTCAGGTGCGAATTTCAAACAGTTTGAAATTCGCACCTGAAGAAGCTGTAGTGTCAGCGAAACGTGTTGTGCAACTGTTGTTTTATCATATGTGAAAATCGTTAAACTCAGAGATTCATTCAAATATGTTAACATATAATCTAATGTCTATTCGTGAAATAATAATCAGGGGTTAGAATGAATAAGGACACAAATTTTTCTCCATATTCAATTTTTGTTCATACAAAAAAGCGATTACAACATCAACTTTCCTAACAGAATATAGAGCCAATTTTACGATTTCGTTTGGAGGGATTAACAATGATTTAGCAAAATCTACAATAAGATACAATGCCACTATCGAAGTAGTTGTTTTGTAACACTTCAAATAAAATTGAATCGCAAACATGTGTCCCACTTTATTCACTACAAAGCAATCATTGCTAAGATTGAATATTCTGATTATATTCATAATTAGTTCATATTCACATAATAACTAATAATAACATATTTATTATCATAACATATTTCATTGTTCCCACTACTTGGTATATAATATAACTATAGCGAAAAGAACTTCGTTCAAACTGGGTATTGCAAGACACCTTTTTTTATGCTTTATTGTCTTAAAATTATACACTTTTTGACAAAGCGAAAAATACAGTAACTAACAATATAAATATAATAAAACATAAAAATAAACACAAATCAATCAAAAATAAATAAACTAAGCAATGTGATATCTAGAAATAAAAATACATCACACCACATTTCCATAGAAAATATATACAAACTTTACAATAGAACCTAGAGTGTCAAATCCTCCTCAATCGAAGCTGATGCCTGTGTTATTCAATTTGGTTATATCGATCAATCAATGCTCAGAGTAGTCATCTACAGAGTAATAAGGTCTATCAAGAAAATAAGATTTTGTTCGTTTCGAAAATTGGCCAAGGAAGTTATAGATTTTAATTCCCCTGGAAGGAGATTGTACATTTTCTTATCATTTCAAATGATAAGAAAATGACTTTTTTGTTAATTCAGAGAAAGGAATAGGAAAGAAACATGATGTCCCGAAGATCTGGTGGAATACCCGTGCTGTAACACCAAGGGTACGGCATGAAAATACTTATGAATCAAGTACACAGATTGAAGTTAATATAAATATGAGAGCGTTAAAATTCCATTTTTCTTGAAGTGAGGTTTGCTATAAGACCTATTTTTCAGTACAAATATATAACAAATTGCCCTATTCTGCAATTTTAGAATGGTGTCAAGTTGTGAAGAACTACATGACCTCCAGAAGGGAAGACCATAACGAAGACGAGATTCGAACAATGCGAAATAAGCAAGGCCTAAAAATCTGACAGAATCGACCATTTTAATGGCATGGTTTCGCAGGAATAGATCGTAGGAGTTATCTCTATAAAACAAGGCGACCGTTTTATCTACATTGAAGCAAAGTAAGTTTGCATCAGACCAGGATCCAAGATCAATTGTCATTTCAGAGGGCAGCGTCGCAGAATTAGGATTGCTCCAAGTAATACTCGCATCATCCGCAAAAAGCGTAATTTCTCCAGTGATCTTAATATACTTGATATCATTTATAAATAATAAAAAGAGGAAAGGACCTAAACAGAACCTTGGGGGACACCCCTAGTGATAGATTTACAAGCAAAATTGGAGTTATTTCTCCTCACAAATTGTTTTCTACTTCCAAGATAAGACTCGAACCAGTGTAGTGGAATACCCCGGACACCATAAAACTCCAGTTTCCGTATTAAAATTTGGTGATTAACGCAGTCAAATGCTTTAGCTTAATCACAGAAAATCGTAGCTGTGTATTCTTGCTATTGAGGGATGAATATAAAAGACATAGCAACAGTACTATTTTTTTGATATGACGAGAGAATTTTATGATTCGAGAGAAAAGTCAGAAGGCGGATTTTCATTAGTTTTTCTATAATATTGGACAAAACAGATAGAAGCACTATGGGCCTGTAATTGGATGTATTAAATCTGTCTCCTCCTTTATGGAGTGGAAGAATAATTGCAGTCTTTAGACAATCAGGAAAAATACCAATTTCAAAAGATTCATTAATTGAAGAAACTAAAGTATTAGTAACAATGTCTGGAAGATTCAGAAACACTCTCAAAGACGTGGCACGTTCCTCATTCAATTTATTGTTAGTAAGAGTTCATGCTTATCAACAGGCCCCAAGAAGAAGCAGGAAACGACATTGGCATAGGGACCTCTCGTTTTTTTAACACGCATTTATTAGCTTGATATGTATCTATGTAACGGAATCTTTGAACGTGATTTTAACCCCCTTCTAAACGTCGGATTGATCTGAAACTTTGTACACTTATCATGACCGATGAAAATGATTAAAATAGTCCCATTAGCCTGATTAGGAATTTCAGGATTATCGCATTTCCAAATCCGATACCCGGTAGTGTCTAGGTACGCACAAAAAGCCGATTATTTGTTACTACGGAACTATCATCGTTTTGGAACGCTATAACCAAAGATGAATAGTAGTTTGAGAAAAGTAAGAACACGCTTTTGTAGTTAGCATAAGTAAAGAATAGAAAATAAATAATAGCTTAAGAAAACTGAAAAATACGATTTGTAGATAACTGAAATGAAATGTAGAAAATAAATAATATTTAAAAAAAATCTATCGCAGCGAGCTGCATTAGAAAAGTAGATTTCAAAACGTATCGAGTTTGAAGAATTTATTCATTCAATTATGATTTTTGTTCCAAATCCAAAAAACAAAAGTTGCCCCCTTTATCGTGTGAACAAAATTTATTTCCTCCTCCGGGAGGTCAACCCCCAACCAATTTATATCGAAATAAATGCCATTCAATAGCGTGGTCAAAGTACACATATACCTTCACGAAAAAGAAAAACCTCTAGAAATTTCGAATTCAAGTATTCAAAAGGATTGTGCTTAATATAAAAGAATCTTCACAAAAATAGGTAAGCAATTTTCCGGAAAATTGTCGAGTGAAATTTTTTTTTTGTTTTTCCACTCTAATTGTTTAAATATTGAATACACAAAAAAATTTTGAAATAGAAATTTGTAGCTGATGCATTGGTGTACATAATATGTCTGAAAAGTTTTTCTGTGAATTGCAAAGTTCACGAGATAAATTGATTTCAGCGGAGGTCAATTCGTCGGTGCGCGCGAACGTTCCGTGAGCCGAATTTATTAATGGCCCGATTTAAATGTTAATTATTTGGAGGTTGTAATGCATTGAAAAAAAAAAATAAACCAATCTGAAATGTAGAGAAAAATCTGAACTTTTAATTAAAAATACTTTCAAGTTTGAAAAAATAAATGTTCTAACTCTAAAATCCATTTATTTATAAAAAAACGAGTAGTAAAAAGTCAATAAACAATTATAGTTCCTATTTAATTAATTATTGTCACAGCGAAAATTCCTTTTGGATCTAAGATTTCAAATGATCATGGAATATTATTGTTACAAAAACAAAGCGATCAATGTTTTAATTTTTAAATAAATACTTTTTCAAAATCTCTTTTTTTTACATGCTTAATTTTTCTTGTTTTTTCCAAACTTCATTTGATTATATCTTTTTTTGGAATTAATATATTTCAATGAAACTTTAACTATAAATACTTTGAAGTATATACATTCAAAACTATTATACAGATTTTCTGTATATATCAAATTTTTCAAATAATAGACAATTATTTACAATAAGTACTAAAATCAGGTGTCTTTTAGAAAACTTAACATAACTTTTTTTAGTGCTCATTATGTTATTCAGGTCTTTACCAGTTTAATAATAACGGTATATAGAAGTGATCGCGATATAAATGAACACACCTATGCCTCAGATATGAAAGAGAGAGGTGTATACAATGAAGGGGAAAGAACAGGTAACAAAGCCGTTGGCAGCTGCTTCTACGCGCCGTCGGTTTGTGAGCCAACGCGCATGCTCTTACTCTGTGTAGAAGCAGAACAAATTAAATTTTTAGTAAAAACTTTTTGTCTATACATATTAACTCATTAAACTACGTGGTAAAATCATCAATTATTCACAATGAATTTCTGAACCTGAAGTATAAAACTCCCGAAAGACTGAGCAGTAACGTTTGCTTTTGGAAAATTTCGTGTAACCTTTAAGAAAATGTAAAAAGTGAAAAATTTTCAAACCTATTTATTCACTTATATCATGGTCTTTAATACTTAGCCCATTAAATAATTATATTTTTAACTTTTATAATTTTTTGATTAAAATTATTGGACAAGAATATGATAGTTATAGGAGGTTTGCGTGGAAAATTGCTAGAATTTTCATGAAAAGCAAATTCAATGATAAAGAAAGCCCAGGATATTCTGAACAAATTAATCAACAACAATACCCTACAAATAAAAAATATTTATCGGCATAAATACTAATCGAAACCACAAATGAAACTTTTGGAACTTGCTTATTTCAACGGAAGCATTTGGAAAATCGTACGTATCTTTTCGGAAAATCTAGTTACAAAAAAAAGTTTCAAATAAATTTTTTAGATTAAATCATTATCTTTTAAGTACACAATGTTAGATGCTTAAGTTGTTTAATTTCTTAATGTTTAGTATGGAAAATTAGTGAAAAAAACGATTTTTTTTTTACGTACTTGTAGATACCTCAATTTGTAGCAAATTTCATATGAAATAATTTTTTCTACAAGTCATTGTTCATTTTCTATCTTAAAATTAAAAACTTGAAAATTGATGATGTTTAATAATACTCTTAGGAAAATTTGGAATATTTAAAAAACTAATAAAGATATCAGAAAACTTTTCAGATAAATTTTTTAGGTAAGTGCATTGCCTACAATTTTTGATTTGAACATTTTTCTGCGTTTCCATTATTTAAACAATTAGAGTGAAAAAATAAATAAAAAAATTCTCGACCAAAGTTTTTCCGAAAAAATGCTCACCTGAATTAGTAAAGATTTTCACATATTAAAGACAATCCTTTCAACCACCTGAATTTGAATTTCCAACAGGTTTTTACTTTTTGCTGCATATTACGGATATCCTATGGTCCCAAAATTGCGCCTTCTATCGTATAAACAAGATTTATTTCCTCTCCTGGGGGGGTTAACTCCCCAAGCAATTCGTACCAAAACCAATCCCATCCAATATGTCATAGGAAACTACCTACTCACAAACTTTCAATTCTATTGCTCCAAAATTAGACCCTTTATCATGTAAACATGATTTATTTCTTCCCCCAGGGGTCAACCTCCCAACCAATTTGATCCAAAACCAATCCCATCCAGAATATCTTTCGAGAATACTTACTTACAAACTTTCAACCCTATTACTCCAAAATTACGACCTTTATCGTGTGAACAAGATTTATTTCCTCCTCGGGGGTCAACCCCCAAACCAATTCAAACCAAAACCAACACAATTCAAGATATCATACAAAACTACCTAGTTACGAAATTTCAACCCTATTGCTACAAAATTGCGTCTTTTGTGGTGAAAAAAAGATTTATTTTCCCTCAGGGAGGTCAACCCTCAACCAATTCAAATTAAAAGCAAGATATCATAAGAAACTACCTATTTACAAACTTTCAACCCTATTGCATAAAAATTGCGCCCTTTATCGGATAAACAAGATAACCAATTCCAGCCAAAACCAATTCCATCCAAGATATCATACGAAACTACCTGTTTACAAACTTTCAACCCTATTGCTTTAAAATTGTGCTCTTTATCTTGTAAAATATATATATATATATATATATATATATATATATATATATATATATATATATATATATGTATATATCTGGTGTCAAGCATCATAAAAAGTCATGAAATGAATAACTATCTTGGTCCTAGGTCCAACGCATCGATAGAAAAGCAAAATCAAAAGTAAAAAATAATTTTCAATAATTTTAAATTAAGGTTATTGTAATTAACATACAATTTTCTTTTATTGTAAAAAAGCGTGGGGTGCTTTTTAAGATATTTCTATAATAACTCTATTTTCACCAATATCTGTGAAATATTATAACAATTGACTCCAAGCACGTCACGCTTTTCAACAATGAGATTTTTTAAAAATTCATTCTTAATTTATATTTATTGGAAATTATTCTATACTTTTTAGTTTGCCTCAGATATGAAAGAGAGAGGTGTATACAATGAAGGGGAAAGAACAGGTAACAAAGCCGTTGGCAGCTGCTTCTACGCGCCGTCGGTTTGTGAGCCAACGCGCATGCTCTTACTCTGTGTAGAAGCAGAACAAATTAAATTTTTAGTAAAAACTTTTTGTCTATACATATTAACTCATTAAACTACGTGGTAAAATCATCAATTATTCACAATGAATTTCTGAACCTGAAGTATAAAACTCCCGAAAGACTGAGCAGTAACGTTTGCTTTTGGAAAATTTCGTGTAACCTTTAAGAAAATGTAAAAAGTGAAAAATTTTCAAACCTATTTATTCACTTATATCATGGTCTTTAATACTTAGCCCATTAAATAATTATATTTTTAACTTTTATAATTTTTTGATTAAAATTATTGGAAAAGAATTTGATAGTTATAGGAGGTTTGCGTGGAAAATTGCTAGAATTTTCATGAAATGCAAAATCTTTGATAAAGAAAACACGGTATATTCTAAACAAATTAATCAACAACAATACCCTACAAATAAAAAATATTTATCGCATAAATACTAATCGAAACCACAAATGAAACTTTTGGAACTTGCTTATTTCAACGAAGCATTTGGAAAATCGTACGTATCTTTCGGAAAATCTAGTTACAAAAAAAAGTTTCAAATAAATTTTTTAGATTAAATCATTATCTTTTAAGTACACAATGTTAGATGCTTAAGTTGTTTAATTTCTTAATGTTTAGTATGGAAAATTAGTGAAAAAAACGATTTTTTTTTTACGTACTTGTAGATACCTCAATTTGTAGCAAATTTCATATTGTTCATTTTCTATCTTAAAATTAAAAACTTGAAAATTGATGATGTTTAATAATACTCTTAGGAAAATTTGGAATATTTAAAAAACTAATAAAGATATCAGAAAACTTTTCAGATAAATTTTTTAGGTAAGTGCATTGCCTACAATTTTTGATTTGAACATTTTTCTGCGTTTCCATTATTTAAACAATTAGAGTGAAAAAATAAATAAAAAAATTCTCGACCAAAGTTTTTCCGGAAAAATGCTCACCTGAATTAGTAAAGATTTTCACATATTAAAGACAATCCTTTCAACCACCTGAATTTGAATTTCCAACAGGTTTTTACTTTTTGCTGCATATTACGGATATTTTGTGTAATATTACCACGCTACAAGATAATATTACGAAACTACCTACATACAAAGTTTCAATCCTATGGTCCCAAAATTGCGCCTTCTATCGTATAAACAAGATTTATTTCCTCTCCTGGGGGGGTTAACTCCCCAAGCAATTCGTACCAAAACCAATCCCATCCAATATGTCATAGGAAACTACCTACTCACAAACTTTCAATTCTATTGCTCCAAAATTAGACCCTTTATCATGTAAACATGATTTATTTCTTCCCCCAGGGGTCAACCTCCCAACCAATTTGATCCAAAACCAATCCCATCCAGAATATCTTTCGAGAATACTTACTTACAAACTTTCAACCCTATTACTCCAAAATTACGACCTTTATCGTGTGAACAAGATTTATTTCCTCCTCGGGGGTCAACCCCCAAACCAATTCAAACCAAAACCAACACAATTCAAGATATCATACAAAACTACCTAGTTACGAAATTTCAACCCTATTGCTACAAAATTGCGTCTTTTGTGGTGAAAAAAAGATTTATTTTCCCTCAGGGAGGTCAACCCTCAACCAATTCAAATTAAAAGCAAGATATCATAAGAAACTACCTATTTACAAACTTTCAACCCTATTGCATAAAAATTGCGCCCTTTATCGGATAAACAAGATAACCAATTCCAGCCAAAACCAATTCCATCCAAGATATCATACGAAACTACCTGTTTACAAACTTTCAACCCTATTGCTTTAAAATTGTGCTCTTTATCTTGTAAAATATATATATATATATATATATATATATATATATATATATATATATATATATATATATATATATATATATCTGGTGCCAAGCATCATAAAAAGTCATGAAATGAATAACTATCTTGGTCCTAGGTCCAACGCATCGATAGAAAAGCAAAATCAAAAGTAAAAAATAATTTTCAATAATTTCAAATTAAGGTTATTGTAATTAACATACAATTTTCTTTTATTGTAAAAAAGCGTGGGGTGCTTTTTAAGATATTTCTATAATAACTCTATTTTCACCAATATCTGTGAAATATTATAACAATTGACTCCAAGCACGTCACGCTTTTCAACAATGAGATTTTTTAAAAATTCATTCTTAATTTATATTTATTGGAAATTATTCTATACTTTTTAGTTTGCTTTTCTGTCAAAGCCTGTTTCTTAGTTTTTTAAACTATTATTTATTTTCTACAATTTAGTTCGGTTATCTACAAAAGCATATATTTCAGTTTTTTTTAAACTATTAATCATTTTCTATTTTTTAGTTCTGCTAACTATGAAAGCGTATTTTTTATTTTCTTTAACTATGATTTATTTATATTACAATCCAGATCTTTCATATTCTGCCATTGCGATACGTACAAAAAAGTAGTTGCGTAGAATGAAGTGGAGCGATAAACTTAATGGTATTCAAAGTAAACTCGAAAATATAATTTACAATCGTTGCCGACTAACTTCATAAAAACTTGAACAATTTGCCTTCGATTCAAGTAGTTAAGAAATGAATGAAAACAAATTTCGCAATAAAATTCTAATATACCTTCCGTTGCCAATATTATTTTGTAACAATAGTTATTAGAGAATTTCCGTTATCGGCAAACGAAGGTCAATTCTCAAAAGGCTTATTTATGGATTGAGTTTAATTTGAATGAAATATAACCTTATACTGACAATCTCTTAAGAATTTATTCGAATCCGTTAGTCATTCAGTCGTTGGTTATATATGGATGTTAGAAACAGAAACATGCAAATGAGCCGCCAAAAATGCTTGATATTTTGGCTGTCAATTGCTTAATATGCATGTGAATTATAGAGAAACTATTTGTGCTAACGGTCACTGGTTATAAAGGCTGCATTTTGAGGAAAAACATTGAATATTTAAAAAACAAAGCAGATATTTCAATTCAATCCTTGAAATGCACATTCTGAACATGATTTCAAATAGTTGTTGAAGGATACGAAGTGTCTATAATGAAAAAAACTACTTTCCTGAATAATTTCTTGAGATTTACGATCTTATAAATCAACATAGTACAAGCGCAGTAATAAAGTTTATAGTTGGGGTGGGGTAATACATAGCTGTACACTCTTTACAGAAAAAACTCGTGAGCTGCAGAGCTCCATCACTAAGGTCGTATTTTTCGCGCGAAATGCATCGCGTCCAGATTCGATCCTAACGAATTGAATCATATTTTGAAAAATTACGCTTAAATAGCAAACCGAATTGAAAAATAGAAAATTTTTTATTCCTTAAAACAAAAAATTTGCGAAATTTATCGTGGTTGAGAAAAAAAGTTGAAACTAACAACAACTCAATCCACGTACCAGATTTCAACCATCTATTGTAAGAAACAAAATTCGCGAAGTGCTTCGTGTGTAACGTGTAAATTCTCCGCTTAACCGCCGCCACTGAATTGCTGATCGAAATACCGTGATTCACGCTATCAAACTCGTCCAGTTAGGAATGACTTACGTACGACGAGAATATCGAGATAGCATCGAATTTGCACGTGAAACATCTAACATCGTTCTCTTTTGGCAGATATCCGTTTAAGATACAACATCGTTAAGAGTCAAATAATACTCAATATCTATTGAACAAATATTCAGTTTATTAAAATTATTAAGTATCTGTGGCGTCTGATAGACGGTAAGTTATGAGAAGAAATCTAATTATTTCGTATAAATGCATTATCTTGAAAATCTGAATTGATTCCTTGTTTCAAATTGCGCCATTTCATTTTTTTTATTTACCTATATTAAATTATTTATCTTTCAATATTGAAATTATCATCTTAAATTTTTTAATTTAAAATATTTTTGATTTATTTGCTTATTTCACTCTCTCAATTGGTGGTCATATCTTATGTTCAGTTTAATGTAGGAACATATACTGTCTTTCATAGCATCTTTGCTTGAGATAAATCTAAATGTTAATTTGAATTGGCCATCGATACCCTACAGAGATTCTTGGGAGATTTTAAGTTTGAGATTGTATGTTGATTTGCCCCGAATTATTTTAGTCACCTTGGCTGGAGCTAGGAAGCATTTTGATTGGAACTAAAAACCACTTTGTCTGGAACATTTTACGGAAGCCACGATATAACCGCAGCTAGAACTACCAAGCAACTAGGGACGAAGATTTCCAAGTGTGGGGAAAAGATTGGGCAATCACAAGAATACAATCCACCTATAATATAATCAATAAAACGTCGATAGAAAATTAAAGAGAAACACAGATAAGTCTCTTTGTATATCTAATAAGAAAGTAGTAAATACCTTCATTTTATATCTCGTTATTATTTCTGAAAACTAACTAGAACCTATATATGTATAACCAATCTCTCAGCTAGCTCGGGCATATAATAAAAAAGGGAGAGTGGTTACACGTGTACTGGGAGCGAAGAAAGTCGATATGTGATTTGAACGGGGGGAATTAAAATTCCCTAATGAAATCATATGTATTTCATCGATATCCGTTGCAATTTTTAAAATCGGACCAGATCCCAACTTTTTGTCGTGAGACTATAACCCCTTTAGCTTCGCCTCGGGGTAATAATAAAACAATGGTTGTAATAAGTCACAGTTTTTTTCAGTGAAAATTATTAGTGCATCGTTTATTTATTATAAAAGTACATGGCATTATTTTTTTACGAATAATATTCAAATCGTACCGTATATGAAGAAGAAATATTTACTCCAAAAAGAAAAGTATCTACTGTTAATAAATATTTATCAATAGTTAACGAATAATGTTAGAAAAATACCTTTTCCATATTTAATAAATGAATAAATTGTTTCCAACCAAATGAATTTATTTATAGTTAATAAATTCTTCCATCAGTGCATAATTAAACCGCGATGAATATTTTTATGAATGATTTAACTATATTTTGGTGGAGAAATTTTTTTACTTAAGGTAACCCAGTTTTCTCACAATTTTATACTGTTTCTTGCGAAAAAAAATTACGTGATATTTGATGAGACCACTCCCTTCCCCACGTGAGATTGAGTGAGATTTTCCTCGACCTCCTCCACTGCCTAAACACGTAAATAATGGATGTCCCCTTATAGTGATGTGAAAGTATTCGTTCAATTTGTATAGCTTTTTTTTTTGTAAATATAATACAGCAAGAAAACAGTTCCAGATAATCCGTGCATTTAAAATAGTTTTCTTGGTTGAAGTACGATCTATAAATTTTTTTTACAATTTCGATTCACTATTTCAAATCAACAATTTAGTACGCATATGGTAGTTTAAAATAAATATCATTCATGTTTAGTTTTTGTGCTTAAAAGAATTTTGATTCATGATTTAAATTCCAGAAAGGGTGGATAATTGATATATGCTACCAGTTGCAAAAATAATTAGAAGAACATTTGAATTTCATGAATTCGAATGAATAAACGGAAGTTAGAGAATTGCCTTTCTAAGAACATTCACTAAATGTTTCCTATAAGTTTCTAAAATTATGAAATTTTACATCATCTCAAGAAATCTACGAAACTATTCATTAGATTGGAGTTCTGCTGAGTACCCCTATGATGGCTGTTACAGAAAAATTAATAATGATTTCATTAAATCAATTTCGTGACCTCTCGTTAAAAAGTGAACTAACTTATTGATTTTAACCTTGTACACTTACTTATTAGGTTGTATATTAACGATGGAATGGTACACTCCTAAATCAAACTTGGATATTCCATGTAATTTTATCTGCGCTATCTACGAGTTATAACATGGCAATTTTTAATGTTGGTAATTCGCATCGACATATTAGGGTTTCTTTATAGTTATTCAAGTGATCTGAAAGGAACTTTAGCATTTGATAAAAAGCTGTTCGAGAAAAATTTGATCTTGAGTGGGGATAGACATGACATGCTATAATTTTTAGATTTCAAGCAAATGGGCATTCACATGTATATATATATATATATATATATATATGTATATATATATATATATATATATATATATATATATATATATATAATATATATATATATATATATATATATATATATATATATATCTAATCTCTTGATAATTATTAGCAATAACAGGCTGGGTGAATCTTAAAAAACTCGATTTTATTAAAGAGTTGACGTTTCACTTCGATATTCGTAATTGAAATTTCTTTGACATTTATTGATGTGAAGAAATTGAAAAAATAAGGCTGCTTTGTCTTGCTAGTTATTTATTATATGCTATTCAGTCTAATATTAACATTCAAAAATGTTAATCATTAGATGGTAAGGGAAACCAAAGAAACCTTTACCTACGTATGTTTGAAAATAAAAATAATAGGGTATTATTTATCTAACAACAAAGAAATGAGTCATGGGAAAAACATTAAAGATGTGGAGTAAAATTATCGGTATAGTACGTTTATATGGAAGCAGCCGTTGACACGTGTTTCGGACTCTTTGGTCCTCATCAGAACGGCGTAGCAAAGCATTGGATTGAAAATTTGAAGATGAAAATAGTACAACAAACAAAATCCTCTGATACGGAAGACAATCACCCTCATTGTGGTTTATTGTTTGAACTCTCCGGTATGGGAGATTGGTCAAACTTTGCCACGGAGGCGATTAATGCTATCCGCGAGAACTAAGAACGAGTAAATAAACAATAACAAAGAAATTAGTCGCGGGAAAATATTAAATAGGTAAAGCAAAATTATCGGTATAGTTCGTTTATATGGAAGTAGCCGTTTTTAATGAAATTTTTTATTTATTTAGAATTTCAAATCTTTTAGAAAAGTTACTTACAGATAAAAAAAAATAGATCACAGGCAACAACAATTCGAATAAATATATATATATCTATATATATATATATATATATATATATATATATATATATATATATATATATATATATATATATATATATATATATATATATATATATATATATATATATATATATATATATATATATATATATATATATATATATATATATATATATATATATATATATATATATATATATATATATATATATATATATATATATATATATATATATACAGAATGTCCCGAAATTAGACGTCAATATTTCAACCACGTAGGTATTCTACTTCCAAAAAGAGAGATAAAAGTTCATCATATAAACTAGG
>JARQZK010002957.1:402500-444520 GCA_030704885.1 Cynegetis impunctata | reverse complement strand
GAATCTTAAAAAACTCGATTTTATTAAAGAGTTGACGTTTCACTACGATATTCGTAATTGAAATTTCTTTGACATTTATTGATTTATTTTTTCAATTTTTTCACATCAATAAATGTCAAAGAAATTTCAATTACGAATATCTAAGTGAAACGTCAACTCATTAATAAAATCGAGTTTTTTAAGATTCAACCAGCCTGTTATTGCTAATAATTATCAAGAGATTATATATATATAATATATATATTATATTATATATATAATTATTTATTTCACTTGTTGCCTGTGAATATTCATATATATATATATATATATATATATATATATATATATATATATATATAAATATATATATATATTAAGATTTCAAAATATAACTTTTTTAATTTTTGTATGCATATTATTTCTCTATTTTATTGTAAAAATGAAAATCTGAAAGGATTCACTACAACTTCAAGGCTTCGAGAATAAGTATCAAATTTCAAATTTTTCGTTTCACGGTACTGACACGAAATAAATATGCTTAATATTCGATAGAAAAATTATGAAATTCATTTATAAATTATATTATCACACTTCTAAACTCTTTTATATTTTATATTCAACACTTTAATAATGAATAATAGCAATCATAATAATTCACCTAACCATTTATAACAAAGATTAATGGACTACAATCTAAGAGAATTATTTATTCAAAATGTAGTTTTGGGTTTTCATCCGTTTTTTCTCAAATTCTTGAACTTCTACGTAGTGATTGTTTGATTTTGTTCTGAATTATCACTAGCAACATCTTTTTTAAGGTATTTTAAATGTTTCGTTAACTTTCGCGATTTTTCAAATTGCGATGAATTATTATTCAATTTCTTTGTTCGTGGCATTAATCTGGTTTCAATACCAAAAGTAATCAATTTTTTCCACAGCAAAGTATATGCATGAATATTTGATCGAAGAATCAAAACCACTTAATGAATAAAATAAAATACCATTGTGCTGTAATTTAATCCACGTATATTGATGAACTTTCACAGTACTTATGAAAGGCTCCAAATTATTCGGAAATAAAGTATTAATCTTTGATATTTCGTTTTCATTAACGATATCAACGTATATAGATTTAACACGATTTCGCAAAGTCGCCAGAAGAGAATCGAAATTTGACATATCCGTGCCGTATTTCACTTGGTGGTCTGTTAATTTCTTTAAATAGCCGCCAATTCCATCAGCTGAACTTTTTCCATGACCAGCCTCACTGAAGTTAATGATTGAAATAATTTTATCGTAGACATTTTTATACTAAATATTTATTAATAATTACTATAGCTATTAATATAACGAGATTATTATGCGATTTATAATAGTCGAGGACATTGCTAGGTGACGAGGCGACAGCCGAGTCACCTGGCAATGTCCGAGACGGTTTTAAATCGCTAATAATCGAGTTACATTCAAAGCTTTATCGTATCATTGACAACGGCGATGTGAAAATGAAAGCAATAAGATTTTATGTCATTTCATTTCGGCATTTCAAAAAGTCATTAAAATCATGCAAGATTTATATTCCTGATGATATATTAGCTGCAGCCAACACTATAAGGTTGGACTTGCTTCCAGATAATTCTAAAATCCATTATAAAAAATAATATCGGCAGTTTAGTGAGTGGCGAAACAAAGAACATATTCAAGGTGCAGAAGAAACGGTGTTGCTGGTGTATTTCGCAAAACTCTCTGAGAAATATTCTGCTCCATCCTTATGGCCGAAATATTCCATGTTAAAACTTAAGGAATGTGTGGAAAACGATAAATACGGCGCTTTAATACGTTTCATCAAGAAGAAAAATGTTGGATATACAGCAAAAAAGTCAAAAGTATTTACAAGAGAACAAGTCAACGAATTTTTGTTTTTTGTCCCAGATGAGGAATTTTTAATGATGAAAGTTGCTTTTTCAATTGGAATTGGAGGAGCTTAACGAACCAATGAATTAGCGAAGATGACCACTACACGGAAGATGACGTTTTAGAGGACACGCAGACGCTAACGGCGGTGTATCCATCAAGATTGAAAACTGTCGAAAAATTGTTTTATATGTTCATGAAAACTAGTTCTACTATTATTTGGTATCTAACGTATTATGCTTTCGTAACTAACGTATTATATTATGGTAACTAATGTATTATGAGTAACTAAGGTTTTATGTAGGTTTTGGTGCGTTTATGATGTTAATAATTATTAATAAAGATTCAGTATAAAAACGTCTTAATCTTCAATGATACGATAAATATCATAAACGTACCAAAACCTACATAAAACATTAGTTACCATAATTTAATACGTTAGTTACGAAGCATAATACGTTAGAACATGTAAAACAATATTTTGACAGTTTTCAAATTTGATGGATACACCTTGACCTTTAGCGTCACGATCACAGTATATCCTCTGAATATGCTTATAACCGAGCAAGCACTCTTTTCGATTTCGTTCGGTTCCCCAGTGCTTAATCCCTAACGGAAATATTGCCGATTGAATTTTGCGAGCAATTGAAAATTTTTATTTCACACTTTCTACTAAATACCCTCTAGCAACCTTCGCTAATTCGCATCCACCAAGTACTTGTAGGTCTAATGTATCTCCTCCAGGCGCGGATCCAGGCCTGACTTTTGGGGGGGGGGAACTTTTATATATTCAAAAGCCAAAAGTACTGGTATTTGGAGCAATGTAAATCGAGTAGCTCCAATCAAACATTAGGTGGGCCCGGGCATTTGGTAGGGGGGGGACGTTCCCCCCAGTTCCCCTCTGGATCCGCGCCCGATCTCCTCCAGCATGAACAAGAATATTTGCAGAATAACTTCTAACGCAGTGACCAGTAAGTATACATATAAGTATTTATAAGTGAGAGATACTTAGCTATTTTTTGAGGTATTTTAGAGAAGAAATGAAGGCCGCAGGGCTGTACCGTACATTTCCCTTTTCTATAGGATACAAACAATCTTCGGTGAGTAACATGGACTGGCCTTAATATTACGTACTTTTTGAATAAAAGCACAGGATTGACTTAGCCGTCAGATACCATAGCGAAAATCCGTTTCTTGTGGCTTTTCGATTCGGGAATAGTACACAATCGCTTGTCCTCTAAAACGTCAACATCTTCCGTGTCATCTTGCTAATTTATTAGTTCGACAGGCTACTCCAATTCCAATTAAAAAAGCCACTTTCATCTTTAAAAAACTACTCGTATGGGCAGAACACAAATTCGTCACGTGTTCTCTTGTAAATACTTTTGATTTTTTTGCTCTATATCGAACGTTTTCTTCTTGATTAAACGTATTAGGTCGCCGTAGGTATTTGTCGATGGAAATTTCGCAGATGAAGCAGAATATTCCTCCTTGTGAAATATGTCAGCAACACGTTTCTTCTGCACCGTGAACATGTTGTACTTTGTTTCGCCACCCACAGAAACTACCGATATTTTTTTCATAATGGATTTTAGATTTGTCTGGAAGCAGTCCAACCTTATAGTGTGGCTGCAGCTAATATATCGTCACGAATATCAAAATCTTGCATGACTTAATGATCACTTTTGAAATAAACCAAAATGAAATGACTTAAACCCTTGCTGCTTTCATTTTTCGCCATCGCCGTTGTCAATGATACAATAAAGCTTTGAATGTAGCTCGATTATTAGCTTTTTAACACCGTCTCGGACATTAACACCGTCGAGGACACCTAGCAATATGTCCTCGACCATTATGAATCGCATAATAATCTCGTTATATTGATAGCTATAATTACCAAATAGTTATTTTATTGGTATGGTACTGACGGACACAGTACTGACATTTTACACAGTTTTAAATTTATATATTGAATCAATCCATCTGCACATTTTTAGACCTAGCTTTCGTTTGCTTAGTGCCTGGACTGTAACGTACGATAAGGAACTTCCTTCCAACAATTCTACTAAATAAAGTGACTAATGAAGGAGTGCTTATAATTATAATTCTTTGATTTACCATTTGCATACCTAGGTATATATTTTCCGGCATTTCAAATCACTGTAACTTCTGACTTCTGTCCATAAGGTCTTTGGTCCTACAAGGTTCTATAGAATCGCAAATTGAAGGATTTGGTCTCAGATATTTATGGGATTGATTTATATATGGTCTTTTTATAACTTTTCGCCTTATTTTTAGGTACACGACCGCGTAAAAACGTTTTTGAAAGTTTCACAACCATATACGTTGTAAAATATTCCGAGGATTCAAATATGTACTTAGATTCACAGAAGACTCAAAGGAGAAGAGAAAAAATGTAAAAAACCGTAAAATTCTCCTCAAAATTCGCAAAAAATGGTAAAAAATTCCATTGAGAGTCAAATCAAAAGACATCGATTGCAATCAATTGTATACTTTTGGCGTGGAATAACCTTGTTATTATTCTTGAAATCTCTATCAAATGATCATGCTTCAAATACTAAGTCCATTTCGAATGAATTTAAAATTTGAAAAAGAAGGAGTGCAATTTTTTTGCGCTACAAATACATCTTCAGACTCATGGCCCCCTCCAAAACAATTGCCTGGATCCGCCCTTGTAATTATATATATGTATATATATATATATATATATATATATATATATATATATATATATATATATATATATATATATATATATATATATATATATATATATATATATATATATATTTCTATATATAGATATATATGTATATATATATATATATATATATTAAAAAAATTAAAATAAAAGAAAAAAACTTTGTCTAAAAACCAAAAATGAAAAATAACTTTTTATTCGACTAGTTTCGCCTGTTACAGCATTATCAAGACTGAATACATAATTGCAAAGACATCGCTTGAAAATATATAAGTATTTCGGTTCGGTACCTGGGGGTGGTAAAATGTAATCGATGGGTCCAAGTTATCAGAGATTTAACAGTGGGGAGTGGTTTAAGTCTAACTGGTCATTAAGAAGAATGTAATTATGGGATTTTTGGATCTTGTTTATTTCCATGGCTTCCAGGAAGTTTATTATCATACCTTTATCACAGCAATGAAGAATTTTTGGTTTGAAAGAGGATGAGATGTTATGTTTTTTTGACTCTAGATGTTCCCTAAATGCTGATTGTCCGTTTTTCAGATGTTCTTTTAGCCTGGTTTCAAAACATCTCCCGGTCTGACCTATATATGTTGAATTACATTCTTCACAGTCCATTCTATAAATTCCTGTTCTCTTCATTGGATCGACTTTTGACATTTTGTTATTAAAAATCATTCTATCTAATCTGCTGTGACTCGAAAAAGCAGTATTCAAATTATTATTTTTAAAGAATTGAATGATCTTTGAAGAGGGGATGTGCGTATAAGGGATGCTCACAAACTTTAACAGGCGAAACTAGTCGAATAAGAAGTTATTTTCATTTTGTGGTTTTTAGACAAGTTGTTTTCTTATTATTTAATTTTTTTAATATAAATATGAACTACCACAGAGTTGATTAATCGTCCATCGAATTTATTTTATATATATATCTATATATAGATATATATATATATATATATATATATATATATATATATATATATATATATATATATATATATATATATATATATATATATATATATATATATATATATATATATATATATATATATATATATATAAATAATGAGCAGAAAAGTTTATAATACTTTTTATGCGAAATCATGTTTTCAAACTTCTAGAAAATGTGTTATTATACAAGGACCCAAAAATAGTACCTATCTCTTCCTATACCTTAATGATGATCACCTAGAATATAATAAATCTGACGATGTGTGATATTAACATTTCAAAATTTATAAACATGATATGATTTAAAATATTGGAAATATTATCTTGAATTGAAGCTTTCATTTCAATATGTATTATTCTGTTAAATATCTCATTTTCTGGAATTATAACTCAAATGAACATAAGAAATCGTTAATAGTCAATAATCAATGAATATACCTACTAAAGAGGAAAAACTAGTTTGATAAATAAGCAGCAATTTGATTTTTCTAAATTTCATTACCTTTTATGATTATTTAGTGATAATAATACAATCATGTTCTTAGAAAAACATGAACTTTTACTGAGTTCATCTTAGAAATTGAATACATTTGGTGTAGGTACCAACTTTTGATTTGAATTTCATATTATGGTCTGTGAATACATTATAAGCAACTGTCTTCCTATTTTGAACGTTCAGCATTTCATCAAGAATTATCTGCGTCAGCGAAGAGCTTATTTGAATTTCACATGTCTCAGACAGTTTTGCGTTATTCATGTAAGTAAATCTGGCGAAATTTCAATTGATACGTGTACGAGCACTCTAAGCCAGATCAAAACAGTAATTCAATGTAATGTTATATTATTTGATGATTGAAACATAATCTTCATACAAGTGCTACATTCAATGGATTCTTTATTTAGTGAGTAAAAAAGACTAGATAGTGCACGGGAACAGGGTTGCTAGATGTGTTAGAGAAAAAAACTGACTCGATGTGAATTCTAAAAAAGTGGTGGAAAATGGGCAAGAAGCGTGATAAATCTTTCAAATTTTCAATTGAATATTCAGTTTATTTATTGAATATAATAATAGTAGTTCATTTAGTCTAACAGGAAGTCATTTTTGCCCATAAATTAGGTACCTACATATATTCTATAAACTGAAGATAAATATGAATTTCATGAATTCATCAAAATTATATATTTTTCAATCTATATATTTTTTAATTTAAAATTGAAATTAAAATATTCTTTTCCTTCAATAAACTCAATCCAAATAAACCTTTCAAATAATAATTAGTCTCGATCTAACCATAAGGAAATCAAAGTTTCAACTATATAAATTGAATATACCTAAATAGTTGATGGAATCCGTCGTTACTACGTGATAATTTAACATGATTAACAAAACTAAATTTGAATTTACTACGTTTATTATCACAAAATATTTTGAAAAATATAACACTGCGATTGCAATTTCGGTCACTAGACCATCATCGGGCAGATTGAGTTAAGAACTGAATACAGAATAATTATAGATTTGCGCTTACGGGTGGGAAAGGATTATTGCAGGTACCTAAATAGACAAGAGGAACATATTTCAAGAAGGGCTAATCGAGTGAATTTCACAAATTGGTACAATACAATGTTCTTAGAAAAGTCATTATTGTTTAAATACACTAAATATAGGAGAATATATCAAGTCAATCTGGTCGTTCAGCAAGATATCTTTTGCATTATTATTGAGTTTAAAAATTTCTAATGATTCTAAGTAAGTAAGTTTGGTTCCTTTCGGTAATTTGTGCATGATTTGAAAATTATCTATTTGTGGAAATGGGTGGTGGTTTTCACGGCAATGATTTGAAAACGTTGAATCCGTTTTATTTTTCAAAAAAGATTGTTGGTGTTCTTTAAATCTTGTCTTGAACGATCGACCAGTCTTACCTATATATACTCCTTTACATACAGGACAAATCAACTTATAAACTCCTGAACTTTCAAATTTTGAAGTGATATCTTTGGCATTGAATAAAAATCCTGAGAGTTTTGTCTTAGGTTTGAAAGCAATTTTAATATTACATTTAGGTATGACATTAGCAACTTTTTCTGTTAGAGGACCAAAATATGTTAAAGATGTGAATTTTTCCAATTTTTTTACTTTTAATTGGGGATATATGCTGTTGTACGCTAGTTGATTACGTTTCTTGTTTATCATTTTATCTATCAAACTTGTATGAAAACCATTATTTGACGCAATTAGTTTTATAGTCGAAATTTCTTTCGCTAAATTTGTTACGGATAATGGAATTGAAAACGCTCTGTGGATCATTGAATTAAAAGCTGAATGTTTATGGGAAAGGGGATGATTTGAATCCGACGGAATACATATATCCGTGAAAGTTGGTTTTCTATATATATCGAAACTCAAAGTATTATTATTATGAAAGATAGTTAAATCCAACAATCTTTTTTGAAAAATAGAACGGATTCAACGTTTTCAAATCATTGCCGTGAAAACCACCACCCATTTCCACAAATAGATAATTTTCAAATCATGCACAAATTACCGAAAGGAACCAAACTTACTTACTTAGAATCATTAGAAATTTTTAAACTCAATAATAATGCAAAAGATATCTTGCTGAACGACCAGATTGACTTGATATATTCTCCTATATTTAGTGTATTTAAACAATAATGACTTTTCTAAGAACATTGTATTGTACCAATTTGTGAAATTCACTCGATTAGCCTTTCTTGAAATATGTTCCTCTTGTTTATTTAGGTAACTGCAATAATAAATTCGATGGACGATGAATCAACTCTGTGGTAGTTCATATTTATATTAAAAAATTAAATAATAAGAAAACAACTTGTCTAAAAACCACAAAATGAAAATAACTTTTTATTCGACTAGTTTCGCCTGTTACAGCATTATCAAGACTGAATACATGTATTTAGTCTTGATAATGATGTAACAGGCGAAACTAGTCGAATAAAAAGTTATTTTCATTTTGTGGTTTTTAGACAAGTTGTTTTCTTATTATTTAATTTTTTAATATAACTGCAATAATCCTTTCCCACCCGTAAGCGCAAATCTATAATTATTCTGTATTCAGTTCTTAACTCAATCTGCCCGATGATGGTCTAGTGACCGAAATTGCAATCGCAGTGTTATATTTTTCAAAATATTTTGTGATAATAGACGTAGTAAATTCAAATTTAGTTTTGTTAATCATGAATATACCTAACTTATTATGAATTTTTATTCAGTTGTATTTACAATTAGAAGAAATAGACCACAATAATTGTTTATTGACCTTATTTCTCTATGAAATTAGTACATGAATATGGTATATTATAACATACGCTAAGTTCAGTATAATCAAAATACTGGACGCTCTAGGGTCAGGCTTTCTTTTAATTTATCTAGAGGACAATACACTAAAATGTCTGGGTGAATACCGAAAACCTGGAAACCCTGCACACGAATAATGTCAGTAGCAAAAATTTTAAAATTGAATTTTCATTGGGATATGTACGATGTTTAAGAGTAAAGAATAATTTCAAAAAAGATCAGTTTCACTTCTCATTTTCGTAACTTGTAGTCACACATTTGTGAAACTGACTACTATGCTTTGGTTGGAAAGTAAAGTTTTGCTAACTATTTCTACATAAAACGATATGCTCTTCCGCAAAAAGACTTATTTCCAGTTATAAATTGAGTATAATAATAAATAACTAAAATAGACTACATCAAATCATATCCAATTTTCTTGTATGGTAACGTTTCTTAGAAAAACCTGCCTTACACAATTTGCAGGTTATGAGGTTACTTCAAAATTATTGAGTAATAACAGGGTAATGAGAGGAATGAAATGTATTGTTCCTTTTTCATTTGTTGAAGTTTTGTTGAAAAAAATTTATTCTGAATTAATTAAGTTGGACAAACACATTATTCTGTCTACCAGGAAAAATACTCTCAAATTATGTTAAAAATTCACCTTCTTCACATATAATTTGTATTCTATCAACATATATTTGGTTCTTATAAAATAGTTAAAGAACGAATGAGGTGACGAAAAAGCTTGATGATTAGAATATGTAATAGAATTTCGTTTAGTTTTACTCACGTTAGTTAGTTGGATTATGCTGCGAAATAAGATATAGGTTACTCTTGTTTGTGTTTTATTTTTGTTGTGTAATACGAGGTTCAAACATGTATATACTGTTGTTGATTTTGTTGCTAAATGTTTGTTCTTGTTGCCATGGGTATAATTGTTGCCGAAACATAATGCAAATTTTAAGTAACATTTAAGAACATTTTGTAACAACTGAGATTGAATTCTCGCACATTACTTGGTGAAACATCATGAAGAATAAAGTTCTTTAAAATAAAAACACTTGGCTTATGTTTCACAATAAAAAATATTTAGATACTGTATTTAGCAGTAACGAAAAGTCGACATGTTTCGGGTTATGAACTCATTATCAAGACTGACTACAGGAGAGTATTACATCTTATTTTATAAAACAGACAAAAGCAAAGGTGATACCTGAAAATCAGTTTGTTCGTTTACAAGGGGTAATTGACTATTATGGGCGGAACTTATTTCGAGAATTTCAAGAAGGTCAAGGCGTTTTCCCTTGTTACCTGAATGTAACAATTTGGTTTTGTTGAAATCCAGGAAGTGATTGAATTTTATACAATGTTCAGAGAAGCCAGTGGTATTTTTGTTTTGTAAAATTGACTTTTTATGTTCTTCAACACGAATATTTATATTCCTTCCTGTCTGTCCAATATAGAAAGCAGGACATTCGTCGCAAAATATTTTGTAGATACCACTGTTTTCTCCGATGTCAGATTTTTCTTTATTATTGACCAAGAATGACTTCAAGTTTCTTTTATTTGTACATATTGTTTTAACGTTATTTTTCGATAGTCTGTTACAAATTTTGCTACTCAAATTAGGCACATAATTTATTGGGAAGTATTTTTGCTCTTCTTTAATAGTTTGCGTGGGGTATATTGAATGCAGATTCTTTATTCGTTTTTTCCCAATGAGCTTGTCGATAAGACTTTCATTGTAACCGTTATTGATGGCTAATAATTTAATTGTATTAACTTCAACAAATTTTCAAACTGAAGTTAATACAATTAAATTATCAGCCATCAATAACGAATGAAGTATCTGTTGCATTCAATATACCCCACGCAAACTATTAATGAAGAACAAAAATACTTCCCAATAAATTATGTGCCGAATTTGAGTAACAAAATTTGTAACAGACTATCGAAAAATAACGTCAAAACAATTTGTACAAATAAAAGAAACTTGAAGTTGTTCTTGCTCAATAATAAAGAGAAATCTAACATCGGAGAAAACAGTGGTGTTTACAAAATATTTTGTGACGAATGTCCTGCTTTCTATATTGAACAAACAGGAAGGAATATAAACATTCGTGTTGAAGAACATAAGTCAATTTTACAAAATAAAAATACCACTGGCTCCGAACATTGTATAAAAATTTAATCATTTCCTGGATTTCAACGAAACCCAATTGGTACATTCAGGTAACAAAGGAAAGCGCCTTGACCTTCTTGAAATTTTCGAAATTAGTTTCGCCCATAATAGTAAATTACCCCTTGTAAACGAACAAATGGATTTTCAGGTATCAGATTAGCTTTTGTCTGTTTTATAAAATAAGATGTAATACTCTCCTGTAGTCAGTCTTGATAATGAGTTCATAACTCGAAACATGTCGACTTTTCGTTACTGCTAAATACAGTATCTAAATATTTTTTATTGTGAAACATAAGCCAAGTGTTTTTATTTTAAAGTTTATACATTATACATTTTGTAACATTTAAGGAAACAAGCAACAGAAACAAAAATGTTCCTTAGTGTTCCTCCAGTGGAACAGTGCCTTAACATTTATGAAATTTTCGGGAATTTCTGACTTAGTACTTACTTTCATAGAAGAAATCAAGATGGATTGATATTTTTAATAGGGCTCCTTTTTTTATTTTTATCTATATGTGTACTCTCAATGTTCATTTTAATTTTTGGAAGGGTTGATTAATATTAAATTTAAAGCAATATTTCAATAGTATCTCTATTGAAAATCATATCAATTTTTTCTTACTATATTGATCAGAATGTATGATACGTTTTACGTTCATTATGAAATAGAAGAAGAGACAAAATATTTTTCATTACCAATTCGTTTTTTGTAGCGTTTCTAGTTTATGTTTATCTTTTCTGTTTATATGTATTTTGAATATTTCATCTGGTATCATTTCAATTGATGTACAAATATGTACCATTTGAAGTTTTTGCTTTAGATAATACGTATCATAGGCTACAGAAAAGAGTTAATTATTATATCTAATAGGAAAAATTCAGTATCATATGTGTTTTAAAAATCATGTGCACACTCACCCTTATTCTTCATGCTTATATTCTTGAGTGGAAATTATATGCATATCCTATCTCGTATAGAAAAAACTTTTGACTACCTTCTTAAATGAAACCGGCTATCCTTAAAATTCTCAATGAATTAAACGAATGTCACTTAAATTAGCCTTGAAATTCATTCGTCTGTTTCGAAAAATTCTAGTCTGCGTGACAGAAAAAAAAACTACCCGAGCAACTTTTTTCTTACTGCCCTTATTCTAATTGAAGGGCAGCCAGTAAAACGATGCCACATTATCACATTAACCGGTTTTGGTCAAATATGCAGATTATACGAGTTTAAGGGATCGAACCACTGCTACGGGAATAATCTGTTTTAACATGAAACTCATTAAATACAAATAAAGCCCCAATAACTATAATTATATAATTTCTATATCCAATATTTGAAGAAATTATACAATCTGAGCATTGGCTTGCTTGTTATCAGATCTTTGAAATGAGATTCATTGAAGTTTTTCTTATGGAGCAATTATTTCCACTTTTATAACTTAGACTTGAATTTTGTATCAAATATATCAAGAAAAGCGAATAAAATATAGTCATAACTAGCCTTGAACAAATGTTAAAAAATAACAATGTCATTAAACCTACTGTTATACATAATTATTATAGTATATTTATAAATATATATATATATATATATATATATATATATATATATATATATATATATATATATATATATATATATATATATATATATATATATATATATATATATATATATATATATATATATATATATATATATATATATATATATATATATATATATATATATATATATATATATTTGATAATATTATTAGCAATAACAGTTGTGGTGAATCTCAAAAAAACTCGATTTTATTAAAGAATAATTTGAACGTATTTCGAACATTACGTGGGTAAAGGTTTCTGTGGTTTCCTTTACCATCTAATAATAACAGATTTCAATGTTAATATTGGACTGAATATCACGTAATAAATAACAGAGAACGGCCACAGCCAAAAAAATTTTGATGAAACACAGTAGTCTTTTTTAACTTTTCAAATTTTTTCAAATCAATAAATATCAAAGAAATTTCAATATTTCCAAAGTCTTGAAAAAGCCACGAATGTTATGGCGAAACGTCCACATTTTAATAAAATTTTTGAGATTCTTTAAGCCTGTTATTGCTAATAATCATCAAAAAGTTGGAAATAGTTCACAGGCAACAACAATTCAAATATATATATATATATATATATATATATATATATTTATATATATATATATATATATATATATATATATATATATATATATATATGCTGATTTTTACTCAAATCTTAGTATACCAGATTACATGAATGTTAAAAAAATATATAACTACAAGAAATCAATTAATGGCAAGATGGGGAGGTAATTCTTCATGTTAACTTGCACATACCACATCAAGTATTTAATTAATTCATCAGGAGAACATGAGTTAGGTCTATTTGTTCATTCAATAAGTTACCAGAATTATTATAGCATTCAACTTCTAGGGCTTTTTAAAAGTTAAATGAAATTCACTACTCTCTTTCTCTCTCTCTATCTCTCTACGTGAAGTATGGAAATCTGTATTGACTGAATGATTCTTATGTTTGTATGTGTTCTACGATATGCATTTTTTTACAATCACCACATGACAACCTCTAGAACACTCGATTTTGATAATTTATCTGTTTTTGATTTATAGTTCCTTATAAATTGGGTTTATTCATGTGGTTTACGATATTAATACTATAATGTGAAAATATTGATATCAGTTCTTCACTTACCGGTTACCGGTATAAAATAAACATTGCCAACCGCTTTGCAAAGCAAAACAACTTGTTTTATTGCAGAAGTGAAGTTCTTTTTGATAATATTACCAATTTATCGTGGATTACAACAATTCAACACTAATGCATACACACACACACACACACATATATATATATATATATATATATATATATATATATATATATATATATATATATATATATATTATTATATAAAGAAATAGAGCTATGTGTACATATTATAAAAGTAATCTCAAAATAAGTTTCAACTTACCTAGATAGATTACTGCTTGGAAAAGTTCTTGAATAATAACATACGTATCAGTTGAACGGCCATACACATGTGTGTTTATACCTGCTGCTTCACAGCCACAATTGACTGAATTTTAAGATGTTCCTACTTTTAACCATCTCAGATCAACAGGTAAGGCATTCCTGGGTGGCGTCTTGCTCTATAACCTTGATCTAACTGAATTTAAAGTATCTAGTAAGAAGTGACACCTCTTATTCAATATAGGCTTTCCTGAGCGTACAAATTACAATTTCAAACTTTGTGCTTAAATTGATATGGTTATAATTCTATAGCGATTATTTAAATGGTCGGCGATTGAAGGAACATTAAATACAATTATATTCGTTTAATGGATCAAGATTTAACATCTTTAGAACCAGAAGATTATATCCCATTGTAAATGAATATATATATATATATATATATATATATATATATATATATATATATATATATATATATATATATATATAAATATATATATATATATATATATATATATATATATATATATATATATATATATATATATATATATATATATATATATATATATATATATATATATATATATATATATATATATATATATATATATAGATGTGTGCGTGTGTGTATTTATTCATTCATTTATTGACTATAACGATACTGTACGCATTATAAACATAAAAATATAGCTGACGTTGTTGATTTTCCATGAATGGATCTGCAACAACAAAAAACGCTTCAGCATAACTGTGTCGCTAATCTCATATTTTTCTCTTATAGAGAAGGTACATTAGGTTATAATTGAAGAAGTATCATGCTAGTTAACCCTACTGCGAAAAGCATTGCGTATTGGATGCGACACGGTCACAGATGCGATTCCAATGGAAAACAGTCGCCTGGAAGTTCAGCGCGTCTATAACAATACATGAAATCCTTACATTAAAATGGCAGCGAATAGGAAAAATACTTGAAACTGACGAAGGATCGTACTCCAATATCAACTCAACTTTACACCCTATAACTCAATCTCCAGCTGTGGAAATGCGCAAATTCTTGAGAACGAAATAATAAGGAATGTCTACGTAACAATGGTGGCGGTTCAAAAAAGTTTATAGCTCTAAAAGGTACATACTCAGCAACAATCTTTGAAGAATAGGGGTTTTTGCTCCATACACCATTCAAAAGGCTTTAGAAGACTGAGTTTCAGATATGTTGTCCTTTATTGATTTCCTCATTTTTTGCAACTTATTTAATTGATATTTGCTCATGCACCCCCTGCCAATCGTTTATCAGAAGATTGGAGATGCCGAAATTGTGATTGAATTCACCAAAATTTTGCTACTTTCCTGCTGCGTAGGAAACAACCCCAGATACAGCAAATTTGCTCGGATGGGAGCAGATGAAAATGCCAATCTATACTAGGATACATACATCGAAAATTTTGGAAAATCGGATATAAAAACCACTTTACTAAATACTAGACTTTCGATACAGCGGAAGAGTTTATTAATATCTGTAAAAATACGACTGAAAAAAGAGAAAACAAATTCATCATCAAAATATATGATTATTCTAGAAGGGCAAGCTAGCGACAAATATATTGCGATGAAGAGAATATAAAAGGCCTACGTTGTTCTGATCTACGAGGACGTAAAGCATTCCCAGTGGAAATATATTCAAGGAGGAAAAATAGAGATATAACTTGTTGGGTTTAACATAAACAATGAAAACCACGTAGACATAGCCATCCATTGTTCGTAAAATAAGATTTCCAAATAATTATTTACTAAATGGGCACTATGGAGAGTTCCCCCCATAATTTTGATAGAAAAGGTTTCAAAGATAGGCAAGGGGCAAGTTGTCTAAATAGTCAACTTCAAAATTCATGGATTCTGTTTTTGAAGTTATGGTGTCACAAATGTATCACAAGTTCTTGAAATAACTTTATCATAAGTTTAAATAATCTTCGTTTATATAATTTAACCAGGGTGTCATCACGATGATTTGAAATGTCAAATACGACTGTGGCTATCCTAGATCTAATTGTTTATTGTTGATTAAATGCAAAATCGCCATACAAAAATATAAAATTGGCAATATTTCGAAAACTAAGAATTCTAGGTATGAATAACCTTTTACAAAGTTACCTTAATTTTTGATGCTTAATACTATAAAATAAGAAAAATGGGGGGTTTCCATTTGAAAAAATTAATTTTTATCACTTTTCTCAATCTCATTTTAGATCTTATATTTTGAACACCCTGTATGATTAGTTATCCAAATATTATATAAAATCTATTGAAGTATGTCCTTCTCAAAAAGGAATCCAACCCAAAGTAAGCAATAAGGGCTTCCTTGTAGGAACAATTGATAATTATATTAGGACTTGCAATTGTCAATTTGGACATAAAAACTTAAATATGTCAAAAATGCTTAGACTTAGGTATAGGACATGATGCACAAAATATGGGGAATCTTGGGTTGAATTCAAAAATTTAATAATATATAGGGTATCCTATTTAAAATAAGCGACTTAGGGTCTATTTCCGGTATAACTGGAAATGCCGAATGAATGAAAGTGTTTTAGCTGAATAGGCCCCAAGATATCTAGCTAGTTTCCAAAATTTCAAATTTTTCCTAAATTAAGTTTCTGAGATATCGATCGATGCAGTTCCTGATGGTCCACACTGTATATATATATATATATATATATATATATATATATATATATATATATATATATATATATATATATATATATATATATATATACAGGGTTGCGATAAAGTATGGAACCAAGTAAATATCTTTCGAACGAAAAGGAGAATATTTATGAAATTTTGCAGGTAAGTCCAATGGCGCAAAATGCATCTGATGTATGATTTTTTGTTGATAATATACTTCCGGTTGTACCGGAAATAGACCCTAAGTCGCTTATTTTTAATGGGATACCCTATATATTATTAGATTTTTGGATTCTACTTAACATTCTAGGCAGATTCTATGCATCATGTCATATACCTAGGTCTAAGCGTTTTTGACATATTTAGGTTTTTATGTCAAAAACGACGATTGCAAGCCCTAATATAATTATCAGTTGTTCCTATAAGTCAGCCTTTTTTACTTACTTTGGGTTAGATTCCTTGTTGAAAAGGACCTACTTTAATAGATTTTGTATAATATTTGAATAACTAGTCATACAGGGTGTGCAAAAAATAAGATCTAAAATGCGATTGAGAAAACTGACAAAAATCAATTCAACTTCTTTTGAGTTTTTTACATTACCGTAAAAAAACGTTCAGATAAACAAATTGATGTTGTGTGTATGCATATGTAGTAAGTAATAAACGAGTATAACGATGATTTGAAATTCAAATACGATCGTTGCTATCCTAGATCTAATTGTTTAACGATTGAATGCAAAATTGCCATATAAAAATATCAAATTGGCAATATTTCGAAAACTTCAAATTTTAGGTGAAGATAACCTCATACAAAGTTACCTTCTTTTTAAATGCTTAATACTACAAAATAGAGAATATGGGGGGTTTCCATTTGAAAAAATTGATTTTTGTCAGTTTTCTCAATCTCATTTTAGATCTTATTTTTTGAACACCCTGTATAACTAGTTATCCAAATATTATTCAAAATCTATTGGAGTGGGTCCTTTTCAACAAGGAATCTAACCCAAAGTAAGTAAAAAAGGCTTCCTTATAGGAACAATTGATAATTATATTAGGGCTTGCAATCGTCGTTTTTGACATAAAAACCTAAATATGTCAAAAACGCTTAGACTTAGGTATAGGACATGATGCATAGAATCTGTCTAGAATCTTAAGTAGAATCCAAAAATGTAATAATGTATAGGGTATCCCATTTAAAATAAGCGACTTAGGGTCTATTTCCGGTACAACCGGAAATTATTATCAACAAAAAATCATACATCAGATGCATTTTGCGCCATTGGACTTACCTGCAAAATTTCATAAATATTCTCCTTTTCGTTCGAAAGATATTTACTTGGTTCCATACTTTATCGCAACCCTGTATATATATATATATATATATATATATATATATATATATATATATATATATATATATATATATATACACAGTTTGTCACAATAAGTTGGAACCATATGGAAAACTTTTTTATTATTCATTTTAGGAAAAAAAGTTATACTTTATAAAAAGTTCTGTATGTTCTAAAATCTAAAATACAATCATCAGATATAAAATTTTTTCAGTCGTATACGCGGTGTGTCGAAAAATATGAATTTTACTCAAGAGTAAAGTACCTTTATATTTGAAAATATCGAAAATTGTTAGGGAAAAAAGTTGTTCAAAACTGAAAACTACGCTCAAATATGCAATTGCATCCACTTACAAAAAAAATCATTTTTTCTTATTTTGTCAACAATAACAATTCAAATTTAACTGTAGTTACATGTAATCTAGTATGCACTGACAAAGAAAATGATTTGTTGATTTGTTAATAGCAAGATATGTTTCACAGTGAATGTCAAAACGCATTAGAAGTAATGAGACACATAAAAATGGTAGCGATATTATCTTGTGAAGAAAAAAAGAAATTGTTTTGATTGTGGGAGAAAATTATAAGACGCATAGGGAAGCAGCGACTATTTTTAATAACAGACATCCCAATAAAAATATTTTTTTGACATTCACTGTCAAACATATCTTGCTATTAACAAATCAACAAATCATTTTCTTTGTCAGTGCATACTAGATTACATGTTACTACAGTTAAATTTGCATTGTTATTGTTGACAAAATGAGAAAAAATGATTTTTTTAAGTGGATGCAATTGCATATTCAAACGTAGTTTTCAGTTCTGAACAACTTTTTTTTTTAACAATATTCGATATTTTCAAATATAAAGGTACTTTACTCTTGAGTAAAATTCATATTTTTCGACACACCGCGTATACGACTGAAAAAATTTGATACCTGATTATTGTATTTTAGATTTTAGAACATGCAGAACTTTTTATGAAGAATAACTTTTTTTCCTAAAATTAATAATAAAAAAGTTTTTCATATGGTTCCAACTAAGTGAGACAAACTGTATATATATATATATATATATATATATATATATATATATATATATATATATATATATATATATATATAACATAATGTATGTAATATATATGTTATATTTATTATATTGATTTCAAAGGTTCTGAATAAAATTTTCGATTTGGGTTTGATTTGATTTTGCAAGTTTATAGCTGAATCATCAAACTTCAGCAAAATTCTTCAAATTGATCTGATTACAGTTGATCAGATGATTAAATTTGAATGAACCTTGGATGAAAAAAAACGCATTATTGCTATAATAAAGTAATGAATTTTTAATTTGTTATGATTGAACTTCTTCAAACTCGAACCGTTATCAATTATTATAATTTTTAGTAAGAAAAACAAAATTTACTAACATAACCATGTTATAAGGTGAACGACAGTTTAACTGAATCAATATTTCTGTAATTTCATGTGGTTTTCATATGACCGGTATTTTTGGGGACTCTATGAAGAAGTTCCTACTTTCATTAAAGATATGCGTCATACAAATTTCTCAATCTGTAGGTTTTTGTTGATAAATTTATGTTTTTTATATTAAAAACAATTGTTGTCTCCAGGTATACTCACTCAAGAATATGTGCAGACAATGGGTAAGCAAAACTTCAGTGAAGTTCAACAGAATCATAATCTACCAACTTCAGAACAATGGTACCTGGGTTCAACAATTCTAAAAGTGTAGTGGAATAATTAGATCTGAAGAAGAGATTCATTTATTCATGTTATTTCGAAACATGTTTGGAAATTGAAGGAAACTATATGTAAGTCATCAAAGTATGCATTTCTAAATTTTAACATTGTGTTAATATAAAAAAATGCTCGACAAAATTAAATTGCCAGAATATTCTCATGTTTTCTGTTTTTGCAATTAATTTTCATTTAGAACGCATATAAGTTTGAAAAATTCTCAAAATAAATACTCTGCAAATATTTGAATATCTGTTAATCTACCGAATGTGAAAACTTCTATTTACTCGAATTATATTTAGGTAGCACCAAGTGTACGGAATGCCAACTTATTTCATTCACAATATGATTATAGTTATAGATCTTTGTTCTGAAACTTGTTGTCCACATCAATATAATTAATATCATCTAATATTCATATTGAGCTGAGTTTATGGAACTTCGATTTTCAAAAATGCACCGATAATGTGTTTCACACGTTTCAGTTGTCCTTGTTCCATCTTTTATCCACTTGAGGAATTTGTGACAATTTCAAACTGGAACCCTATTTTAAATCATCGATGAAACATATTTTGAAATAGTTCTCTGTATTTTGTTTCAGGATATTAAGCATAATAATGTATAACTCGGGATTGGTACTACGCCACCAAGGATTCGCTTCAATTTGCTTTCAGATACAAACTGAGAATATTGATGTATATTGATTAAAATGTACTTCATTAACCATCAGCTTGAGCTTCAGCAATATATACCATCGTCATCTTCAACCACCAATAATCCACAACTGTATGGAGGTCTTCTCTAAATTCTACCAATTTCATCTATCCGCTGCTCATTATTTTCAACTGAATATGCCAACCTCAACTACTACATTGGCTATGAAGGCTATGAAGTTACAAGTTAGAAAACCGACTTTATCAAATAGTTAAGGTTTCGTCACAAACATCAAAAGTTGTGAGAAAGTCACCAATTTCGTGTCCAAACGTAACTGTTCAATAGGTTTTCTAACTCGAATGGCCTGTTATTGCTAAGAAAAGACAACTAAGTGAATATATATATATATATGTATATATATATATATATATATATATATATATATATATATATATATATATATATATATATATATATATATATATATATATATATATATATATATATATATATATATATATATATATATATATATATATATATATATATATATATATATATATATATATATATGTATATATATCGTCGGCTTAATATGCAAATCACATAAGTACCAAAACCCAAAGTTTACAGGAGAGGAAAAAAACTGTAAATCTGTGGAAGTGCTTACGTGATTTTTTTTATATTCTTAGGTAACGTTTAATTAATTCTGTTTGTGCATTTGAATGTAAAAAAAATGTCAAAATTTGAATTTCCATTATTTTGCTGGACTAATGTGATTTTCGGAATATTTTCTTTTTTATTTTGGAGTTATGGGATTTTCGCCGAATAAATGAAACGACTGTATTTTAGGGAATAAGTTTATTGAACATATAAAAAAACTAAAAAATGAAATACACACGAGTTTCCAGAAGCGTGTTCAAACTAAGAATAAGGTAATTGTTCATAAAAAGCATGATAATCTTGAGTTATGCTTGCCTTCAAACTCATAAGATGTTCATACTTTGACTTTTTAATTGGAATTCGACATGAGTATAGAGGTGGAAAATCTTCAATTTTGGTTCGAATGTTGTAATTTTTCTTACGTCGAACTGGGAGATTTGACCATTCATGAATGTGTCTCAATTTGTATTGGATTGTGCCATCTGGATCATATCTGAGTTGTCTTATAGAGTTCACTGTGGCAGAAGTTCCAGGTCTAATTGAAGGGTAATATTGTAGAGAACTAAAGTTTTTGAAGAACTGGTGGTTTAAATGTTCAAATTTATATGGAGAAGGATGTTTACGTGCAGTTCTGCATATTGTGATATAGTCTGCAGGAACATTTATCACTGCATTTTTCAACTGCCTCTCAATTGTGGAGTGCATGGAATCGCACTCCATTTGGGTGTGCCCACGCTCTAGGTATTTTTGGAAAATGGTAACATTTTTCAAAAGTGCTAAATTTAGTAACGCATTGGATAATGTCGCGTTTCTGTTCTTACTTACACATCCATCACTGTAAATGATATAATATGGCACTTGATGTTTATCAATTTCACTAGCAAGAAAATTCACTATAATTGAAGCATAGACATTTACTGTTAATCCTCCCTCCGATTCGAGCCAAATGAAGCATGCTCCGTCTTCAGTTTTCAGATCGTAAAATGTGAAATTGTGAACAGCTAATTTGGTTTTATAGTAAAGTGCTGATGCATTGGATTTCGGTGCTAGCAAAACAGCTTGCATATCCATAGTGTACACTTTGTATTCGTCTGTGGAATTGTTTCTTGATCCTTTTCTGATCTTGCTTCTTCCTTTTTCTCCTGATGCGATGTATAAATCTCTTCCCCAACATTCTTTGTTCTATAGGAAACACATAAGTCGCATTCATCTTTTTTTGGAATGAAAAGGCTTAAATTCAAGTCAGAAAACATGTGGTGGAATGTGGCTACAGATAATGGTCGTTCATTTTCATAGTTTGTTGAACAATATGTTTTGTAAACATCATATAATTGACTTATGGATTTCAATACAGGTTCCAGATAAAGTTTTTCCGTAGAACTTCGGCAATAATGACTTTCCATTTTTGGCAATAGATTAAAAAATTCTTTTAAATGTCTTCTTCTTAGTTCCCTGCTGTTTTCTTCTTTAGTCTCGTTTTGGTTAATTTCTTCAGTATCAGGTTGTTCTTTTTTTTTCTTCTTTCTTTCTTGCTGAGTTGTGTTAAGACTCTGCTTCAGCCAGTTATTAATGGTCAACTGTTTCATAGCTAAAGTATTAGCGAACAAAGTTTTGCATACTCTTATTTTTGTTATATCTATTTTCTTTAGAGAGAAAATATAAGTGCATGTTCTTCTACTGTATTCCTCATTCTTCCTATTTCTGTTTCTTTCTGTATTTTTACTTTAGACTTGCGTTGTTATAAATACCTGCTCTTCCGCCCAAGACATTTTCCAAAATTGCTTAAAGACTAATTCTCTGTCATCGTCATTAAACTGAGACCACTGCAGCTTTGATTTTTCATTAGTTACGCACTTACATCTATCTTTTAATGTTTTCTGTGGTTTTTGGAAATTGTACATCCAAACATCATCAATTTTCTTTTTTCCTAAATATTCTAAACCAGTCTCCCTTTTTCTTTTATTTTTCTCCTGCTCCCAGTCTTTAGTATCAATATGCCTTCTTTTGCGTCGCATTCGAGTTTTTTGTGCTGATTTATCTCCCAATCCTATTTCCATTATTGTGTTTTGTTGTTCGAGATTGTTGTTTCTTCCAGTTCTTCATCAGATGAACTAGAATCAGGTTTCCAGACATCTAGATGTCGGTTTTTGGAGCTTAGTTCTGGGTCATCTTGTCTTTTTGTTTTTTCTGCGCCTTGGTCCTCTTTTTCGATGATTAGGTCATATAGGTCACGGTTTTCACTGCTTAGTTCTGAATTTTCAAATTCGTTAAGATACTGAATGTCGTTAGAAGTTAACATATTACTGAAACTACCTTCATCTTCAACCCCATCGGTAATTTCAGGAATATCTATAATATCAAACTCCACATTGGACACAGTATAGAGCATCTCGTCGTTTCTAACGATCGGTTGGGTTGTTTTGCAAATTTCTTCATGATGGTCCTTCATTATCTCGTCCAGGTCCGTTATATCAGTTCTATTATCGCCACTTGCAGGAATGCTACAATAATTATTACGAGCCATTTGAAGCAATTTCAGAGTTCTTGCGGACATATTGTCGCGATTCTGTAAAAAACAATAACGTTATTTTCGCACAGTTTGCAAAGAAAGATAATATTAAGACCTAAACCAATTTTAAGGAATTTTTAAATATGAACGAAAAATAAATAAGTCCAAGATCGATTCACGTTTCAATGATGTAAAATCACATGAGTCCTCAACCCATAATATCGATGAAATTCGAGTGTTATCACTAATTTATTTACTGAAACTACTAACAATTACATAAATACACTTATCTGCTGTTCCTAAAAAGTATTATTACAATTTATAATCAACAAGTTAACTAAAAGCCATTGAAAAATCAACAGCACAGCCAATTCACTAGCACCAACCATATAAACATTGGACATAGGTGGTTTTCTTGTTGATTATATTAGGGGCAGGACTTAAGTGAATTTCTAGCTGCGGGTTACGTCAGCTAGAAGATTTTTTGGGGTTGTGTGAATTTCTGCACAGGTGCGCACAAATCTCCCTGACATAACAACTCAAATATCACAAATTCACCCAAAAGTGGACTTATGTGATTTGCATAATAAGCCGATATATATATATATATATATATATATATATATATATATATATATATATATATATATATATATATATATATATATATATATATATATATATATATATATATATATATATATATATATATATATATATATATATATATATATATATATATATATATATATATATATATATATATATATATATATATATATATATATATATATATATATATATATATATATATATATATAGAGTACACCTGTTATGGACCGATGGTTTTGATTTGAGGTGAAGTGAAATTCTCCAAATCATCTAGTTCTGTAAAGTATTCGTTAAGGTTCCGGGGTAAGTTTTCAAGACAATTTATAATGAAATAGAGAATTTCATCATTTTTCGCTCTAAAATATTTAGATATTTATTAAATATCGTTTCCACAAATTGTATTAATTTGTACGTTTCGTCTTAGAATTGTCAGTATAAATACGTGCATTTTGATCAAGTTGGATTTCCGTTGTTCAGAAATTAGTTTGCGTATGGTAATTTAAATTTATTGTTTTCACAAGTTTCGATTAGGTACTGATAATTATTTTCAAAATATTGTATCTACGTAAGACCTCTTTTTTATAGAGTTATCATAAACCATCATGGGTTCACGTGAGGAATTACATTTGGGAATTAGCTAAATAATATTGATTGTATAAGTAGCTTTTGAAGATATTTTCATAACCCACGTTAGTTTGAATAACGTGCAGAGAATTAAAATTGATTGTATCAACATAATACTTTCTATAACCTATTTTTTAAAATTTGTCATAGGAACCCTTTTAAGGTTGATGAGTAAATAAATTGTTTACATAACCGTGAAGAATATGGTGTCACGTAGAACCCCAAGCTGACGTCCCCTAAGAACTCGACAACACCTTTGCGTTGGAGCAGAAAGATGAAACTATGTATCGGTGACCATGTCGAGGGAAGCCGGCAGATAGTTGGAGCGACATGGTGGTGTAGTTGAATGACAGAAAATTTTTTGGTGACCGCAGTAAAAGACAGTATAGCTTTTTTGGGACAACTCAGTATCAAAAAGTAAATTCAAGATTGTGAAAGGAAATTTTGACAACTTTTTTGAATATATATATTTTTTTTGTAATTATAATATAATTTAGTTAGAAATTGAATTTTAATGAGATTATAAATATTTGACGTCAGGTCAATGACAACACACAATGACTTCAATGAACCATAGAATAAAATCTCAAGCTATCCTTTAGAAGGTAAAAGTTATGAACGCCTCTCCCATAACTTTTGGGAAATATTTATATATATGTATATATATATATATATATATATATATATATATTATATATATATATATATATATATATATATATATATATATATATATATATATATATATATATATATATATATATATATATATATATATATATATATATATATATATATATATATATATATATATATATATATATATATATATATATATATATATATATATATATATATCAATCAAATCATGAAAAACATACTAGTCGACCATGGTCAGTTTCATACATTACATAAAGTGAACAAGGAAAATTCTTTAATAATTTAAAAAATTATCAAACAACTTTCCAAGGAAGCTGGTTATGCGTATTCAGCAACGCAAAATCTGCATTCACATAGAAATTTGTTAATTCACTCCGAGTCAAATAAGCTGCACTGATGAGATCTAATAAGATCGAAACAGCTGTATGCAGATTTTGAGTCGGGGTGACTTGACAATTTCTATAATTCACCGTTTGATTGTGAATGCAGATTTTGCGTTGCTGAATACGTATAACCAGCTTCCTTGGAAAGTTGTTTGATAATTTTTTAAATTATAAAAGAATTTTCCTTGTTCACTTTATGTAATGTATGAAATTGACCATGGTCGACTAGTATGTTTTTCATGATTTGATTGTTGTATTTTGCATATTAAACGACTAGAATATTCGGAGCGCGCTCTCGTGAGTATATCCAAAGGTTTTAAATCACTATGTTAGTGTGCCTTGGAATCATATACACCACTGTTGTAGAGTAGATATCTTCATATCAGGAGGTACGTGTTTAAGCGACGAATTTCTGCATTTTCAGTCTAAGCGGTGAATTGTTGTTTCCCAATATCTTTGGTGGGATGGCGCTCTGGATTGTTATCCAGCCAGTGTTACTGACCACGATTTGTATTGGGGAACAATTAGAAATTTGTTAATTCACTCCGAGTCAAATAAGCTGCACAGATGAGATCTAATAAGATCGAAACAGCTGTATGCAGATTTTGAGTAGGGGTGACTTGACAATTTCTATAATTCACCGTTCGATTGTGAATGCAGATTTTGCGTTGCTGAATACGTATAACCAGCTTCCTTGGAAAGTTGTTTGATAATTTTTTAAATTATTAAAGAATTTTCCTTGTTCACTTTATGTAATATATATATATATATATATATATATATATATATATATATATATATATATATATATATATATATATATATATATATATATATATATATATATATATATATATATATATATATAATATATATTATATATATATATATATAATATATATATATATATTATATATATATATATTATATATATATAT
Organism: Cynegetis impunctata; assembly: GCA_030704885.1. Lineage (NCBI taxonomy): Eukaryota > Metazoa > Arthropoda > Insecta > Coleoptera > Coccinellidae > Cynegetis > Cynegetis impunctata. Next base: position 417,577 of record JARQZK010002957.1, on the reverse strand, counting down.
ATATATATATATATATATATATATATATATAATCGGTTTAGGATTTCCTTGATTTCTTAGACCTTTCACATATATTTTCTTCTTGATTTGTTTTCTTGGGTAATTAAGTCTATTCACAACTGATGGTATATCTATATTTACATACACATTTAGAAATGTTTTAACGTTTCAGAAATAACTGTTGCCTCCATCAGAAAAGTTTTTTCTTCTCATTCATAGCTTTCTTCCGTACACAGGAGTGGCAAATTAATTTAAAATTACATGTATTAGGTATAAAAACACTGTTGAAAGAAGGTGGGACAGTATACGTTTGAATTCAAACTGTTTAATAAAGCTATCTATTAATTTATAGTCTGATCCAAAAAGTAAATAGCTGTCATGCTAGCTATGAGTGAAGTAAAACCCATACGCATATTGCATTATTATACACGCACCATTATTAGAAATCAAGCATTATTACAACTTCACGCATGTCTATCAATATGCAAAGTTACACTTTACAAATGAAAATAAGACAATATATATTTTAGCGTCATTTTGATACCAGGAGAAAAAAATTAGTTATTTCAGCATTTATTCAGAAATATATCAATGGTGTTAATTTTCACCAGCTCAAGTGAACCATAAAGAAATAAGTTTTGAAATTAAACCACAAAGAAATAAGTTTTAATCTCTGATGTATAATTAAGCACAATAATGCTTTCCGAAAGATTGAATATTATGTATGGTAACGACGAGAAAAGTGTGTTTCCGTAAAATTAGACTTTATGAAAGTCGTTTTCACGGAAAAGAGATAATTTAATGGCGATAATATGCTGTAATTAGCTCCGAGTAATCACCAAGGGAGGTGAAATAACTTGTGTTACCTTGTAACTTTTAATGTTCCCCTTATATTTGCGGAGTAACATGTATCATCGAAGTCCCAGAGGGCTGCGAATTCACGAATTTCTGCTGCTATAAGAATTCAACCTTAAACATTTTTGCTTGAGATGATTTGAATAATTTTATTGTGAGAAGGAAGAAGATATTTCTATCTACTTCCTTAATGATGTTCACTTAGCTTAAAAGACTAGGTAAGATTTGAAAAATTCGCCTTCTATACTCACCAATAACTCTTTTTAGTTGTTGCCGAAATGATTTTTAAGAAGCGATATATCCTGGGTCAACACACATGAATTCGATTTTATTTTCTAATTTAGTGTTACGAGATCGACATGCACTCACAGTCCAAGATCCCAGAGACGCCAGACGTTACTTATTTTTTCAGCAATAATATGTATGGGATGAAGTAGTGTTCTTATGTACTTTCAGTGTATGGATACCTGCTACCTTGTGCCGACGGCCAATTTCCAGGTGCTAAAGATGGAAAAGACTCAACACAGTTTTCTTTTTTTCTCAGTCTTGATTTTTATATATGATACTCAGAGAACTATTTCAATACCTTATGCAAGCAGCCAGACCGATCGTATGGACCAAACATCCCGCCAGACACAAATAAAGGGTCCCTATGAGTATGACAGTATGAGCGAAATGTCATGATTTGCTCATTTAAGCGCGATAGTGATTATCTATGCGGGTCGATCTCCCTTCTATACTTACTGTCATGACATTTCGCTCATACTTTCATACTCATAGGGACAATTTTTTTGTGTCCGGCGGGATGTTTGGCCCATACGATCGGTCTGGCAGATTGCAAAGGTATTGAAATAGTTCCCTGAGTATCATATATAAAAACAACAGCCTGGAATAGTGAGAACCACAGCTCTTGCTTTGTGCTATTCAACGGCGGAGTACGCGTGCCCAGTGTGGTACAACTCTAGTCACGCCAAGCAGGTGGACATACCGCTCAATGAATCCTGCTGCATCATCACAGGCTGTCTGAGACCAACCCCGACTGATAAACTGTACTGCCTTGCCGGCGTGGCCCCACCAGACACCAGATCCACAGAAGTCCTCATCATTGTCACACCCATATAAACTTAATAGAGCAAGATCGTAGAGCTGCCAGACGTTACTTATTTTCTCCGCAATAATATTTGTGAGATGAAGTAGTGTTCGTATGCACTTTCAGTGTATGGATACCTGATACCTTGTGCCGACGGCCAATTTCCAGGTATTAGGTGCTAAAGATGGATAAAAACTCAACTCACTTTTCTTATTTTCTCAGTCTTGATTTTTATATATGATACTCAGAGAACTATTTCAATACCTTATGCAAGCAGCCAGACCGATCGTATGGACCAAACATCCCGCCAGACACAAATAAAGTGTCCCTATGAGTATGACAGCATGAGCGAAATGTCATGACAGTAAGTTTAGAAGGGAGATCGATGCGCATAGATAATCACTATCGGCTTAAATGAGCAAATCATGACATTTCGCTCATACTGTTATACTCATAGGGACACTTTATTTGTGTCTGGCGGGATGTTTGGTCCATACGATCGGTCTGGCTGCTTGCATAAGGTATTGAAATAGTTCCCTGAGTATCATATATAAAAATCAAGACTGAGAAAATAAGAAAAGTGAGTTTAGTTTTTTCCATCTTCAGCACATGATACCGGGAAATTGGCCGTCGGCACGAGGTCGCAGGTATCCATACACTGAAAGTGCATACGAGCACTACTTCATCCCACAAATATTATTTCTGAAAAAATAAGCAACATCTGGCGCCTCTGGAATCTTGCTCTATCATATCATTAATCGTATTTCCCCCGAAAATAATGGACTATTGCAGAGTATCGCAAATCAGGTGTACCAGTAGTTTTTCAAATCAATTTAAGACCTCCTCGACAACGATTTTCCAAATTTTTATATATTTTTTTTCTGATAAATATTGGCATCTTCAGCGGCTACCATCTAACCAAATGAGCTGAAATTTGGCGTTGAAGATTGTTTCCAGGGCAGAACGAAACTGTCAAATTTGGGTAAATTTCACAAACCGCCACCATTTTAACATAGATATTTATTGTTATTTTGTGGTTCAGGAAAATTTGCTCACCTCCACATCTTCTGCAAATTTAGTAAGATCGTTATAATTTGGTACGTGGATTGAGTGAAATACGATCCTTTGTGGGTTACAACTTTTTTTCTCAACCGGGCTACACTTCGCGGAGATTGTTCCGTTCGAATCGAATCTCGACATGCTTCTCTAACAGTACGCGATGCACTGCGCTAAATTATTCACTCTTTTGAATAAAATAAATCATTTTCTAATTTTCATTCTTCTTCCAGTGTCATAACCGTTGCGATCGTTGACTATGATGATACTATGATGATGATGTTAAGTTGGTAATAAGATTAGCTACCATCACCTTATCCACAGCAGCTCGAAACAGTTATGCTGTTGATTTCCCAAACCACGCTCTGAGATTTTTTAGCCACGAAGTTGTTCTCCTGCCTTCGCGTCTTTTTCCCATTATCTTTCCTTGAATGATCAGATGAAGCAAGCCATATTTTTCTGGATGTCGCATAATGTGCCCGAAGTACTCAAGTTTTCGGCGTATTATGGCAATGACTAGTTCCGTCGGCTTATTGAGTCGTCGTAGTACCTCTTCATTAGTGACTCTATAATTTTCATTATTATAATAATAATAATAATAATAATAATAATAATAATAATAATAATAATAATAATAATAATAATAATAATAATAATAATAATAATAATAATAATAATAATAATAATAATAATAATAATAATAATAATAATAATAATAATAAGGACTTTATTGATTATGAGAGGCAAAGTCTAGCAAAGCTATTGATTATAGTTTGATATAGTTTGCTTTTAGAACGTGGTTCATCTGTACGTGATGCACTTCGCGATTTTGTGGGACATGTTCACCTTCCTTCCTTTGAATTAATAAAAAAGTCCATCATTTATAATGCTAAGAAAATTTACAATCACCTTCCAGATGAATTGAATTCTATAACTTCCTTGGCCAATTTTCGGAAACAAACAAAATCTCATTTTCTTGATGGACCTTATTACTCTGTAGAGGACTACTATTCTGAGCATTGATTGATCGATATAACTAAATTAAATAGCACAGGTACATCAGCTTCGCTTTGAAGGAATTGAAAAGATTTTGATGCTTACTTTCGGTTCTATTGTTGATAATATAAAGTTTGTATATATTTTGTATGGAATTGTGGTGTGATGTGTTTTTATTTCTATGTTTTACAAATGTAAGAACTAAACAATGTAAAACATTGTTTAGTTCTTACATTTTTTCGCTTGATGTGATTTTATTTCTATGTTTTACATTGTTTAAATTTGAGCTTTGTCGATAAATTGTATAATTTTAAAGACAATAAAGCATATTTCGATTTGATTTTTTTCAATAAAATAAATTTTAATTCGGTTTGCTATTAATGCGAGGTTTTCCAAACCATAATTTATTCCATTCAAATCGCACGATGATGCATTTCAAATGACCTTAGTGACGTTCTGCTGCTCACGCTTTTTTTTTTTCATGTATAAAGTTGTATATTTCACATTTAAATCTATAATGAAGACAATTTCAAACATAGATACTTGCAATATTACATGAAGTAGGACAAAAAAAATATGAGTGACTTCTTTTGTTCATTTAATAATCAGCTGCAATTAGGTATAGTTATTAAGTAAATGATGATGAAATGGTTCTTAATATTCCGTCAAATTTAAATGATTTACTGTATTTTCAAACGAATATTTAGCGAGAACTGTAATAAATTATCGAAACACCTCATCACTTAAATTATTTTCATTTGAAAGTTTATTGTCGAGGAAAACGTTCGAATATAATAGGAAATTAAGTAGAATTTATTTTTCTTCTGGGCTAGCGAATTGAAGAAATTATTGAGGGGAGATAAAAAAGAAAAGAAAGTAACTTGAGAATTTTCAAATTATTAAGTAGAATCTTTTAGATATTCAGCAAAAACAATTATAATGAATTCATACAATACAAATTTATGAAGCTAAAATTCGTGTAAGAGAATACAAGCTAGTAAATCTCAATTTACTAAATCAAAAATTGTAATTTGAGAACACAGCGAAATTTACTAAGAAGAATATGGAGAGTATATTTTCTTTCATCTTGAATAAATAGGTATAAAAAATTAATACTCATGTAGAAAATAGAAAGAATTAACGTTTTCTCCACTTTCAATAGAATTCACGGAATTGCCTACAGATAGAAATTACGAGGGGTATCTACAGATTAAAACAATTAGCTGATTCTTAATATCGAGTGAATTTCTTCAGACAAAATACTCTGAGAACGAAATTAAGGTAATCTGCCGGTTTGCATGCTGGGGGTGACCGTACGAAGGAGTTGGAAATAGAAGAAAAAATATATATTCAAAAATGATGTTGCGTAATTTACAAGACGAATTTACAAGACGAACCATTTGGACGAGACCAAAACTCATTTCCGATATTCCAAAAAGCAGAAAAAAATCGTGCCATTTTCAAAATAAAAAAAAAATTTAACCGTGCTCGAGAAAGTCTACGTGACGTTTTCTTTCTGCAACTTTGTGAGTCTCCTATTTCCTAATGTCACGTGCAAATCGTCAGATTAGTGAAATGCATACTCTTCTGCATGTAATTAACTCACCTTGCCTTAATCTGACGCGCTCGAGTTTTTCTGACGATCGATTTTTTTAAACTCATATGATCGACTGCCCTAAAAAAAAGGAAACACACGTGTTTCATTCCTCTCTGAAGTATGTGTCAGGGAGGCGGGCAGCTTGAGTTTGGGTTTAACTCCTTCAGCCAGATCAGAGGATACACTTGTATGTACAAGTGCATCAAAGATAGGTGAGACGGGATATTTATGGAACATAGGAAGTGTGGGTAGGGTTCAGAGGATTAATACTGGCCCTGCATTCGCCTTATAGGTTTGCAAGCAGTGACTTACATTACCATGAGGAAACCTCTGAAAAAAACCCATGGCAGACCAGTCGGCCCCGGGGTTTGAACCCGAGACCTCTCAAATACTAGCCAGCGTACGACTGCCCTAGACGAATGCCCCTATATTAAGGGTTCATGTATGGTGGGGATACTTAACAGGGTGTAAGGTTTCCCCCATATGTTATTTCAAAATCCCCGATTGGGCTTCCCTACTATTATATTTGTGAAATTATTAGACCTGTGATGAATCACATTTTGAATTTTTATACTATGAGGAAACATACAAATTCACCAAAATTACGGAAAATCAGATTAATTCTCGTTATCAAAAACTATCACACATAAGTATTATGCAGAGAATACGAATTTCTCTAACTTTAAACTTGTACTATAACTTTTCAATATGTCACAGATCCTTTTCATATCGCTGGATGAAAATATTATTCACTTCTGGGTTAATGGTCTTCTATTTCTATATAATTGTAGCTAAACGAGTTAAACCCAGAGCAAACTGCTCCTACAGGTCTAAAGAATACGAAAATGGATAATAAAAGGAGCAAAGAGAAGGCAGGTTCCGAAACCGTGTAAAGTGCATTTTGCCGACACGTTTCAAGTTCTTGTCGGGGTGGTTTTTCCGCCAACGAGCGGCTCGGTTTTCGTCGAAAGCTTGGGTGTGGAAATCCACTCTGGGGAAAGATTCAACAGGTGGCTCATAAAGTAGATATTCGCATATCAAGTTCACGACACGCCGATTGATGTACTCCAATGCACCACTAAAAACTACCTTTTCAGAGATCGTACACCCCATTTAACCGTTTTAGGGTTGCAAATATTTACATTATTAGTTCAGTTTGAAGTTCTCGTGGCTTTTCATGTGGCAGTGGTTGTTTGTTTACTGTGTTATTTAATGACGTTTATAGAAATGCAGATGAACGCTCTCTAGATTTTAAATATAGAAGAAACAGTGAATATGTGTGTAAAATGAAATATACATATATATATATATATATATATATATATATATATATATATATATAATATATAAATTTTTTTGCAGTTCACATCAAATGGTTCATGAATGGCTTGATATGATATATAAAGTTTGAAATGAAGAGAAACTATTTTTTGGTTTTTTATCTTGGGTTTCAAAAACTTATTTATATTCGTCTATTTTTAATTGTCTTCTCCACTGGTTTTACTACACTTGTTTGAATTATCATTATTGTATTCCTAGTTTAATATCTGTCTATATCTTAAAAACTTAAGGTATCATACTAATAGTTTGTACTTTTCCGAGTATTTGGATTCTTCACTATGTCAAGGTTATACATATCTTATTACTCGTCGATTTATTATATTGAATCCTTTCAAGGAATTAAGAAATCAGATATATGACCTGTACGTGCTTTAAATCTAATTAAATTCAATTCGTATTCACACCTTTACCAACATAAATTAGCAGCATATAATAGCATGATACATATACTCATAAATATTCCCCTATCACAAGAGAATTACACAACAAAAATTTCAAATTATAAAACAAGTAGCTCACAATAATGGATATCCTCCAAAATCATAGATGATATTTTAAGAAAAAGATTGTATAATGTACCCATTTATAAAGTGTATCCAAAAGTGAAAGATATCGATGAAAACTATAAATTATTAACTTATATAGGTGATCCAATACACAAAATTTCTACTTTCTTGTCAAATCAAAATGTAAGAATATCCTTTAAAACTCAGAGTACGATAGGTAAACATATTAGAAACTATAAAGATAAAACTACCCCTCATAAAAAATCAGGTTTTTATAAGGTGACTTGTGGTTCATTTCCTATAGTATAGGTATGTTGGCCAAACCGGCAGAAACTTCGGAGTTAGAATATCTGAACATAGAGGCCTCGGTAGACCAGTGGTAAGGTATACCACTTGTACCGTTTGTAAACCGAGGATAGTGGGTTCGCGTCCCACCTTGCTCTTGGGTGTTGTGTATGTCCGGAATTTAGTGGTTCTATATATATATATATATATATATATATATATATATATATATATATATATATATATATATGATTTAATTGTTGGGTAATGTACATTGTTTGTAAGCCCATTGGCCTTTCGGAACCGGCGTTAAATTGTAGGTCCCTCAAGTTGAAAAAAAAAAAATCTGAACATAAAAGAAGTAACAATAAGGAAAAAACAGATTCGACATATTCATCACATCTGCTGGAACATAATCAAATCAATGACGAATTTGTGATATTACATGCAGAAAAGAAAGGCTATAAACTCAAATGATTGAAAGCCCTTGAAATCAATGTAAGAAAAAAATCCAATAATTTATTGATCAAAGTATAAACTTTAAAATAAAAACACTTGGCTTATGTTTCACAATATAAAAAATATTTAGATACTGTATTAAGCAGTAATAAAAAGTCGACATGTTTCGAGCTATGAACTCATTATCAAGACTGACTACAGGAGAGTATTACATCGTAATTTATAAAACAGACAAAAGCAAAGGTGATACCTGAAAATCAATTTGTTCATTTACAAGGGGTAATTGACTATTATGGGCGGAACTTATTTCGAGAATTTCGAGAAGGTCAAGACGTTTACCCTTGTTACCTGAATGTAACAATTTGGTTTTGTTGAAATCCAGGAAGTGATTGAATTTTATACAATGTTCAGAGAAGCCAGTGGTATTTTTGTTCTGTAAAATTGACTTTTTATGTTCTTCAACACGAATATTTATATTCCTTCCTGTCTGTCCAATATAGAAAGCAGGACATTCGTCGCAAAATATTTTGTAAATACCACTGTTTTCTCCGATGTTAGATTTTTCTTTATTATTGACCAAGAATGACTTCAAGTTTCTTTTATTTGTACAAATTGTTTTAACGTTATTTTTCGATAGTCTGTTACAAATTTTGCTACTCAAATTAGGCACATAATTTATTGGGAAGTATTTTTGTTCTTCATTAATAGTTTGCGTGGGGTATATTGAATGCAACAGATACTTTCTTCGTTTTTTCCCAATGAGCTTGTCGATAAGACTTTCATTGTAACCGTTATTGATGGCTAATAATTTAATTGTATTAACTTCAGTTTGAAAATTTGTTTCCGATAATGGAATCGTGAACAACCTATGTATGAACGAATGAAAAGCACTGAGTTTTATTTTAATGTGTTGGTTACTGTCGCTGTGAGTTTAAATACTCGGATACTTACCAAATGAGTAGATAAATGACTTCTGATTATTATTTTGTTAAATTATCAAATTTGTGTTGCCTTGACATCTACAAAACCAGTAAGCAAAGCAATCTAGTTTTACGTTTCTTCACATCTAATCTTTTTTAAAAATATCATCTCAATTATATCGTTTGAACACCGCGGAAAAAATCGCATGTTTCATTCGAAGAAATGTGGCTCGACTAAAATTGTCAGCCTCACTACGTTCAGCCGACAAACATTTAGTCTCGGCACGAAAAGTATCACTTTTACTTCTAATGAAACAATATGCTATTAGAAAAGTTGTTCAAATTTGAAAACAATATACAGAATTTAAATAACGCAACAAATCAAAAAAATCCATAATAGCAATAATTAATTAAATTAATTATTTCTTGTCATTAAATCTTACCCATAGTTTTCGTGGATACAGGGTGAAATATCAAATTTGTACCAAAAACCTAGTCAAAATTCGAATCATTTTCAAAAAACATCTGTTTACAGTTCGAATAACAAATTCGACTGAATTTCACATGGAAATATAACTACAATAATATGAAAGAGTCGCCTAAGGTGTATATGAGATAGTAGTACAGTTTATGAGGCTAGAACCATCAAAAAATGGATTTCTTTGTTTGCTTGCGCAGGTGGCTGTGATATAAAATCTGAATATTGTTTTTAAATTTAAACAACTTTTTCAAATACATTTTTCTAATATTGTCGAAAATAAGAGTAGTCTACCCCTGATCAAAATTTAAATTTTTTGTTACAACTTTCAGAAATTGAAAAGTTTGACATCTCAAATCTAAGTTTTCCGCAATGCACCAAGTTTCATCAAGAATAAATACAATTTTCTGAAAAATTAATACTAAAAAAGTTTCCCATAAGGAGCAAACTTTTTTAAACTTACTGTTGACCCGTACTTGCTTAAAACCATATTACGAGACTACTCTCAATCTCGTGTGCTATTATATTCTTGTACATTGAATGATATCAGAATTTTAAAACCGAATTTCATTTCATGAATCTCGACATTCAACACTGTTTCAATTTGCTATACTAGTTCAAACTATTACTACATTTATATATAAACTTGAGATTGGTAGGTAGGTATTCAATATCTTTTCCTTGAATTTGTGTTTGGTAAATCTCAGAGTTAGTTTTTTATTCTGAATAGTTGATTGATTATAATGAAAAATTTTAAAGTAAATTTTCCTTTGATTGGCTTATTTTTTGATACGTGATTTATATATCGACATTTTGCAACATTTACCTAAAAATTTTAGTGCTTATGCGAGTTGTAACCAAAAAATGTATTTTGCCATGAATACTCAAACTAGAAAAGTGAATATTCATTTTTTTCCTACTTTTTTCTTATTCTCATGTTGAATGTAGACAGCCATAATTTACTCAGTTTGTTCTGTTGTCTTCTGTCACTATACCACACACACACAGATATATATATATATATATATATATATATATATATATATATATATATATATATATATTATATAAATATATTATATATATTTATATATATATATTATATATATATATCTACAACAAAAATGTTTCTCTATTCGCGCTAAAAAGGGGTAGCGTGTATGATACACATAATAATACTTTGGGAGATTCATTTGAAGGATTGTGATTAATCAAATCAAGCCTTCTCCAACGGAGCTAGTTTCTAGACTTGACGACATGGAATTTTCATTAATCCTTTAAGGGAGAATGTTAGAATATTCGACACCTGTGCCCTACACGATGGAAACACTGGTTAGACTATTTTCGAGCTCATTAGTAGTATCCCGTCCATCGACTGTGGCTAATGACTTCGAACATAACCACCTCATAGTTTGTAAGAGGAGCACCTATGACATGTGATGTGATTTGTTCGCAAGGAAAAGTTATAGAACATATTGAATATATTTATATTTATATATATATATATATATATATATATATAAATATATATATATATATATATATATATATATATATATATATATATATATATATATAATATATTATATATATATATATATATATATAATATATATATATATATATATATATAATATATATATATATATATATATATATATATATATATATATATATATATATATATATAAATATATTTATATATATATATATATATATATATATATCCATACAGGGTGTTCCTAAGAGACATGCTGATATTTAAGGGGGTGATTCTTCGATTCATTTTAAGAGAAAAACTACCTATGAAAGTATGTCCTAAAATTCTTAACTTTTGAGATACAGGGTGATAAAATTTTGAAAGAAATCAGTTTTTTAATAAGAACTGAGATAATATTGTAGACAACTTCATAAAAATTGATACATGTCTTCTATACCTCAAGGTGAATTTTGTGATGTATAGAAATTTTTATTTTCTCTACCAGTGGCGTTCTTACGGGTTTTGCATTGAATATTTTCGAAAAAAAAATACTACGCCACTGCTTTCTCTTAAAATGAAAATGAATTTTGAAATCCTCATTCATTTTTGAGCAAATTTGATCTCATGGGTTTTCTTTGTCCGACGCATGATTTTCGCTCAAAAAAAATTGAAATCGTTTTAAAAAATTAAGAGATCAGATTTCTCCAAATGAACAGTTGTCTAGAATATTATCTCAGTTATAACTGAAAAAAATATTTTTTATCGAAATGCATCACCGAGTAATCTCAGAAGTTGAGACTTTTTGGACATATGTTCATCGACAGTTATTTCCTAAAATAAGTCGAAGAATCACCCCCTTAAATATAAGCATGCCTTTAAGGAACACCCTGTATATATATAAAGATAAAAAATCATTTGGGAAATTTATTGGAATGAAATCTCACTATATGGAATTCCCATCTATCCTTCCGGACAGCCGGCACCACATATGATGGAATCACTAAACCAGTGGTTCTTAACCTTTTCATAATGAGGGACCATTTAACAAAATTTGTCATGGTCACGGACCACCAACTTTTTTAAGGAAATATTACCTTCAAACAGTTGAAATAAATAATCGGTTGTTCTATCTTTTAATAAATGAAACACTGATAATGTTTTATTTCAATTTTTTCAAAGTAAATTTTATGTTAGAGATGTGAATGTATTATTTCAATAAGATTTTCAAGACTGAATAGTCTCAACTAACGTTTGAATCCTTGGTTCAGTGCTACTGAAAGCCAAACACATGTCGGCAAGATTTCGGTGGTTGTTTTTCAATATCAAAAGCGTCGAAAACCCCTGCTCACATAAATATGTCGATGAGAATAAAGTCAAATAAAGTATATCTTGAATATTTGGGAGAGAAATCTTCAAGATTTTTTTTGCTTCGAATATGTATTTCAATTTGTTTGTCGTGTTGCGTTATCATTAATTCTTCTTCAATTTCATCAAGAACCTCAAAAACTCTGAGAATGAAAGGATTGCGAACCAGTTTCTGAATAACTGTTGTCCTCACAGTCTGGAGAATAATGACAGAAGTCACAATTCAAATTTGTTAAATGGAGTATCATGTTTGTTTTCTAATTCTTCTTTTACTTTGGCATTGTGTTCCTCGATTATTTGATACCTATTATCAAACGCAAAAATTGTCACTTTTGATCTTGTTGATCCATAACTCGATTTTAGCGATAAATACATTGATTTTACCTTCATATGCAAATATATTGCCAATGCCGTGCAATTTTAAATTTTCTGACTTTTGGAGTTGAATTTATTTATTTTTTCAATTTATCTATTTGAACAAAAAATCAACTAAATAATACTGGTCATATAAGAATCACGCACACGACTGCCTACTTGACAGACATATTGAATAGAAATTATGAAAATACGTTAATACTCGTATTTCTGAAAATCATACAAATGTAAGTATACTTGAGCATAAGATATATATAGTCCGCTAATGACTCCACGCGATCGAATCATCAAGAGACAAAAATATTTTCACTTCCCTCAGTTCATACAATCTTGAAAGCATATTTCCTTTAGAAAGTCAATAGACCTCTGTGTGGAAAAGAAGACTTTAGTGTTCAGAGTTCAAATCAGAGCATAATTGTTTGAAAACATGAGTATTCAGAGCAGTGCTTTTGATGAAGTTAATAACTTTTATAGCTGTTTTCAACGCAATAGCCAAGCATTCTGGTAGGGTTTTGGTAGCCAAAGGTTGGCGACGAATAACGCAATGTGTTGATCTTGCAGATGATTTTTCATTTTCATCAATGCAGCAAGACCAGAGCGGGAACCAAGCAAAACTGGAGCACCATCCGTAGTTTTTGTCACTGAAGACGATATTCCTCAAAATATACTTATTTCATCCATAACATCAACACCTTGTGTCGTTTCCAGTCATTTGGAAAACATTACTCTTCCTTAAATGCTTTATTGTCATGCAGAAATCTAGCAAATACAAGAAATTGACAGCATGGTGAAACGTCGTCAGATTCATCACATTGCATTGCAAAACAAGGATTGCATATATTGAAAGATAAGTAGAGTGAAGGGTGCTAAAATGACCGAACGCGACTTATTCAATTATATGACTTATTCAATATTTTTTGATGACTTCGCGGACCACCTCGGGTGCTTCCAGGGACCACCAGTGGTCCGCGGACTACTGGTTAAGAACCACTGCACTAAACAGTCCGTTTCGTTGGAGAGCATATGCAAATATATTCCACAGTGGCGCACCAGCGTTTAATGAAGGCTGCACTGAGCAATCATAAATAAAACTAGTTTTTGTGGCTAAATCGCCCATAACATAGTTTCGTGAAAATATAGATTCGCGAAAATATAAATCCGCCTATGAACATCAATTCGTGGTACGCCTAGGTAGCTTCTTATTCGCTTTACGGCTATTGAGAACGGGTTAACGTCGGCCGAAGAAGATCTACCGCAGTGCTAACCAATCCTCTATTTATCATCAGGCTAAGTGAATACAAGCTCGCTTGATGTGATTTTGAATCTTAGACTCCCGAATCGGGTAATTTTCTCGCTAATAAGTGAAACTTCGTACTCTCCATTTTCACCTCGTCTACGCCAAAGGGTTTTATTCTTAATATTACCGGAGATCATTTCTACATCGTTCGTGAAAGTGCTTTTCATCATTATCCTGGGGTACGAATAATAATTAGGGATCCTGAATGAAATTATAGATTTCAAAACAAACCACAGATCAAAGTTCAATTTCCTAAATAATTCAGCCACCGAAATTTCATTCCTACAACTTTTAACATTCAGGACACTAAATAATTGGCTTCAGTGTTGCAGTTTTTGCAAAGAAAAGCAAACCTACAGAGTTAATTAACGAATAAGATAAGGTTATCTTCTTCAGCGAGAGAACTTTGAATGTGCCTGGTTAGGATCCAGTTCGAAACAAAGCAATCTATGCCATTTGGAAGCATCACATCCACGACCTAATTAGTAGTAAAATAGTCCGTCTGGCAGTGAACAGACCGTCATTTCCTGACTTTCTTGATGTCCTGCGAAACAAAGATGGCGTCCGATGTCCAAGGGATAATGTCCTTACTCGTTCTACGACTTTGATGTCCTATAGAGCGCACATTACTCCGATTCAATGGGCTAGTAAATTGGACCTATCTTGACACCTTTATTGGTATTTAGAATGCTTCAAGAGCCACTTCGTTCTCGTCGCCTCGGAAGGCCAGATATTCCTTTCCGTTTGTCGCTTCTGAATATTCCTGCTGTATATTAATTTTGATTCGGGGTTTAGATACCTGGATTTCTGATTATTTCGGGAGTTTATCCTGGTAGAGTAAAATCACGGGATTTCAAGAGATATGTAAAATATTTATTGTATAAATATTCATTGATTTTTTGCAGTATATATCATATTACATGACAGTTTCTCATACTGTAAAACTTACTCTATCGTTTTATTGCTATAATTTGACG
>JARQZK010002957.1:382500-397500 GCA_030704885.1 Cynegetis impunctata | reverse complement strand
GATGTCTTAGGTCGAAAAACCAAATTCATCCTTCGCTAGTGGTAGATAAATAAGTAGTACTTACCATTGCAATCTATATCACTCACAGAAGCTGATTGCTGAAAAAATTAAGAAATTTTGGCAATTTTTTCATAACCTCCTCCCTTTTCTGTTTACATTTTCTTTTCATAGCTCCACTGGGATAATCTCTTTTCTTTTCCCTCATTCTTTTCACAAATCAAACTAAGTAACCAACAAAAATAATCAGAAGAACAAGATTGTATTGTATTACAATGTAGGTAATAATAATAACGTTTGAACCGGGGTGAAATAAAACGCGTGAATATAATTGCTCTCCGTGGTTTGTCATTGTACATCGGTTAATGGGAGATTCCCCCGTTTGAGGGAATGACTTAAACGGGGGAATCCCGTAATGTATATAATAATATATATATATATATATATATATATATATATATATATATATATATGTATATATATATATATATATATATATATATAACTATATTTTTATTTATTTATATATATATATATATATATATATATATATATATATATATATATATATATATATATATATATATATATATATATATATATATATATATATATATATATATATATATATATATATATATATATATATATATATATATATATATATATATACAGGGTGTCCCACCGGGAAAGAACGCGATCTGTATATGGAAAACTACACATAGGAAACTTTTGAAAATTTGACAGTATACTAATGTTGATAGGGGCAACTAAAATATTTTCAAGATGGTGGCACCTCCAGTTATACCGGAAGTAGATACCAACTTGCTTATTTTAAATCGGATACCCCATATATTAATACATTTTTAGATTCTACGAAGATTCTAGGCAGATTTAATGTGTTATGTTCTATACCTAAGTCTAAGCGTTTTTGTTTTTGACATATTTAGGTTTTTATGTCAAAAATGACGAATGCAAGCCCTAATAAAAATATCAATTGTTCCTATAAGGACTCCCATATTACTTACTTTGCGGTGGATTCCTTATTCAAAAAGACTTGCTTTAATAGATTTTGTACAGTATTTGGTTAAGTAATCATACAGGGTGTTCGAAAAAAAAGATCTAAAATGAGATTGGGAAAACTGACAAAAATCAATTTTTTCAAATGGAAACCCCCATTTTTCTTATTTTGTAATATTTAGCATTCAAAAAGAAGGTATCTTTGTATAAAGTTATCTATACCTTAAATTTGAATTTTTCGAAATATTGCCAATTTAATATTTTTATATGGCGATTTTGCATTTAATCGTTAAACAATTAGATCTAGTATAGTCACGATCGTATTTGACATTTCAAATCATCGTAATGGCACCCCGGTTAAATTATACAAACGAAAATTATTTAAACTTTTAAGGCTGATCTAAATCATTTTCATTTAAATGCTGCACTAATGAAAATATGGATAGCATAGGGATGATATTTGTGTTTCCGTAAAATTCTTAGAACTGACGATTTAGATAAGCCTAATTCTAATGCTATCTGCTTTGCAGATTTTGTTGGATATGCTTCAAAATATCCCAAAATTGCTATTTCAATATTTTCATTGTTAACAACTGGTTTCTTTTTGTACACTCATGCCTTCACGGATCCAAAATTCTTGAAGTTTTCTATAATTCGTTTAACAGAATTTGGTGATGGTTTTTGTTTATGAGGATATCGGGTCGCACGTGTATCACATGTTCTTGAAATAATTTATCACATTGTCCATAAATAATAAATAAGTTTGAATAATCTCCGTTTGTATAATTTAACCAGGGTGCCATTACGATGATTTGAAATGTCAAATACGATCGTGGCTATCCTAGATCTAATTTTTTAACGATTAAATGCAAAAATGCCATATAAAAATATTAAATTGGCAATATTTCGAAAATTTCAAATTTTAGGTATAGATAACCTTATACAAAGTCACCTTCTTTTTAAATGCTTAATACTACAAAATAAGAAAAATGGGGGGTTTCCATTTGAAAAAATTGATTTTTGTCAGTTTTCTCAATCTCATTTTAGATCTTTTTTTTTCGAACACCCTGTATGATAAGTTATCGAAATACTAAACAAAATCTATTAAAGCAAGTCCTTTTCAATAAGAAATCCACCCCAAAGTAAGTAATACGGGATAAATGGAGGTCAAATCAGGGGCCTTCCAAACAACCTTTATCAAATGATATACTGCAATAGGTCAGTAAGTCCAAGAGCTATGCTTATACTCAGAAAGGGACTAACTTGCCTTCCACTTACAGAGTTCCTCACCAGGGACCTTGCTGCGGCTCTGATTGTGGTGCAGACGGGAATGAGTAGGAGGCAGGTGGTCTTTGCCTCAGGCTATTTTCCGGGTGACGCCATCAGCCCACCACCAGAGGAAGTCCAACGCCTCGTGGAATGGTGCCGCAAGGAGCAGAAACAACTCATTCTGGGCTGCGATGCGAATGCACACCACACGGTATGGGGAAGCACGGACACTAATCACAGAGGTGAGGATTTACTTGATTTTCTGTTTTCTCACAATGTAGGAATAGCAAATGTAGGTAACAGTCCAACCTTTATGAACGCGATTAGAAGGGAAGTAATTGACCTTACGCTGGTGACACCATTTATTGCGGAAATGGTCAAGAACTGGAGGGTTTCAAAAGAACCATCCATGTCAGACCATATGGCAATTGAATTCGATGTTGAAGCAATAGCTTCAGCTGATGTTGAATGCAGGATACCCAGAAAGACTGACAGGGAACTCTACGCAGCCCATTTAAGGTCGGAACTGGAAGGCCTGAGATACAACATCAGCTCAAATGAGGACTTGGATAACGGCTCTGCTCACTTCACATCATGTTTGAAGAGAGCTTTTGAGAACAACTGTCCACTCAGGAAGAAAACGATCTCCAGAGACGTTCCCTGGTGGGATAAACAACTTGAGAACCTCAAGAAAGCAGCTAGGAAAGCCTTCAACAGGGCTAAGCGAGAAGGCAGCTGGGATGCCTATCGACTGGCCCTGACAAATTATAACAAAGAGGTTAGAAAAGCCAAAAGGCAGTCCTGGAGAAGTTTCTGTGAGGGAATAGATTAAATAGCCCCTGCAGCTAGACTTCAAAAGGCACTATCTAAAGAACACTCCAACCCAATTGGCCAAATAAAGAAGCCATGTGGGGATTTTTCGAATGATCCTGAAGAGAGCCTGAGAGTTCTATTAGAGACTCACTTCCCTGGCTCTAAGCAGATTATTACCAGAGATAATGTCCCCACTGGAGAGGTATACAACCTCACCAGTTGGGATTTTCAGAAAGCTGGTAGACTATTCACACCAGAAAGAATTGAGTGGGCGATAAAGAGTTTTCAGCCCTTCAAATCAGCTGGCATGGACGGCATCTTTCCGGCCATGCTACAGAAAGGTGTTGAATTCATTATAACCCCGATGGCTGAGCTCTTAAAGGCCAGCTATGCAAGGGGCTATATTCCGAAATCATGGAGGGAAGCAAGGGTAGAATTCATACCCAAAGTGGGACGGGAAGGCTCCACAGAGCCTAAATCCTATCGACCCATATGCCTTACCTCCTTTCTCCTGAAGACCATGGAGAAAATAATAGACAAAAACACAAGGGAAAGTGTTAAGCTCCACAACAAGCAGTTTGCCTACAGGGCGGGTAGATCGATTGTAGACGCCCTTCATCATCTCCTTAGAGAGGTGGAAGGCACCCTCGATGCAAAGGAGATTTTACTTGCAATGTTTGGAGATATTGAGGGGGCCTTTGATAATACCCTACATGTTTCCATATGTAATGCAGCTGAACGAAAAGGGATAGAACCCTCCACTGTGAAGTGGATATCAGCTATGTTGAAAGAGCGAACCATCACAGCATATCTGGGGGAAGCTGAAGTGACAGTGCTGACGTGCAGGGGATGCCCTCAAGGAGGGGTACTATCACCCTTGATGTGGAGCCTGGTCATGGATGGTCTTCTGGAGAGGCTTATGGCAGATGGTTTTAACGCCCAGGCATACGCCGACGACATAGTGGTAACTGTAAGAGGCAAGCAAGAGGGCTTTATAAGTAGCCGAATGCAACTTGCCCTCAGTATTATCGAAAAGTGGTGCGAGGAAGAGAAGAGGACTCTTTCCAGAGCCACAGCGGCTATGTGGGCCTGCAAAAGACTCTTTGGAAAGACCTGGGGCATGAAACCGAAAATGGTACTGTGGTTATACACTGCGGTAGTACGCCCGATTGTCACCTATGCATGGTGGACAAAAACCGAAGAGGTCACCACACGCAACCGGCTGCAAAAACTGCAAAGGCTGGCCTGCATTGGTGTTACGGGAGCTATGCGTACAGCTCCCACAGCAGCGCTTGAGGGCATACTTGATCTGCCTCCCTTACATGTACATGTGAGGAAATACAGCCTGCTGGAAGCAATGAGAATATCCCTTAAAGGGAAGCTCCTACCTGGAAACTGGGTTGGACATATGAGGATACTGAATCAACTGGATTCAAAAGTCCTGGCAAAACCATCGGATGTTATGCCAACTATCTTCGATTTAGAAACGCCCTTTGAAACGGTCATAGCTGACCGTCC
Source organism: Cynegetis impunctata (assembly GCA_030704885.1). Classification (NCBI taxonomy): domain Eukaryota; kingdom Metazoa; phylum Arthropoda; class Insecta; order Coleoptera; family Coccinellidae; genus Cynegetis; species Cynegetis impunctata. The sequence goes on along the minus strand of JARQZK010002957.1, from coordinate 392,883 downwards.
TAGTGCAATAAGTTTTGTTAATCGTTTGGACAAAAAGTCTTCCATATAGTTTACCGATGGATCAAAAACAGAGAGAGGCACTGGCATTAGGGTATATGGACCTAAACTGAGGATCTCTAAATCCCTGGGAAGTGAACCCTCTATTCTACAGACCGAAATAATGGCTGTTTACGTATGCGCTCAGGAGTGCCTAAAAATGAACCTCAAAGGGGCGCATATCTACATCACCACGGACAGCCAGGCCACGCTGAGGTCCCTGGAATCACAAAGCCAGGGATCTCTACTGACATGGGAGTGCCGTAATACCATAAAGCAACTGGCCAGAGGCAATAAAGTGACTCTACTGTGGGTGCCAGGGCACTGTGGTGTTGAAGGAAATGAAAAAGCCGATGAACTTGCAAAAAGTGCATCAAGGTTAACACCTGCTGGACCTGAGCCTTTCTGTGGTCTTGGAAAAAACCAATATAAGGCAGCGGTTCAACAATGGGAGTTGGATAATAGAGTAACCCTCTGGAGAAACACTCCTCACGCTCACGCAGTCAAAGAAGTTCGTAAAGATTTCACAGACCTATGCCAGAAAGCTCCTGAGGCTGTCACGAGCTGAGCTTCGGGTGATGGTTGGACTGCTGACAGGGCACTGTCGGTACAAGTACCATTTGTACCGTATGGGAAAGTCAGCAGATGATATTTGTAGGCTCTGTGGATCAGAAGCAGAAACAGCTGAACACATGGTATGCAAGTGTCCAGAGTTGGCGGGACTAAGAACCACCCATATGGGGAAACCTGTTCTGGATACCCATGAGGTAATGGCCAAGGCCCCCAAGGATGTTGTCGGGTTTATCAACACCATCGACGACCTCCTTGGGTTTCAATGAATGGGTAGGGTAGAGAACAAAAGACCTACATGGTCGCAGTTCCCGGAAGGCTAACCGAGCCACAACGACCCCAGTCCAAAAAAAAAAAAAGTAATACGGGAATCCTCATAGGAACAATTGATAATTATATTAGGGCTTGCAATCGTCATTTTTGGCATAAAAACCTAAATATGTCAAAAACGCTTAGACTTAGGTATAGGGCATAATACATAGAATCTGCCTAGAATATTACGTAGAATCTAAAAATGTATTAATATATAGGGTATCCAATTTAAAATAAGCGAGTTGGTATCTACTTCCGGTATAACCGAAAGTGCCACCATCTTGAAAATATTTTAGTCGAGTTGCCCCTATCAACATTAGTATACTGTCAAATTTTCAAAAGTTTCCTATGTGTAGTTTTTCATATACAGATCGCGTTCTTTCCCGGTGGGACACCCTGTATATATATATATATATATATATATATATATATATATATCTATATATATATATATATATATATATATATATATATATATATATATATATATATATATATATATATATATATAAATTAGATTAAAATGATTTCGGAAATCGCCCACAGGGACTAAAGTGGATAAAAACACTACTTCCGCACCTGATTGCAGCGTATACTTCCGATAGTGTATTATTTTAGTCACGTTTTCAAAAATAGCAAATTAGAAATTGATTATTCTGATAAAAACCTTTAAGTAGTTATCATTTATGTCTAAGCGATTGCAAGGTAATTTAAAAATATTTTCTGCGATCAAGTAAACTCTTCAATTTGACATTTCAGAAATGTGTAATTAATGAATAATTAATTTTTAAATATTTCTGAAATTTATCTTCAGAAAAATCTCACGGAATATAATTCGAACATTGATAAATTTTTATAATTTTGACATAACTTTTCTCAAACATGTTCCTTTTAGGTAACAACCCTCCTCCTTCGGCGTCGGGTTGTTATCAAGCAACATGCTTTCAACAATCTATGACAGAATTATTGTAAATTACAATATTCTTGGGATATCATAGCAGATAATACTGATAAGAAACGTTAAGAGTGAATGTTGACTAAGGAATACAGACATATTGAAGTAGTGTTCAGATTCAAGGATGTGCTTGTTGCGTTACATACAATAATGTTTGATTATGACACGATATTTAACTTCTAACGTCAAGTCCACTTTGCTTACTCAAAATCGTAAGCATCTGAATCCATTTGGTTTTCCTTTGTGGAATTTGTTTATTTGTTGGCACAACTTGGAAATAAACCTGTCAGGACTTTTATCTCACTGAATAGAAACTCGTAGTATTCCAGAAGGGAAAAGAGGCAGAGAGGTAACGCCGAACAGAGGAGGATTAGCATAGAAATGAGGCGAGTCTGATGGAGCCGTGTCACAAGGTGGCCGTGAATCAGAAGAATGGCTCGACGGATGTAATGGCCCATTTCCCAGGATGAGATGCTAGAAATGGCCGCCGCAGACAAGGACACCGAGAGATACCTTCGTTTGATATTGCACTTCGTGCATTGGTAGAAATTTTCAATATCGTATTTCAGTTGCATGGAAAATATTTTTAAAGAAAAATGTGCAACGATTTTCCAAAAGTCAGAAAATATAGTCAGGAAGTATGAACTGAATAATTTATTCAACTGTTATTGTTGTTGAATAAATAACAAAATAGTGAAAATCAAATTGAATATCTTCATATGGATTGGAACTATGATTTCATAGATAACCAACATTTATGAAAAAAGTTGCCAACATTATTTCTCTTATAATTATATATTGGATATTCGTCACAATCTTTAAAATTATCCTGATAAATTTGAATCTTCAAAGTAGTCATCAAGAAATATGTTCACTACTATATTGAGACCAAAGTTTCACTGAAATTGCCTCAAATTTCCTATAATAACATATTAGATCTGTCCATAGAGAATCAATGAATAATATGAACACATATATATGTAAGCAATAACGTAAAGTCTAGATATTATGTTTAAATTTGAACATAATTTTTTTGTTCAGATTATTTTTGCTTTTCGAATTGTATACATAGAATTTACTCCATACAGCACCTATGGTAGCTATAAATCTTCATGTCTACTATTCAGATCAATAGTTTTACTGAATAGAAAATTTCATTAGTCCTTACCGAAATACAGATCAACTCAATAATACGATTATTATAAGGTATGAGTAAGTGAATTAGGGATCCACTGATATGTCGCAGAGCAAGACTACTAGATTCTATGGACCAACTATTCACCTTTGTTTTGAAAATGAACTTAGAGGAAATAGCTTCTCGGTAGGTTAACAAAAACTAGAGTGAATTTTGTCACACAACATTTATTTATCTTTTTCCTGCTGAAAATTTATTCACGCCAAAGCACCTATTGTTGCTTCATAAAGTTCAGGTTCGGCCAGCTTGGACAATTGTTCCCATGCTTAGAGTTATGCACCAAAGCACTTTTTGCATCTACTTGACTCAATCCAGAGCATAGCTAATAGAAGACTTGTTATTGAAGGCTCAGCTTCATTCACGCGAACATCGCAGGGAGGTTGCCGACTTGTGTCTCTTTTACAGATATTATCACGGCCAGTGTTCCTCATTAGATGCCTGCATTTTTGGACCAGGAGTACAATTAGTGTAAGCGCTTGAGTATCGTTATGAGGTACCGCTTTTCCAGAGAGTTGTTCATAATAAAAACAAAACCATACACTCTGCCAAGACATGGTATAATGATATACCAACCGTTAAAGTTCCTATAGGCTCTCCTTGTTCTGTTCTTTAGCGTAAGTGGTTAGTGCGTATCCACTTCTGCCTTTACCATATCATATTACTTCTTTAGAAAAGGTTCAATCAGAAATCACATAATTTATGAATAAGGCATTTTTACAAGGATCATGATGACCTTAGTAAAAGGGGGATCTCCTTCCTCTGTTCTTTAGCTTCTGCCTTCCCCAACCCATATAACTTTTTCAGGAAAGGTTCAATCAGAAATCACATAATTTGTGAATGAGGCATTTTTGCAAGGATCTTGATGATCTTAGTACAATGAGGATGTAAATTTAGTCCTCCATTTTTTAAGGTAATAATAGACATAATTTTTTTTGTGGAATGACATTGAAAATATCACGATTCTAGGGTTTTCAAAAATGCCTTTCAATTTTAAAAACCTAACTCACATTAACGTTCTAAGTCAATACCCTGTCGTTTACAGGTACTGTTCGGCTTCTCCAGCGGTTTGCATCAGACCAAATGAGCTGAAATTTATTATCTGGGATTGATCTTGAGGTATAATGAGGCAATTGAATTTGAATAAGGTTGAATTCAGACAAAGTTTGGAATTTGAAAACTTTTGGGAGTGGTGCAAGAGCGGAAAATTTCCAAAGCTGTGGCAAAAAATGTGAAAATTAATTTTGAAAAACATATCAGAAATTCAGCATTCTCCATGATGCATAAAAATGAAATATCCATCTCCAAACTCACTTCAAATTGAGATATATAGTCAAATATTTGTACGTGGATTGAGTTCATATTAGGAAAGAATATAAGAAAGAAAGCTTCAAAACAAGACATTATTCAATCAAATCATGAAAAACATACTTGTTGACCATAGTCAATTTCACACATTACATGAAGTACAAGGAAAATTCTTTAATAGTTTGAAAATTATCCAACAACTTTTCAAGGGAGCTGGTTATACTGCATTCATAATCCAACGGTGAATTATAGAAATCATCAATTCACCCTGACTCACAATCTGCATACAACTGTTTCGATTATTATTATTATTATTATTCCCAGTACAAATCGTGGTCGGTAAAGAATTTTCCTTGTTCAATATTTTTTTTGTTTATGTAATGTATGTTTTTTTGTTTATGTATATAAAGTTAACGATATTGACAATGGTCAATAAGTATGTTTTTCATGATTGGTTGTATATTGCGTATTACGCTGTTAGTTTTTATGGAGCGCGCTCTTGTTATATCCAGAGTTCAAAACACTATGTTAGCGTGCTATGGAATGATATATGCCACTGTTGTAGAGTAGATATCTTCATGTCAGGAGGTACGTGTTTTCGCGACGGAATTCTGCATTTTCGATCTAAGCGGTTAATTGTTGGTTTACAATATCTTTCGTTGGAGGGCGCTCTGCATTGTTATCCAGACAGTGTTTCCGACCACGATTTATATTGGGGAACAATTCACTCCGGATCAAATAAGCTGCACTGATGAGATCTAATGAGATCGAAACAGCTGTATGCAGATTTAGAGTATTGACGTTTTCTATAGTTCACCGTTGGAATGTGAATGCAGATTTTGCGTTGCGGAATACGTATAACAAGCTGCCTTGGAAAGTTGTCTGATAATTTTTGAATTATTAAAGGATTTCTCTTCCACTTCATGTAATGTAAGACATGATTCGTCACCAAAAACCCCAAGCGAAATTTGATAACCGTCGTAAATGAGAATAAATCCCTATAATGTTAACTTTGTGTTATTCTTATAAACCTGTAACTGAAAACTGATTTATGTTTCGGAAAGTAATTTGGATTGCCCAATACTCCTCCAGAAATAGAAACTGAAGCATCTACTTTATGGTTTGTATATTCTATGTTAAGAACAACATTAGCCATAAAAAATGATATCAATATCAGTCAATATATCAAATTAAGCTCTTTCCTGAAACGAAAATCTGATGGTGTCGAGAGTAAGAAGTCAACAACATTTATTACCTAAGAAATAAATATTTTCTCAACGACTGTGTAGATGAGCAGAACATTGAAACCCGCGAAAAAACAAGAAGTATCCCTACATAAACTTAGTCCACGTAACAAGTTTCATCCCTCTTTAACATAAACATTGCAATGTTTAAATCGTCAAAATGGTTTTTTAATACCCGTTTGGCAATGTTCTCCAGGAATTATTTTGAGCTACTTTCGTTACTCGTTTAACAATGAACTATTCTCTCAAAACCGCTATCTTTCTATAAAAATTTGTTGTTTTTTCCTGATTTTTTCCACTACTTCCTGAGATTGATATAGAGGGATGGAACCTGTTACGTGGACTAAGTCTATTTTTGGATACTTCTTGTTTTTTTGCGGGTTCCGATGTTTTGCCCATCTACACAGCCTTCCAAATCGGCTCAGAGGGTTAAGAATTTGCATTTAAAATAAAAAAGAATAAAAATTAGGGGAAAACACAACTTTATAGACTTTGCTGCTCACGCGTAGAATTTGATACGTTTACACATATCATTTGCCAATTGTTTCAATTAAATGTGTTGGATAATATGAACTTTCGTTTTCCGGATAATTGGTTTTTTGTTCGAAGAATAAAATCTCATTTGTATTCCATCAGGTCGGACGTGTATCTAAGACCACTAGACTGGAAGCTATCCGGCAGTGTATTAAATAAAAGGTAATCGATTTGGCTACGAATGGAAGTTTTCGTAATAAATATTTCTGTTCTTATTTGGTATTTAGGTAGCGAAGCCAGAGCGAGGGTGTCGGGAGACCTTCCGCGAGGGTAAAACAAGCCATTTGAATGCATAGTTGTCCGTCAGTCAGGGTGACATTACGCCTTCGTGGCAACCCTCCTTCGAATAAGCCAATAAATTGTCATAAAACCGTCAGATCGGGTGATTTGACAGCTAGTGGGGTAATTAAGTAAGAATTTATGGAGCACCTCGACGCTCGCATCTCGATGTGTACACAGCCACCCTCAAGGGGTGGGGGCGATGTTTTGTACTTTCCATTCTCTCAACCGTTTTGCTGGTTGTGTGTTTCACGTAGATAATAAGTAAAGGCATCGAGATGACTATCTTAATATCCCTATAAATTTTCCATTTGAGGGTTAGGTATGACGGTGACAAGTAGAAGGTATGAGTGAATTTTCTCTCTACTCTCATCTTTCGAGTTCAAAATATTGTTTTATTTCACTTGGCAAAGAATTCGATTGAATTACATGACTAATTCAAATATAATATAAGGCGTGAGCAGCAGAGCTCCATCACTAAGGTCGTATTTTTCGCGCGAAATGCATCGCATTGAGATGCGATTCTAACGAATAGATTTATATTTCGAAAAATCACGCTTAAATAGCAATTTGAAACGAAAAAAAAATTATTTTATAAAAAACAAATTTGCGAAGTGCATCGTGGTTGAAAGAAGAAGTTGAAACCAACGAAGGAACGTATCTGAACATGAACATAATCCACGTACAAAATTTCAACTCTCTATTGTGAAAAAAAATTCGCGAAGTGCATCGCGTACTGATAGCAGATCGAGATTCGAGAGATTCGAAAGGAATTGTCACCACGAAACGCAGCACATTCGAGAAAAAGAGTTGAAACGAAAAAAGGATTTTAAGTCAACATAATCTCAACGTATGTACTAAACTTCAACTCTCTAACTCAATCTGCAGAAGCTGTGAAGTTCGGCAAATTTTTTTGACCAAATTTCGATAGTTTCTTTCTGCAACGAGAACAATCCCAGGTATCAAATTTCAGCTCATTGGACTCGATGGGAGCCGCTGGAGATGCCAATATGTACCGGGTATATACATATATATATATATATATATATATATATATATATATATATATATATATATATATATATATATATATATATATATATATATATATATATATATATATATATATATATATATATATATATATATATATATATACATATATAATATTTATTCGAATTGTTTGATCTCCAAAATTACAAGTAATGTCTTTTTAAAGAAATAAGGTTTCTGTGGTTCCCTTCCCATCTAATACCAACAGAGCTGTTTGTTGATATCGGACTAAATAGCACGTAATTGATAACTGAAGACGGTCACAGCCGTAATGAAAAATTTTTGGAAAAAAAGATAAATAGTACCCTATTCTTTGACTTTCCAAAATCAAAATAATTTGAACCTATTTCGAACATTACGTGGGTAAAGGTTTCTGTGGTTTCCCTTACCATATATTAATAACAGATTTGAATGTTAATATTGGACTGAATAGCACGTAATAAAAAACAAAGAACGGCCACAGCCGGAAAATTATAGTGAAACATAGTAGTCTTTTTTGAATATTAAAATTTTTTCAAATCAATAAACGTCAAAGAAATTTCAATTTTTTCAAAAGTTTTGATAAAGCCACGAATGTCGTGGCGAAACGTCAACTTTTTAATAAAATCAAGTTTTTTGAGATTCAACAAGCCTGTTATTGCTAACAATTATCAAGAGATTTTATATATATATATATATGCATATATATATATATATATATATATATATATATATATATATATATATATATATATATATATATATATATATATATATATATATATATATATATATATATATTTATATATATTTATATATATATATATATATATATATATATATATATGTATATATATATATATATATATATATATATATATATATATATATATATATTTATATATATATATATATATATATATATATATATATATATATTATATATATATATATATATATATATATATATATATATATATATATATATATATATATATATATATATATATATATATATATATATATATATATATACCGTAGTCTACCCGAATTCCGTCACCTTAAGGCCCTTAGTATCCATGGACTGACTTTTGAAACGAACTATAATGTTTTGTGCTGATATTCTGAGTTATTTTTGACATATGATGAATTTTTGGGCATTTAGTAAACTATTTTTTTCTATTCTGTGAATTTGAAACAATCGATTGTTTCAAAATGAAATAAAAAATTGTGGATGCGGAATTTCTAATTCCGACATAGTGCATACCTAAAAGCCGACATAGTTTCGACCTAAATTCCGTCATATGGTAAATTCGATGCTGAAAATAAACTGTTGCAAATATAAATACCTTTTATTAATTAACAAATTTGGTTTTAACTTCGACATAAAAACAAATTAACTTATTAACCATGTAGGTACATGTTGATATTACTAAATATTCTTAGGACGGCCTTAGTATGTAAATTATTCGAGAATAATTGCACAGTTATACCGAAAATTGATATTGTATTAATCGAAAATAAAATCGTCAATCTTGAAATATCCCCTTGAGTTAATTCGCACTGGTTGCTTAATTTTACATTTAATCTTGTCGATATCATAGAGTAGAACCAATTTCTCACTTGTTGCTCGGTAACTAGACGTCTTCTTTTCGATAGCTTCTGGGTAGTACGCTCAGAGATTTCCGGATGGAGATTCAGAAATGCTTTGTACCAATGAATCTGGGGGCGATTATCTGGGAATGGGTTTGGTCTTTTCAGTTCCTTCATTAAGTTTTGAACACTGTCACATAAAAGTTCCTTGGTGACAGGAAACATACGTTTATGTTCGTTTAGAATCCAGTTCACTAGAATTTTCTCTTCTTGATATGAAAGTATAGAGGGTGCGCTGACTTGACAGTGTACTGGATATCTTCCATGAATTTTGTCGGAAAGTATAGTTCTAGGTATTCCAAAACTTTTGCTTGCTTTCTTGATGCTTATGCCACCACGAAAAGCTTGAATTGCGGATTCCAGGTTATCTTCTGAATACTTTTTATTCTTTTGATGCTCCATTTTTCTGAAATTGGAATAAACACATATCTGACGTCTAGCATCAGCACAATATAGTATAATTGTATGACTGTAGTTAGATCTATCTATCTCTGTAAGACAGTAACTCAGAAGTTGCTCAATCGCTGTGGTGGAAGCTCAGAATCCAGAAAGCCGTCATTGCCGTAACCTGAATTCCGACACCCAACTACATCACCTATTATGAATAAATAGAGCAGGAAAAGCATATGACGGAATTCGAAAATTGAAAAATTTGATCCATTGTGAAATTGATCATCCTATATGTTTTGATTTAAGAAAGTTGTGGGTATAGAAAAAACTGAACTAAAAAAAAATTGATACTAACCAGAACTCCGTCATCCCCATTTCTTTACAGCCCGAAAGCCGCCATAGCCTCATAACCTGAATTCCGACACCGTATGTGTAAGGCACATTTTGAAAGAAAATAGCTCAGAAAGCCTATGACGGAATTCAGGAATTAGAAAATATGATCAAATGTGATACCTACCTTTATATTCTTTTCGATTCTTGATAAATGCAAGTGCGAAAAAAACCAACTTGAATGGACCTTTTTTAAATTCGGAATTCCGTCACCCCTGTCGGTTTTCCGGTTCAGTGCTTTTTTTAGACCCAAATCCCGTCACCCCTTTTTTTATGAAAAATATCGAAAAAAAAAACAAAATATTTGTGAACAACTCATCTATCGACACTAATTCAGTGGAAAATATGCATGGCTTGTATGATATCATGATGGAGTACCTAAAAACTTGGATTGGATAAGATCATGCAAGTGGCTTACCTTATAAGAAAACAAGACGTTCTTCTTGAACAGCTGGAGTGCAAATGAAAGGAATTTTTCCGCGCTGCTA
>JARQZK010002957.1:322500-377500 GCA_030704885.1 Cynegetis impunctata | reverse complement strand
CGAAAAAGAGTTTAATCGTTAACAAACTTCACGAAAGTGATTTTTTTTGAAAATTTATTACTTATTATTTTAAATCAATTATCTATGACTTAGACGACGTCGCAGCCATCTACGATAAAAAAAAATGAAAAACAAAATTGAAACGGAGCTAGAATTGACATTTGACAGATGGAATGTATGTATTTGAAGCCTCAGAATTAAAATATGTAAAAATATATAGGGTGTTCCATTTAAATTTTTAATTTTTATATCGTTTTCTGTGAAACCGGAAGTCAGCCATACTGATTTTGTATGTGAAAAAATTCAAAATTATGTCTGAGTTAAACCACCCAAATTTCAATAAAATCGAAGAATCCATTAAAAAGTTATAGGGGTGGCCCATCACTCATTTACACCCGGTATATATATACAGGGTGGACAACGACGAACTGCATCGATCGATATCTCAGAAACTGAATGTAGGAAAAATTTGAAATTTTGGAAACTTGCTAGATGTCTTAGGGCCTATACAGCTAAAATATGTTCATCTATTGGGCACTTTCGAATGTACCGGAAATAGACCCTAAGTCGCTTATTTTAAATGGGATACCCAATATATTATTACATTTTTAGATTCTACTTAAGATTCTAGGCAGATTCTATGCATCATTTCCTACACCTAGGTCTAAGCGTTTCATTGTATTATTAAGTTTTTTATGTCAAAAACGATGATTGCAAGCCCTAATATAATTATCAATAATTGTTCCTATGAGGAAGCCTCTTTACTTACTTTTGTTTAGATTCCTTGTTGAAAAGGAAAAAGGAAAAGAACTTTAATAGATTTTGTATAATATTTGGATAACTAATCATACAGAGTGTTCAAACAATAAGATCTAAAATGAGATTGAGAAAACTGACAAAAATCAATTTTTTCAAACAGAAACCCCCCATTTTTCTTATTTTGTAGTATTTAACATTTGAAAAGAAGGTTACTTTGTATAAGGTTATCTATATCTAAAATTTGAAAATTTCGAAATATTGCCAATTTAATATTTTTATATGGCGATTTTGCATTTAATCGTTAAACAATTAGATCTAGGATAGCCACGATCGTATTTGACATTTCAAATTATCGCAATGGCACCCCGGTTATATGATACAAACGAAGATCATTTAAACTTATTCATTATTCATGGACAATGTGATGAAGTTATTTCAAGAACATGTGATACATTTGTGACGCCATATCCTCAAAAACAGAAACACATGAATTTTGATATTTCAACATCTTTCGGAATTTTGAAGTTGACTATTTAGACAACTTCCCAGTGGCTGAACTTCGAAACCTTTTCTACCAACATGATGGGACACCTCCACATAATGCCCATTTGGTCAATAATTATCTGGAAAACTTATTTTACGATCGATGGATAGCCAACAATGAACCAAATCGCCACCTCGCTCCCCGGACCTATCAGTACTCGATTTTTATTTATGCGGAACAGTGAAAAATAACGCGTATGTACATCAGTGACCACCATGAAAGACTGCATGAGACATAATAGAACAGCATTTGAAGACCTGGATCCCCAGTCAATAAGATGAGCCACCCATGAACAATTGCTGCTTAGATGCGAAACATGTTTAGAAGTTCAAGGAAACCAATTCGAAAATTTAGTTGAATAATTTTTTTAACATTTCTATTTCCAATTTCAATATCAAAATTTTCATTTCCAATAACTAGTTTATTTCTGTATACTTCTCTTTTGCGGATCCAAAGTTATTCAAGTTTTCTATAATTCTTCTAATAGTATTTGGTGTTGGTTTTTGTTTTTGAGGATATCGTGTCACAAATGTATCACATGTTCGAAACAGAAAAATTTTCTTGTGACCGAAGTAGTATGAATTCAAAGAAGTCCATTCTTCTTGGAAAATCAGTTTCATTTAAATGCTGCACTAATGAAAATATGGATAGCATAGGGATGATATTTGTGTTTCCGTAAAATTCTTAGAACTGGCGATTTAGATAAGCCTGATTCTAATGCCTTGAAGATTTTGTTGTATATGCTTCAAAATATCCCAAAATTGATATTTCAGTATTTTCATTATTAACAACTAGTTTCTTTTTTTACACTTTTGCCTTTACAGATCAAAAGTTCTTGAAGTTTTCTATAATTCGTTAAACAGTATTTGCTGATGGTCTTTGTTTATGAGGATCTCGGGTCGCAAATGTATCACATGTTCTGGGAATAACTTTATCACATTATCCATAAATAATAAATAAGTTTAAATAATTTTCGTTTGTATAATTTAACTGCGGTGCCATTACGATGATTTGAAATGTCAAATACGATCGTGAATATACTAGATCTAATTGTTTAACGATTAAATGCAAAATCGTCATATAAAAATATTGAATTGGCAATATTTCGAAAACTTCAAATTTTAGGTATAGATAACCTTATACAAAGTTACCTTCTCTTTAAAAGCTTAATACTACAAATTAAGAAAAATGGGGGCTTCCATTTGAAAAAATTGATTTTTGTCGGTTTTCTCAATCTCATTTTAGATCTTAATTTTTGAACACTCTGTATGATTAGTTATCCAAATATTATACAAAATCTATTAGAGTAGGTAGTTTTCAACAAGGAATCTTACACAAAGTAAGTAAAAAAGTCTTTCTTATAGTGTAATGCCTGGTCCTGGGTGTTAAATGATGCACAGGTTCATACTATACTTTTAGTCTTTTATTTATAGCATTACTGAATATAGGCTTAGCGCTGACCGCTCGGGCAGCGTGACGAGTCTATCTCTCAGTCTTACTTACTTTCTATCTTAGATTCCCTCTCATTTATATATCAGTGTTTATCAATATATCGGCCTTGGCCTCACGTACTTGCAGAGTAAGTGTATCGTACTTGCAGTTAGTTTACAAACAATATAAAGTATAACCTATAACATTCTTCATCTGATATGGAATACAATCGTAACATTGACCTACTTCCAGCCCACGCCCTTGGCAAATTGAAAGAATTTTATTGAGCTTACTCGAGAAAATTCTGTTCCATTTAAATTTATAATAATATATTAAAAAATTTTCTTTTCAATTTCCTAGGAATGGTTTAATTACCATATCCATTCCTGGAAGTGTGCTGGAAGTATAAGTAACATACAATTTTTAAAGTAATTTATTCTACGTACAATCTCTATACGCGCTGTCCCTATACTCTCGTAATGATACGCCATATTTTTGATATATTAATAATTATTTCATTTCAGCCATAGTACTCTATATAAATTACCTTTTACTTCAATTTGTGGACTCTTTAATTTATCTCATTTATCAATAAATATAACCCCTCTATATGTAACCACAATACTAACCATAACTCAATATACAAGTATATATATCCACAATAATAATAACTAAGGTCCCTAAAACTGATTATATTCCCTTGCCTTCCTAATAATTGAGAGCTTTTAATTCCATTCTTCTCTACAGATAGCTTCTAAAATTCTCAACTTTTCGTCTCGCGTAAATGCCGATCGAATGTTTAGATTCTGTAGAGTGTTGCAACATTAGTACATACCGTGTATGATTTATTCTTGGCAGCTTCCAAAATTCTAATTAACATAGCTAATGGATAGCTGTAGATCGTCGCAACACTATTCCTCCATAAAAATTTATATATACTCATCTATATATTTATTTCTTCATTTCTCATTACCATATCCATCTTAACTAAGAAAAGGTCGCTATCTATATATAGCATACAAAAAAATATATGTTTCATCTCATTTTACCAACGATTCCATCTCGTAATTACAGTAAAAATTCATTATTTATGAAAACATAATTCATTAGCAGGGGGCATAATCCATCCCCTGAGCGTCCCTATACGCATTCTCATTAATAAAATTGCTCTCTCCTTTTAACCATTAAATAATTGTACATTATCTATACCATACTATTTTGGAAACTATATTCAGTCTTAGCAGTACCTATATTTGATAATGGGCTCAAAGTTTAACTTTATTAAAGAACAATATTTAAATTTTCATATTTTTGTCCCTTCTGACGACTTCAAATATTCAAGCTTCATCGAGTATAAGTTAATTTTCTTATTTGCGTATCATCAAGTGAGCAACGGTTTACAATTTCTTCAAAAAAAATTCTATGACTTTTATAAATAACAATTTTGATGCGTAATATCAGCAATTCCATTTTAGAGACAAAACTTGATTACAAGATTTAAATTATCTAATTAATCAGACAAAAAAAAATTAAAAAATTTCGAATTAGGTCAATGTCTTAATGAGATTCAACTAAAAATAATGCATAAAAGCAAAATATTCATAATACTAATAAAAAAAAAATTTCGTAGCGTCCAAACATTTGACATATTCATTAAATTCTTCAAGAATCTTATTTGATGACAAGACTCAAAATCCATTCAATGAATCAACTATTTATTTATATAACCAACAGTAATTCGATAGTGAGTCAATATAATAAGGTAGGTCAAAGTTATATAAGTCATAATATCAATATCATAAAATCGCTTTTCTATTGAACTTATCTGAGCGATTAATGAATTATGTATCTAATCGCACACTAAAAAAAAATTTCCCATTTATCTTAACCAAAAATGGTTCCAAAAAAAAATAATAATAATAATTATCCACAATAATCGATTTTCAAATATCAATAATAAAAAAAATTTCCCTAATTACGGATATTGCATAGAAATAAAGAACATCCAAAAGAATAAAAATATCGCCATTATATAGTGCACAAAAAATAAAATAGTAATCCACGAAATTAAATAACAATATGCAAAAACACTACCCCACTCGAACTTGAATTATATATATAGATAATGCATGAAAGAGGGAAAATCATAATAAAATAATAATAATACAATTAATCATGATAAAAACAATAATAATAAAAAATATATATACAAGGTTATAATTCTTCAAACTTAAAATTAATGAAGAACAAATGCATGAAAGCAATAAATATTTAAAAAATAAATGTCCCTTTTTCCTCCATAACAAAAATAACGAAGTCTCTTTTCTCGTCATATTTACAAAAATGTCAATTCCACTCTATGTCTACACACCTAGTGGCCGATACGTCCCTAACTCGTCTGCAATACTGTTCCACACACGCAACACATAGGTAGTCATTTATATTAGGGTAGATCCTACCTTACACATCGGAGATTCCCTTAACTCGGCTTGCTGGGTTGTCCTCGTCTGTTCCGTGTAGCAACCATTGGTAACACATTGGTTAGTTGCCAGTATCTTTATGGGCGATGGTCACTTCTTCTTCTCACCATTCTATACTTTATTTTCACTTTTTTTTCAGCTCCAATAAGAAAACTAGCAGGATCGCCATGTAATGCCTGGTCCTGGGTGTTAAATGATGCACAGGTTCATACTATACTTTTAGTCTTTTATTTATAGCATTACTGAATATAGGCTTAGCGCTGACCGCTCGGGCAGCGTGACGAGTCTATCTCTCAGTCTTACTTACTTTCTATCTTAGATTCCCTCTCATTTATATATCAGTGTTTATCAATATATCGGCCTTGGCCTCACGTACTTGCAGAGTAAGTGTATCGTACTTGCAGTTAGTTTACAAACAATATAAAGTATAACCTATAACATTCTTCATCTGATATGGAATACAATCGTAACATTGACCTACTTCCAGCCCAATAGGAACAATTGATAATTATATTAGGACTTGCAATCGTCGCTTTTGACATAAAATCCTAAATATTTCAAAAACGCTTAGATTTAGGTGTAGGACATGATTCATAGAATCAGCCTAAGTAGAATCCAAAAATATAATAATATATAGGGTATCCTATTTGAAATGAGCGACTTAGGGTCTATTTACGGTATAACCGGAAGTGCCCAGTAGATGAAAATATTTTAGCTGTATAGGCCCCAAGACTTCTAGCAAGTTTTCAAAATTTCAAATTTTTCCTACATTCAGTTTCTGAAATATCGATCGATGCAGTTCGTCGTGGTCCACCCTCTTTATATATCTATATATATATATATATATATAGGTATATATATATATATATATATATAATTATATAATATATATATATATATATATATATATATATATATATATATATATATAGAAATATATATATATATATATAAATATATATATATATATATATATATATATATATATATATATATATACCGGATGAATTTTTTCGTCGAATCAGTTGAAAATCTCGAATAAGAAACAGCTTACGGAAAAATGTTTCGAATAAAAAGTTGATGGTTCTGAGGAGTAAGTCCACTTATGCTGAAAACTCTTCCATTCACTTCACCATTGTCGGAGGAAGGAATTAAGTTTGAAATTTGAAAAGGGAAGCCATGTTTTTGATTGCAAAATTCGTATTCTATGGTAAAAAAATATAAACGTTTTGTACGGACAATTTTGGTCGATGGATCCTGTGAACTGGCCAGCCAGATCGCTAGATCTCACTCCACTCGATTTTTTTGTGTGACGCTACCTGAAAGAAGAAGTATTTCGTGGAGTGCCAACTACTCGGGAAGATATGATTGAGCGCATCCGAAACGTCTGTGCTCAAATATATATATATATATATATATATATAATATATATATATATATATATATAATATATATATATATATATATATATATATATATATATAAGAGGAGGGTAGGCGCTGACTAGTTTAGAGGAAAACTATTTGTAGGGACTGCAGCAATGTAAAATGAAACACTTTTAAGTTTTTCCAAGCTTTCGGAATTGTTTATTCCATCATCAGGGAGAATCTATCGTGAGGATGATTACATATGTGTTGATAATACGATATAAGAGACATTAAAATTATGCTATTCTTTAAATAATCAGATACATTTTTGAAGTTATAATTAAATTTCTGAACGAAATGACAAATCGGTGTCACTCATTTTTTTTTATTTTCAAATTGAAGTTTGACATTATTTCGTTACGTTAAATTAATTTAATTTAGTGTTATTTTATATCAAGTGAAAGTAAAAAAGAATAAATTTTACTCAAATGGCTTATATCTGTTTTTTTATTGATGGAGTTCTTGTCTTGATAAATAAAGGCCATTTCTAAAAAAGATCTTTTTGAAAGATGTGATTCTCTTGCAAGAACAGTTGTTGAAAGGTAGTTCATTTGGTGGTCACAATCATTGACATGTTGGGCTAAAGCACATCTCTCAGGCTGTAATCTACTATCACTCTTATGAGAAGTGATTCTGTCTTTTAATATTCTTTTTGTTTGGCCAATATAATTCTTATCACAATCATGACAAGGGATATTATAAACAACATTTGTGAGTGATGAAATAGGAATTTTGTCTTTTACTTTCGAATATATTTGTCTCATTGAAATAACTGTTCTATTTGCAATTTTGATGTTTTCAAAAGATTGAAAAATTCTGGTCAGTTTAGGTGTTATTTCTTTTATATAAGGTAATGAGGCATAAAAAATTGAAACTTGACTCATATCTGTAACAAGTTCATTATGAGAATTGTTATTTTGTCCTATAATGTCATTTTCTGATAAGGATGTGCTAAATAAAATTTTCTTGACTAAAGATGGTGGGTAGGAATTTTGTATGAAAAGTTCTTGAAGTTTATTCAAATTTTTGTTATGAAAAGATATATCAGAAATTTTGAGTACTCTGTTCTTCATTTGTTTTAACAAATTCACTTTCATCGAAAATTTGTGATAAGAAAAGAAATTCAAATACCTTCCTGAACTGCATGCTTTTCTATACCAATCAATCAATATTATGTTATCAACCGATCGTATAAGTTTTGTATCAAGAAAAGGTACTGAAAGATCTGAGTCTTCTGTTTCGATTGTGAATTGAATGAATGGGTCGTAACTATTGAAAGTATCTAAAATTTCTGTTATACCATTATTAGGTAAAGCTAATATTATATCATCCACATATTTTTTGATGAAAAATAAGTTAAAAGAGAGTAATATCTAGATTTATCTAATGATATTATTAATAACAGTACTTCCTATATTGAGCTCAAGAATGATCCAACAGCACAAATACAAAGTAAATATAATAATTTGATAAAAATTCTGAATGATAAGAATCAAATAGATGACAATATTAAAAAAAAGCTCACTAGCTATAATGGTATTTCTCCAAAATTTTACTCCTTACCAAAAATTCACAAACCAATTTTGTCAATGAGACCTATAATAGCTTGCATAGGTTCTCCTACAGAACAAATTGCTTCATTTTTAACGAATATTTTGTCTAATGCTTATGATTCAGATAACATTTACTCCATCAAAGATTCATTTGAATTTTCAGAAAAATTTAATAAAATAAATTACCAGATAATTACGTTTTGGCCAGTTTGGATGTTGTCTCTCTTTTCAGTAATGTTTATCTTGTTATTTGCCTTAGGGCAATAGATAAAAATTGGGACCATTGCACCATTGAAAAACATTACTTTTCTACCTTGATAAAATTTCTCTTTGAAAATAACTATTTTTCATTTAATGGAAAATATTTCAGACAACTCCAATGGGATTTTCACTCTCACCTATTCTTGCAGCTTTTTTTATGGATGAATTGCTAGACACAGTGATTCCATTACTCTCTTTTAACTTATTTTTCATCAAAAAATATGTGGATGATATAATATTAGCTTTACCTAATAATGGTTTTAACAGAAATTTTAGATACTTTCAATAGTTACAACCCATTCATTCAATTCACAATCGAAACAGAAGACTCAGATCTTTCAGTACCTTTTCTTGATACAAAACTTATACGATCGGTTGATAACATAATATTGATTGATTGGTATAGAAAAGCATGCAGTTCAGGAAGGTATTTGAATTTCTTTTCTTATCACAAATTTTCGATGAAAGTGAATTTGTTAAAACAAATGAAGAACAGAGTACTCAAAATTTCTGATATATCTTTTCATAACAAAAATTTGAATAAACTTCAAGAACTTTTCATACAAAATTCCTACCCACCATCTTTAGTCAAGAAAATTTTATTTAGCACATCCTTATCAGAAAATGACATTATAGGACAAAATAACAATTCTCATAATGAACTTGTTACAGATATGAGTCGAGTTTCAATTTTTTATGCCTCATTACCTTATATAAAAGAAATAACACCTAAACTGACCAGAATGTTTCAATCTTTTGAAAACATCAAAATTGCATATAGAACAGTTATTTCAATGAGACAAATATATTCGAAAGTAAAAGACAAAATTCCTATTTCATCACTCACAAATGTTGTTTATAATATCCCTTGTCATGATTGTGATAAGAATTATATTGGCCAAACAAAAAGAATATTAAAAGACAGAATCACTTCTCATAAGAGTGATAGTAGATTACAGCCTGAGAGATGTGCTTTAGCTAAACATGTCAATGATTGTGACCACCAAATGAACTACCTTTCAACAACTGTTCTTGCAAGAGAATCACATCTTTCAAAAAGATCTTTTTTAGAAATGGCCTTTATTTATCAAGACAAGAACTCCATCAATAAAAAAACAGATATAAGCCATTTGAGTGAAATTTATTCTTTTTTACTTTCACTTGATATAAAATAACACTAAATTAAATTAATTTAACGTAACGAAATAATGTCAAACTTCAATTTGAAAAAAAAAAAAAATGAGTGACACCGATTTGTCATTTCGTTCAGAAATTTAATTATAACTTTAAAAATGTATCTGATTATTTAACGAATAGCATAATTTTAATGTTTCTTATATCGTATTATCAACACATATGTAATCATCCTCAGGATCGATTCTCCCTGATGATGGAATAAACAATTCCGAAAGCTTGGAAAAACTTCAAAGAGTTTCATTTTACATTGCTGCAGTCCCTACAAATAGTTTTCCTATATATATATATATATATATATATATATATATATATATATATATATATATAAGGAGATTCCGGATAAAAAAAGATCCATTTCGTTTTTTTTGTAACAGTTGATAAATCGACGAATGGCTTTTATATAGTAATCAACAAAAGTACAATCATATTCATGTATGCATATTTTACAAAAAGAACACCTAGCTGGCAACTTCTTCTTGATCATTATTGTTTGATCTTAAGGTCCAAATATTTACGTCATTTAAATGAATATTATAGGAACTAGTCACAGCAGCTCTGTGCCGTTTGTGAACGTTCTGAATATCTTCTTCTTCCGGTGCCATACCCGGTTTCGGGCGTTGGCGACCTTTTTACAACTATTCGTGCTGTGCGTGATACAGTGATACACGAATAGAAGGGACCTACAGTTTCACGACGTTTCCGAACGTCCTTATAGAGAGGCTTTACTAGGCAGAATACTTCTTGGTGGTTTGCCATTGCCTTCCGAGAGGTGGCTCCGCAATAATTCGTTCGTAATTTAGGATTAATAACATTCAACATTTTAACTTAATTGTTTGAAAAAACATTTCATCTATTAAAGTATACATGAATGCAGTAGGAAAACATTCACCAAACTCATCTAAAACAATCGGTTGTTAGTTCAAAATCGTACATACTCAGTCCATGAGTGGTTCTTATGGCAATAACTGGTTTTCCAATTTTTTTTTTATATTTGCTCCTGAACACACGATTTATGAAAATAAGACAAAAATCCTCCACCCTAAGCCCTGCATAATTTTCACCTTGCTTTTTGTATAGCAGAATCTCATTTACTGCTTCTTGTTTTATTGAAATATCTACACTAATGCTATCATTTGCAAGTTGAACACCATCTTAATAATCAATGTCGAAAGCAGATTTAATATTATTGATATCTTTTCTAGTAACTAAGTTAGCCCTGGACAAATTGTCTTCAACAAAATAATTTCTATTCTTATTCAAAATTCCAGAAATAAAATTATTGGATTTTATTTAAAGTCTTTGATTATGATAATACTTATTTTTTATATTTTTGGTAAAATATAGAAATGTCACTTACTTTGGCGCTGTAACACCACTTATTAAGTTAGAAGCCACTTCTATATGTTTTTGTTTGGAAGGGGGAACCTGTTGAACTTGATTTAAGTGACCATAGTGGGATTTGTAGTAAATTGCTTGATATGTATTGTCAATGTTCTTACTTAGAATAATATGACTTACACAATTATTCCCATTTGGCAGGAACCTTGACTTTTTAAAGCTCTTTTTCTATTTTCAAATTTAAACTCAATTCTTCCTGAGAAATAGTTACTTTTATTTTCCTGTGTTTATTATTATTGAAATCAAAGTATATACCTATGCTACACACTTCATCTATTGCAATTGATATGAACTCTTCTTCTCTTCTGGTGGTGCCGTACCCGGTTTCGGGCGTAGGCGACCTCTCTACAACTATTCGAGCTGTGCGTGATACAGCGATACACGAATAGAAGGGACCTACAGTTTTACGGCGGTTCCGAACGTCTTTACAGAGAGGCTTTACTAGGCAGAATACTTCTCGGTGGTTGGCCATCGCCTTCCGAGAGGTGGCTCCGCATAAATTCGTTGTTTCGGCTGGGATTCGATCCATCGACCTTCTGTTCAGTAGCCCAACGCACTGACCACTGAACTACGGAGCCACATATAAACTCTACTATCATCTAATTCTTCACATTGAACATAACTTGAATTTTTTTTTCACAGATGTCATCAAAGCAGGTCTCAAATTCTAAAATTAAAGTGAATATTTAGGTATGATATTAAAGATATATAAGCAAATAATTCTTGACTGAAAAAATAGTTAAGCCATGATATGGCATATAGTTCCATTATAATATTAGTGCTGATTTTTAATCTTCGTAACCAGTACTTACTTCCTTTATATGCAAAATTAATAGTTCCTTTTTCCATTTTCAGCCAACGAGATTCCTCAAGATGATATCTAAGATCTGCAGTCAGTCTATACGAAGTATTGCAGCCTTTTATACACTATATATTTCACTAAACTTTAAAAAATATAATTGTGTAGATTTATTATTGCTCCAATCTGAACAATACACTTATAATTGTTTCCATTACAATATAAAAAGTAAGTTGCATTAAGTAATGATAACTCATATATTTTAATGGTGAATACCGGTGCAGCATTTTACACAGATTTTCTGCTCCTGACTGAGGATTTGAAGAGACTATAGATGGTTTTTGGATTCACCCCTATATTAAGCATTTCCACAATAATTCTGTGAATGAAATTTGAATATAATATAATCATATTTTCTACGCCACTGAACCTTACCTGAATATTCTGGGATTCATATTGATTCCAGCTAATTGAGCTAAATGTTGCAGTTCATTTTGATGAGGTCGTAAGTTGGGCTCGGTTGTATGCATTCTTTAAAACAGTAGAATTTTGTTGTACTAATCAAGAAAATATGATTGAGCTCATCCGAAACGTTTGTGCTCAAATATATCTATATATAAGGAGATTCCGAATAAAAGAGATCCATTCCGTTTTTTTGCATCAGTTGATAAATCCTTTTTAATTAATTGAACAACAAGAACAAATACTCAATGTCAGTACATGTACTGCAAACAGTCAAACGTCAAACAGACAACGTCAAAATTTCATTTGAATTATTAAAAGAACGGATAAGTTGAGGTCGTTCAGACGGAAAATTTAAATTCGATTACAGAGCCACTTATGAAGAATCGTGAAAAATTTTCCGTACAAAATTTTTGTATTTTTAACGTAAAATAAATTCAATAAAAAAATAACTTCAATAAAAAAATTAAGAAGTTCAAAGTTGACTCCTTCCCTCACAAGGGTGAAAGAAATGAAAGAGTTTTTAGCATCGGCCGACTTCCCCCTCAAAACCACCAACTTTTTATTCGAAACATTTTTTCTTTTCAGGATTTTCAACTGATTTTATTCGAAAAATTCATCTGGTATATATATATATATATATATATATATATATATATATATATATATGTATATATATATATATATATATATATATATATATATATATATATATATATATATATATATATATATATATATATATATATATATATATATATATATATATATATATATATATATATATATATATATATATATATATATATATATATATATATATATATATATTTTAATAAGTTAGAAAAGAAAACACAACTCTCACAACTCCAAAGGTTTTGAATGTTTATTCAATTGCTACTAGTTTCGCGAAGTTATTTTCTTCGCACCCTCAGGCAACAGATGGAGTGGACCACAGGGGTCAAGCTTAAGACATGTCAAACTTTTTCCTCGTGTCAAAAATCAAAAAATGCACAATTATGAAATGGAATCTTTGGACTGATACAATACTTGGTCATTTAAATATTAAATAAATAAAATTAATAAATATAAGCATATACAATATACAAATAATAATGACATTCACAAACAGACATTTAGTAAAATCTTAGAAATTGAAGGATTTCCTTCAATTTCTAAGATTTTACTAATGTCCGTTTGTGAATTCATTATTATTTGTATATTGTATATGCTTATATTTATTAATTTTATTTATTTTATATTTAAATGACCAGTATTGTATCAGTCCAAAGATTCCATTTCATATTGTGCATTTTTTTATTTTTGTCACGAGGAAAAAGTTTGACATGTCTTAAGCTTGACACCTGTGCTACACTCCCTCTGTTGCCTGAGGATGCGAAGAAAATAACTTCGCGAAACTTAGTAGCAATTGAATAAACATTCAAAACCTTTGGAGTTGTGAGAGTTGTGTTTTCTTTTCTAACTTATTAAATTATGAACCTCACAATAGGGATTTTACCATTTCATACTATATATATTATATATCTTTTATATATATATATATATATATATATATATATATATATATATATATATATATATATATATAGATATAAAACTTTTGATGAAGCCACGAATGTAGTGGCGAAACGTCAACTTTCTAATAAAATCTAGTTCTCTTGAGATTCACCAAGCCTGTTACTGCTAATAATTATCAAAAGATAATTATATATATATATATATATATATATATATATATATATATATATATATATATATATATATATATATATATATATATATATATATATATATATATATATATATATATATATATATATATATAAATTATATGTATATATATATATATATATATATTATATATATATATATATATATATATATATATATATATATATATATATATAACTTTTTGATAATTATTTGCAATAAAAGGCTGGGTGAATCTCAAAAAAC
This sequence comes from Cynegetis impunctata, assembly GCA_030704885.1. Classification (NCBI taxonomy): domain Eukaryota; kingdom Metazoa; phylum Arthropoda; class Insecta; order Coleoptera; family Coccinellidae; genus Cynegetis; species Cynegetis impunctata. The sequence goes on along the minus strand of JARQZK010002957.1, from coordinate 363,212 downwards.
TCGATTTTATTAAAAAGTTGACGTTTCGCCACGACATTCGTGGTTTTTTCAAAACTTTTGAAAAATTGAAATTTCTTTGACATTTATTGATTTGAAAAAATTTGAATATTTAAAAAAGACTACTATGTTTCATCAAAATTTTTCGGCTGTGGCCGTTCTCTGTTATTCATTACGTGCTATTCAGTCCAATATTAACATTCAAATCTGTTATTATTAGATGGTAAGGGAAACCACAGAAACCTTTACCCACGTACTGTTCCAAATAGGTTCAAATTATTTTGATATTGAAAAGTCAAAAAATAGGGTACTATTTATCTTTTTTCAAAAATGTTTTATTACGGCTGTGGCCGTCTTCAGTTATTAATTACGTGCTATTTAGTCCATTATCAACAGACAGGTCTGTTGATATTAGATGGGAAGGGAACCACAGAAACCTTCACCCACGTAATGTACGAAATAGGTTTAAAATATTTGATTGTTGTCTTTAAAAAGACATTACTTGTAAAAGACAACAATCAAATATTTTAAACCTATTTCGTACATTACGTGGGTGCAGGTTTCTGTGGTTTCCTTCCCATCTAATATCAACAGACCTGTCTGTTGATATTGGACTAAATAGCACGTAATTAATAATAGAAGACGGCCACAGCCGTAATAAAAAAATTTTGAAAAAAGATAAATAGTACCCTATTCTTTGACTTTTCAAAATCGAAATAATTTGAAACAATTTCGAACATTACGTGGGTAAAGGTTTCTGTGGTTTCACTTACCATCTAATAATAACAGATTTGAATGTTAATATTGGACTGAATAGCACGTAATAAATAACAGAGAACGGCCACAGCCGAAAAATTTCGATGAAATATAGTAGTCTTTTTTAACTATTCTAATTTTTTTCAAATCAATAAATGACAAAGATATTTCAATTTATCAAAAGTTTTGAAAAGCCACGAATGTCGTGGCGAAACGTCAACTCTTTAATAAAATCGAGTTTTTTGAGATTCACTAAGCCTGTTATTGCAAATAATTATCAAAAAGTTGAAAGTTGTTCACAGGAACAACAATTCGAATGAATAAATAAATATATATATATATATATATATATATACATATATAATATATATATATATACATATATAATATATATATATATATATATATATATAATATATACATATATAATATATATATATATATATATATATATATATATATATATATACATATATAATATATATATATATATATATATATATATATATATATATATATATATATATATATATATATATATATATATATATATATATATATGAAATATATTTATTTAGATAGGGGTTTGCCTTTTAAGTTTACCTAAATAGTAAAAAAAATTTACACAAAAAATCTATTTATGATATCCTCCTGTCTGCTCTTATGCTGACAGGTTCATATATTGACAGGTACTCATATTGTTGTATACGATAATCAACTATTAACTCAAAATTTTGTGAGATGGCGCTATATGACATTATCCAAATGTTGGATGTTTTAAACTTGGTTAGTCCAAGAATATACGGTTTCATTTTTTTGTAGGTAATATGTGCACATCACAATGCTTATAAAACCTTTGAATAAAACATTCAACTCTAGCGGACTATCGTATCGGAATATATTTTTCAAAAAACACGATCTTTCAGAAAATAATACCCAGGTACTATCTACAATATTAGAAACAAATCTGACATATAAAAATATGATTACACTCACCACTAAAATTCGGAATATGTCATCAATGGTTCGTTAAAAATTAATTTATCGCACTAGAAGCACTAAGAATCACAAAAATGGCATACAGTACAAGAATTCCACGATAATAATATTTCGATATGGTTTGAACGGAATCACCAAAACTCTGTTGTTACTTTTTTATATCAACATTAAGAATTATTTGATATGTGGAAAAATCGACAATAGATTAATAAAAAAGATATTCAATACCATAAAAATTATACGGTTATACTAGATCATTTTATCACAATAAAAGTCACCTTATATTTTTAAATGATAATACACTCCAAAGGCAGACGGATGGAATTTTAAATATATTCCAGGAATTAACTCATTACTGATGACCTAACAGATTTGAAAGTTTTTCCTGTCATCAAATTACTCATAAATAGATAGAATGTAAACTACTATGAGAACGGACTTGCACTTCGAAACAAATATGTCACACATAGAAATGCGGTGTATATAATTGGCATTGTCAATTATATACACCACATGCAGGAGAATATATGAAATTCACCTCAATTTTATATCAACATTGTACAAGAAGATTGATTTTTACATTTTATTTATATTTTCACAGAAAATAATAGACTAATAGACTATTTCAGCGTTTCGAAAGTCAACAGTCAGACGCAGGAGTAGTTTTTCATTCTTTTAGATCTCCTGGTCCACGATATTCGACAGTTTCTTGATGTCTTATATATATATATATATATATATATATATACAGGGCTATTCAAATTCGAGTCTATCTATGGGGATTGCGATAACGGTCAGAGATAGAGGGTTGATCGAATATATATATCTATATATATATATATATATATATATATATATATATATATATATATATATATATATATACATATATATATAGGAGGATATCTATTTGTAGGGACTGCAGCAATGTATCAACTTTTATAATTTTTTAACAAATAGCATCATTTTCAATGTTTCTTATATCGTATTATCAACATCTATGTAATCATTCTCAATACAGATTCTCCCTGATGATGGAATAAAAGATTCCGAAAGCTTGGAAAAACTTCAAAGAGTTTCCTTTTACATTGCTGCAGTCCCAACAAATAGATATCCTCTAAACTAGTCAGCGACTATCCTCCTCTTTTATATATATATATATATACATATATATATATATATATATATATATATATATATATATATATGTATATATATATATATATATATATATAATATATATATATATATATATATTATATATATATATATATATATATACATATATAACTATATATATACATATATATATATATATATATAAATATATAGATGTATATATAAATATATAGATATATATATATATAGATACACATAGAGATATATATATAAATATATATATATATATATATATATATATATATATATATATATATATATATATATATACAGGGTTATTCAAATTCGAGTCTATGCATGGAGATTGCGATAACGGTAAGAGATAGAGGGTTGATCGAATGGGGGTCAAGTAGCGTATTTTAGAGGTTAATTATATGAATTTGAAAAATCTGACCTAGCTTCTTTAGTTCTGGAGTTATAAAGGAAAAATCGAACATTTCGAAATTATTCTTTTGCATATATCTTTTTATCTTAGGAATTGTTTTAAACAAATTGTCACATTACCATTGCAACCTTTTGTAAGCTGTTCAAATGGAGACACACGAATTGCGGTCAAGATTTGAAGCAGGTACAAGGGTACTTAGGTAGTTGTTTTCGACGACTGAATTGCGGTCAAGCCCTACGTCCCGGGGGTCTTGGATGGTTAATCTTTTTATCTTAAATCTCTATACACATCATGTATTAGGCGGTTAACCAGAAATATGGTAATAATTGGCCTAACGATGTTGTTGACAAAAATTCAAAATTTAGCAGAACCTGCCGCTCTCCGCACACCAACATTAATCTTTTTATAGAAACGTTAAAAAGCATTGAAATAAATTATGTTATTGATAATAAAACGAGATTTGTGCGAAAAAATGTATTAGATAAACAAGAGTTTACTAACAACAAAATATGTCAGTACAATAAAAAAGATATTAGTAGGTATAATTTTGTAAAATGTGTTAGTTATAAGTTTAGTGAAGTAGTATTGCATAATTTCTATATGTTTTGTATATTATATATTATATATCTTTATAAAAATTAGAATTTACTTTTTTACTTTCAATTTATCCTCTTGCCCCTAAATAAGTTTCTAACCGCAGTTCGGTTGGAGATAAGGACTCCTCAGGTAGGCACAAAAATTTTGACCGCAATTCAGTCACTCTCGCAAAATCGACCGCAATTCGTGTGCACCGGTTCAAATATCTGAATAACAATTATATACAGGGTATCGTTTAAATTGGGCCACCCTCAACTTTTGATTTTAAAATAAGGACATGTATTTATTTTAATTTCATTTTTGAATGCCAAGGGTCATGCTTCATATTTTCGTAGTATTTCCATCTGAATTACAGAGTGTTTTGGAAATATTTAACTATTAAAAGTAAAATTTCAACATTTTTTTAGAAATTCCAGCTGTAATTAAAATGTAATTTTTTTCAAATTTTGCAACTTTTCCATAGCATTGTGGCATTTCCAAATACCTGAATGACATGTATATACAGGGTATCGTACACATTGGGCCAACTTCAACTTCTCATTTTCAAATAGGGACCTGTATTTTTATTGCATTTTTTTGAATGCCAACAGTCATGTTTCATATTTGCATTTTATTTTTAATTAAAACTAAAAGTGTTTTGGAAATATTGAACTAATACTAGGCATTCTATACCTTATTATATGATATATTTTTTTTATTACAGCTGAAATTTAATAAAAATTTTGTAATTTCACTAGTAATTGTTCAATACTAACAAAATACTCTGTAATTCAGATGGAAATACTATTAAAATATGAAACATGACTTTTGGTATTCAAAAAAATGCAATAAAAATACAGGTCCATATTTAAAAATTAAAAGTTGAGGGTGGCCCAATTTATACGATACCCTGTATATAATTTCCATTCAGGTATTTGGATAGCCTACAGAAAGTTGCAATACCACAGAGACAATTTGTTTTAAAAAAAGTCCTAAAATTACTTCAGAACTAAAGAAGCTAGATCAGATTATTTCCATATAATTGACCTCTGAAATATGCAACTTTGCCCCCATTTAACCATCCGTCTATCTCTTACCGTTATCGAAATCCCCATGCATAGACTCGAATTTGAATAGCTTTATATATATATATATATATATATATATATATATATATATATATATATATACATGTAATTTTTACCAGGTACATAATGGTATTTTCAGCGGCTCCCATCAAACCAAATGTGATGAAATTTGGTATCTGAGGTTGATTTCGAAGTAGAACATCAAAATGTTCTTGTTTTTCCCTGGTTTTTCAAAATTTGCTGAAGTCCACTGCTTCTGCAGATTAAGGTAGAGCGTTGAAGTTCGGTACTTGGATTGTCTTCATGTTGAAATACGATCCTTTGTGCGTTTCAACTCTTCCTCAACCGCGCTGCACTTAGCGGTGACTATTCCGTTCGAATCGTATTTCGGCCTGTTCCGTTTCAGTACCTACGCGATGCAGTTTTTTTGAACTAAATGAATTACTTTCTAATTAATTTTACGGTTTGCTATCAAAGCGCGGTTCTTCGGTACACAATGCAATTCGCGAATTTTAGTTTTTCAGTGAAATACATTATATTCTTCAAATTTTATTTCGGATTGCTATCAAGGCGTGGTTTTTCTAACCATAATAACCATAAACCATAAGAAGGTACTATAAGATTTCTCATTCACTTCATGCTGTATATGTCAAATGTTCATCCACTTATCCTCTGTGTACTAGAAATAACAAATTTTTCAATGGAAAAGTAACATCGATTGCAAGACTTGTCTTCTGTTTGGCGTTTAGTAAATAAATGCAATGCTCGCAATAACTTTTTAGATAGCTTCTTTGGTATGAACATCTCCGTTGGTGTGAACATCTTTATAGGTATGAATATCTACATTGATATGAACATTTTCATTGATAGGAACATCTCCGTTGGGATAATCTTGTCCGTTGGTATGAACTTCTTCATATGTATGAACATCTACGTTGGTAATATTTAATTCAATTCAATTCCTTATTCATGTTAAAACTGCATGAAACCTATATAAAATGGCAATTTTAAATCAAAACACTGGTGCTGAAAACACCAAACACCCAAAATTACAACTAAATCAGAACAAACACTACATACTCAAAAAAAAATTATCAAAGTATTGTTCAATGGAATAAAACACATTTGCAATAAAAATTTGTTTCATCCTCTCTTTAAAAATATTAATTGGAAGCTTTCTAACTTTCCTTGGCAACACATTAAAGTATTTTATCGCCCAGTAGATTGGACCATCTCGTCACTTTCTGAGTAGCCGGTACACCGGTATAAGGTTGTCTCTGTTTCTGGTTGGTTAATCATGAATATCCTCATGAGTAAGAAATGAAAGAAATTCGTTGTTTCTGATTTTAAAAAAAGGCGTGAGCAGCAGGGCTCCATCAATGAGCTCGTTTTTTTCTCGTGAAATGCATAGCGTCGAGATGCGATTCTAACGGATTGAATTATATTTCAAAACATCACGCTCAAGGGGGCGTTCAAGTATTACGTAACGCAATTTTTGAAGATTTTTGACCCTCCCTCCCCCCTATGTAACGCGCCGTAACGTTTACATGACCCTCCCCCCTCCGTAAACGTTACGTAACACCCAAGTGACCATTTTTACCTAAAAGTCACAAATATGTTGCGCAAAATACCTGAAAGTCGCTAAAATACCTATGTTATTGTTTAAATCGCGTTTTCGTTAATAATAAACAAAACAAGAGATTTCTCACTCGCAATACATGCGTATAATGTTTATTTTATTGTTATTTAATAATCATACATAATGTAAAATATTGAAATGGGCTCAAATTTGTCTTAATAAACTTTTATTACTAATCTTAAATTTAATTATGCCGTCTTCCAGATTTGACCCTGTCCTTAAAGACATTTTTAGCTTTATCCACCATTATTTTTCTCATACATTATTTGATTTTAGCTTATTAACAGGTTTTCACTTTGGGAACCTGCTTTTTGAAATGGTTGCGATTAGCAAAATTGGACCTAGGACCCAATATAGTGTTTCGTTTCATGTCTTTTCATGATATATATATATATATATATATATATATATATATATATATATATATATATATATATATATATATATATATATATATAAGGGGTCTAAAGGATTTGGCATCGGCAGGGTGGCGGCAGGAAAGTATTCTTCGGAAAAAATGATTTCAAAGCACTCCTCAAGATGGAACAGCAGGATTCGGAAGCGCATTTAATTACTTACAAAAAATATTGCGAGTCACGGACGTGAGCGCTATACCATTTTTAGTTTTTCTTTAGCCGTTTTTTAAATTTCGTTGGCAGTTTTTGGCACAGTTGGCACACAAGTCAGCATGAGAGCTTTTATAGGGCAAAAACAGCTGATGATGCAAATCTCCCTCTTTTTCTTTTGAGAACATTACAGTATATCTACAACACTGACTACAGCAATGTGCTTCTGTGTATTACGTGTTTGAAAAACTAAACGAAAACTGACAACGGGAACAACAAAAAATGACGACGAATACAGTCGAGGTATTCTCCATAAAACATAAACGGATAGGGTTGCCAACTTGGAAGAAACTGACGTACAATACAATCGAGGGATTCCCCGTAAAACATGAACGAAAAGGGTTCCCAACTTGAGTGATTTAAGTTCCCTCTTTTTATTTCAATATGAAAACAATGTTACGTAACGCGTTGTTCGCCCATGTAACGCATCGTAACGTTTTGCAAGACCCCCTCACCCCCCAAACTGCGTTACGTAATACTTGAACGCTCCCCATGAGTGGCAAACCGAATGGAAAAATAATTAATTTTATAAAAAAACAATTTCGAAGTACATCGGGGTTGAAGAGATATGTTGAAACCAACGAAGAAACGTATCTCAATATCAACCTAATCCACGTATAAAATTTCAACACTCTATAGTGAAATCAAATTCGCGAAGTACATCGCCTACTGATGAACATGAAAAAAGGAATATTTACGTAAAAGGCGGCGGTTGCGAACATTCAACCAAATTTTGACAGTTTTGTTCTGCAACGAAAACAATCTCAGGTACCAAAGTTCAGCCCATTTGCCGCTCAGCTGGAGATGCCAATGAGGCATGAATAACTTTTCGAATTTTGTGGTCTAGGAGGTCTAAAACGGATAGAAAAACTATTTCCGAGATAAAATACGACTAAAAATCCAGGATATGCAGAGATGGCAGGGTTAGGTAGTATTCCTAAGTGCTTAAACTTCTGTCTATAATCCTCTCTATAGCCCAGACCACACATAATTTGATCAATTTAAGTTACAAAAGTATATTTACAGTATTTTTTACTTGTACTATTTCTGACATAATATAATTGGTACACAAAAGAGAGAATTAATCAGATTTTCTAACTCCGCAAACCAGAATCTGAAAATTTTTAAAGTTTTATTGTAAAATTTAAATTTTCATATTTTATCATTAATGAGGACACTTGAAGAGAATACTAACAAATATCCGGTCCTCGCACTCGAATTCCAAAATTAAAACACTTAGGTTTTATGGCGTTCAGATTGAGCTATTGAAAACATATTAACAGGAAATTGTTTTGTTCTAGACCTAACCATTGTTCAAAAAAATATTCCGGAGATTGGCCAATTTCGCCGTTTTCAGCCTGTAATTCCGTATAAGTTCACTTTCAGCATTACAAAATACGGCTTGAAAGACTTCTTTTGAGCATTTGATCTGACTCAACCTCTATATATTAGTTTATTTAGTTTAGTGCCGCCTAGTTGAAATTCCTTCAAATATCCTCTTTTATAAAGCATATAAATTGTTCAGTTTTTTACATGGATCCATATTAATGTCAGGCTTGAGTCTGATGTAAAATTTCATAGAATAAACTTGAGTATCTTTTAAAAGATTGGTTTCCATATGAGCGAGTCCACCATATCCTTCCTCGAAATATCCTCGTTGCTTTAAGCTAGCTCTATAATTTGAAACTAGGGGAATTGGAATAAATTAGATCAGTATCTAATTCGAAATAACGGTATAATATGCGATAGATATGAGTTATAGAGGAACCGCAGAAGCAATAACCATGTTGCTAATCCCGGATGCAATTACTCGGCGCACAGAGAGTATCACGTGACGTGGATGGTTCGTGCTAGACTTGACTGATGGCGCTGCTTGATTGCCGGACAATCGGATAGCAATCAAGGTTTAATTGTCTTGCATATGGATATGGTCAGTACATCGTTTAAGGGCTTACAATGATGATATTTACGCGAAAGATTTAGGCATCGGAAAAGAATGAAGTTTCATAGGATACTATGAAATGATAGTAATGGTGGTTTCGAATTACGGAAAATTCAAATAAGGTGAATTTTTTCGACAAGAGTTCCTAAGTTTATATGAATTTCTAGCTAGTTATAAATTTATTAAAGCTGAATCGATAAGTATGTAGAAATTTTAAGATTTTAAAGATGAGGACCTATAAATGAAGTATAGCTCGTTAGCTAATGCCGTGAAGCCCTAGTGAAAGTGAATATCCAAGATTTTACTGTGTGGTATGACTGAAAATTTTCGTCGAATTCCATTCATTTAGGTAACCTTAATAAAACTGAAAATGAATTAATAATACTTTCAACAAAATTAATCAGTTTTATCATAAACTGCTTTTGAGATGATATTTTGTAAAAGTATTTCATGAATTTTGCGATAAAACGTTGAATGTCTGACACAGTTGGGTTTTAGTTCAAATGCCTTGTTATTGCTAAGAAAGAACAAATAAATAACAATACAAAATCTTTAGTAAAAGGCGAAAGATTCATCCGCTACTGAGGAGAAACCATATATATATATATATATATATATATATATATATATATATATATATATATATATATATATATATATATATATATATATATATATATATATATATTATATATATATATATATGTATATTTATATGTAAAATATATATATATATATATATACCTATATAGTATATATATATATATATATATATTTATTTATTCGAATTGTTGTTGCCTGTGATCTATTTTTGATCTCTTGATCACGTGTCAACGGCTGCTTCCATATAAACGTTCTATACCGATAATTCTGCTCTACTTTTTTAATATTTTTCTGCAACTAATTTCTTTGTTGTTAGATAAATAGTACCCTATTATTTTTATTTGTGAACATTACGTAGGTAAAGGTTTCTGTGGTTTCCCTTGCCATCTAATGATAACAATTTTGAATGTTGATATTAGACTGAATAGCACGTAATAAATAACAAAGAACAACCACATTCGGAAAAAATTTTTAGCGAGACAAAGCAGTCTTAGTCTATTCAAATTTTTTTAAATCAATAAATGTCAAGGAGATTTCAATTTTTTCAAAAGTTTTGATAAACTACAAATGTCGTAGTGAAACGTCAACTTTTTAATAAAATCGAGTTTTTTAAGATTCAACCAGCCTGTTATTGCTAATAATTATCAAGAGATTATATATATATATATATGTATATATATATATAATATATATATATATATAATATATATATATATATATATATATATATATATATATATATATATATATATATGTATATTTATATGTAAAAATATATAAATATATATATATATATATATATATATATATAATATATATATATATATATATATATATATATATATATATATATATATATATATATATATATATATATATAGTATATATATATATATATATATATTTAATAATGATAATAAAAATAGTATTTATTTTCATAATCCAAAAATACAACTCAATTCGAAGTTCGATCATGTTTGTACTCAAAAAATTCACGCATATCATAAGACTCGATAGTGATAACATATTGAAAAATTTCTCTTTTGAATTGTTAATAGCTTTCAATTATCTGATTTTTGCTTGGCAAAGTAGGTATTGTATACAGTTTGATGCAAATATAATTGGCGTTTTTTTCTGCTGTCAGAGAATGACCTGGGAGATGAAAATATTGAATATTTCTGGTACGATCAACAATTCTAAGATTTCGAAAATATTCAATATTTTTAAATAAAAATTGGCGACAACAATAAATATAAAATCCTGGCACCGTTAGGATGTCCAATAAATTGAATTCACCGCCACAAGATTCGCGAAACTTCATCTGTAGAATTATTCAGTGTTTTTGTCGCAGTTTCTAATAGAAATAATTCAAAATTATTGTAAATTTCAGCCTAAATTCTCTATCAAAAACTCTTACGGTTTAGTCAATAAAATTGAAAACATTCAATTGCCACTTAATTCTAAATTTATGTCCTGGGATGTAGTTAATCTTTTTCCAAGTATACCACCCAAGGTACCTTTAACCCTAATAGAAAAGTTACTTAATAGCAATCTTGTTAATCCTTTCATAAAATCAGATATATTGTCACTTTTGGAATTATGCCTGGAACAGAATTATTTTAGTTTCAATGATAAGATTTACAGCAGTACTGAAGGCTTAATTCTGGGAAACCCGCTGAGCCCTTTGTTGGCTGAAGTATTCATGGATAATTTGGAACAGTTAATTCATAATCATCCTGTTAGTCGACAATTCGTTTATTGGTTTAGATATGTGGATGAGATTATTTGTTGTCTCACTGGTACTCTTAGACAACTAGACTGCTTTCAAACATTTAATAATACTTTACACCCTAATATAAAATTCACACAATTAGAGATGGAAAAAGATAACTCGATGAACTATGTGGATTTGAAAATAACAAAAGTAGATAACAAACATAATTTTTCAATTTTTCGCAAACCATCGCACACTGATAGCGTCATACATAGTACTTCCCTACATCCTTTCCAACACAAAATGGCAGCTTTCAATAGTATGGTACATCGTTTAGTAAATATTCCACTTTCAAATGCCAATTTTAGCATCGAGAAAAATATAATTAAACAAATTGCCGTAAATAATAATTATGATCCCAATATTATAGACGATATGATAGATAAAAAGTTTTTCAAAAATGCGATTAACCAGGTGTACCCCCTCACTAAAAATAATATCAAATACAACAGCCTCACTTTCATCGAAAATTCAAGTAAAAAACTTAAATCTCTCCTATCTAAGCACAACATTAACATTGCTTATCGTACCGGTAATAATTTAGGAAATCATATAAAAAATAATAAATCCAAAGTTCATAAAGATAATAAATCGGGAGTTTATAAAATTAATTGTGGCGATTGTGATAAGTTTTACATTGGTAGAACTTTCAGAAGTTTTCAAACTAGAATTTCAGAACACAAACGTAGCTTTGTTAATCAGAAGTCGGATTCACATTATGCAAACCATTTAATCCAAGAAAATCACACATTCAATTTCGATTTTAAAATATTAAATACTGAAAGTAAGGGAATTAAACTTAATTTTTTAGAATCATTACAGATAAATAAATACAAGCATTCCGGTCTCCTATTGAATAGCCAAATCGATCATTCTTCAAGCCCCCTTCTTAATCTTTTCAAAATTACCGAACTACCTGTTCGGTGTTAAAAAGTTTACGTTTCGCCACGACATTCGTGGCTTTTTCAAAACTTTTTAATAAAATCGAGTTTTGAAAAAGCCACGAATGTCGTGGCGAAACGTAAACTTTTTAATAGAATCGAGTATATATATATATATATATATATATTATATATATATATATATATATATATATATATATATATATATATTTTTTTTTTTTTTTTTTTTCTTCTGAATGAGTATATATAAATTCCACAAATAGACCACTACTTTTTTTCAAATTTATCGAATTCCATATGGAATATGTTCGAAGGCTGATCGATAAATTCAATACTTCATGTAATTTTTGCGTGAAGCCAACATATTCCTCATTTGGATACAGAATACTAGCTCCTTATTCTATCAAATAATTCCCTTCTCGCATATTAAAATTAACTATTGATAACAATGACAGTCAATCCATTTCAATAGATATTCTCAACAAACAAAAGCGAATTACATTTAGAACGAATTTGCACAGTATGTTAGTATGAACATATGATTGATTTTATTATTATAGCGAGAAATGAAATGAATACTTACAAAAATTATTTGACTTAATCATGAGTTGATCATAATGATGAAACTAAGTTGATAAAATTAAACTTCTTCAAACAGACTTTGGCGAATTTAGAATTTTCTTTATAGAGCAAACTTTACATTTCTTGAAGAGAGGAACGAGAAAATATATGAATAATCTATCAAATTAAATTACCAAATATTCAAGTAACTCAATTGATATGAAAAAATCTAAATAGCGTAATAAGGTAACAGAGGAAATAACTGAGACTCACACACGACTTGTGGAGTAGTGGTATCCGTGAAGAAGGCATGCTGGGTTCGAATCGAACCTTGGGTTAATTATGGAGGTTATATAATATATATATATATATATATTTATATATATATATACATATATACATATATATACATATATACATATATATATATATATATATATATATATATATATATATATATATATATATATATATATATATATATATATATATATATATATATATATATATATATATATATATATATATATATATATATAAAGATATATATTTTATGGATATATATATATATATATATATATATAAACCTTTTGGGGAAAACTAAAGATATAAATTCATACATCAATTTCCTAAGAGTCGCTCTGGATTGTAATTTGAGGTGGACCAAACAAATTGAGAATGTCAGAAAGAAGCTTAACTCAGTAATTTTTTCGCTAAGAATCTTAACAAGAACAGTAGATTTAGAGTTTCTTAAGATGGTGTACCATTCAAACTTTCAGTCTATATTAGGTTACGGTATTGCCGTCTACTCAAAAAATAGCCGATTTTTGGATTGATTGGGCGGATACTTGGTGTAAATTAATAAACATATTAAAACAATGGTTAAAAATAACAATTTACACATTTATTATAAGAAATAACGCATGACGCACGTTTCGGTGGAACTTGACCTTCTTCATATGCTAATGGCAAACTAACTATGATTCTCTGTTATATCGAAAACATGAAATGACAAATTATGTAGAAGGGGTAAATACAAAGATGGTTACAAATAATTATTAGAAAAGGAAAAACCAATTCTGAACTGCTAGTCAGGTAGTTCGGTAATTTTGAAAAGATTAAGAAGGGGGCTTGAAGTATGATCGATTTGGCTATTCAATAGGAGACCGGAATGCTTGTATTTATTTATCTGTAATGATTCTAAAAAATTAAGTTTAATTCCCTTACTTTCAGTATTTAATATTTTAAAATCGAAATTGAATGTGTGATTTTCTTGGATTAAATGGTTTGCATAATGTGAATCCGACTTCTGATTAACAAAGCTACGTTTGTGTTCTGAAATTCTAGTTTGAAAACTTCTGAAAGTTCTACCAATGTAAAACTTATCACAATCGCCACAATTAATTTTATAAACTCCCGATTTATTATCTTTATGAACTTTGGATTTATTATTTTTTATATGATTTCCTAAATTATTACCGGTACGATAAGCAATGTTAATGTTGTGCTTAGATAGGAGAGATTTAAGTTTTTTACTTGAATTTTCGATGAAAGTGAGGCTGTTGTATTTGATATTATTTTTAGTGAGGGGGTACACCTGGTTAATCGCATTTTTGAAAAACTTTTTATCTATCATATCGTCTATAATATTGGGATCATAATTATTATTTACGGCAATTTGTTTAATTATATTTTTCTCGATGTTAAAATCGAGTTTTTTTGAGATTCACCAAGCCTGTTGTTGCTAATAATTATCAAATAGTAAAAAATAATTCACAAGCAACAACAATTCAAATAAATAATTATATATATATATATATATATATATATATATATATATATATATATATATATATATATATATATATATATATATGCATATAGGTTTGAATATATTCAGTCAAAGTTATGAGTTAATTCTATAAAATATTTTCTGAACATTTTATACCTTATAAATAAAATGAAGTTGAGCACACAATTATTTAATTTACATCGACATATATTTTCTTTAAAACTTAAAATATACTTTGTTTATACATAATTTCGAATCGAAATGATTTAATTCACTGATATATACACATACATAACATATATTTAGTCATTTATTTTACACACTGTTTTACAGGATAAATCCCAATAACAAAATAGGAAAAACAAACAATTAACATAAATCAAAAAATAAGAAAAATACAGTAAGGTAAATATAAATATAAATATATATATATATATATATATATATATATATATATATATATATATATATATATATATATATATATATATATATATATATATATATATATATATATATATATATATATATATATATATATATATATATATATATATATATATATATATATATTTGTGAAGCCATCTCCAGGAGAATTAGAAGGAAAAATAATTCAGATACGTGGCCTCAATCTGCCTACTCCACGAATCGAATTAGGAGGAATCGGAAATAATACGATCGCGTGGTCTCAACCTGCCTACTCCACCAACCGTACTGCTTCCTGTCAACTCTGAAGTCTCAACCTGCCTACTCTTCAGAGTCAAATGACGAGCCGATCGTCGCGTGGCCGTATTTATAGGGAAGGGGGGCGGGTCCTCCATTGACGTAGTTATTGACGAAGTATTGACGTCAATGGGGTATTCACGCACGGTACCAGGGCAGGATGCACTCCGATTGGGTGTGAAACGGCGACCGCTGAGAAGCCACTTCCATGCTGATGGGAGTCTATGACTGTCATCTCTGGTGTTCAAACAATTTGGACGTTTTTCTATTTATACAGCTTCACGAAAAATTCGGGATTTGAAAGATCGGACGGGAGCAATAGTTCTTGTATTGGGGAAATCGATAATGTGGACTGTTTGGGTGTGATGTTGGGAAAGGGCGTTGGTGATATCTGAATGTCTTACTGAAAGTGAATGTTCCTTGGCACGGACCTGAATTCGTCGGTTCGTTTGTCCTATTTAAGAACGAGGACAATTGGAACAGGGAATCTCATAAACACCGTGATTTTCGTTAGGAATTTTATCCTTGACAGATCTGACCAGATGGGAGAGTTTTTGTTGGGTGGTGAATATTGTTTTGATGTTTGTGTTTTTGAGAGATCTTGCGATCTTATCTGTTACTCCTTTGATGTAAGGAAGGAATAAGTTAGGTGTAGATTCTTGGTCAGTGGGATTGGAACGTGGTAGAGGTGGGGTGATGTTTGTGTGTTTGCGTATGTTCTTGTTGATTTGATATGTGTTGTAACCGTTCTGTAATAATATATGTTTTAGAGTCTTGAGTTCTGATTCACGGTGTTCGTCGTCAGATAGTCGAATGGAGCGGTAGATTAGGGTATTAACTACAGAGTTAAGTTGAGAGGGATGGTGGTGAGACTGGGCGTTCAGATAACGGTTTGTATGGGTGGGTTTACGATAAACTGAATAAGAGAAGCCTTGGGATGGAAGTTTTTTGACCATGACATCGAGGAATGGCAGAGACCCATCGTTTTCCACTTCCATTGTGAATTGGATACTTGGATGTATGCCATTAAAATGATTCAGTAAGTGGAGCAACGAGTCTCCGCCATGGGGCCAGATCGCAAAGACATCGTCTACATAACGTAGCCAGCATGATGGTTTAAGGTCGAATGACGAGAGAGCTTGGGTTTCGAAATGTTCCATGAAAATGTTAGCTATGACGGGGGAGAGAGGGGATCCCATTGGGGCTCCCTCAATTTGTCTGAAGAAATTGCCTTGAAAGATAAAGTAAGTGTTGGCCATGCAGTGTTTGATCAGGGATAGGTTGTCTGGGGATATTTCATGTTTCGTGTCTAGGATGGAAAGTGTTTCTTCGATGGGGATATTTGTAAATGAGGAGACAATATCAAAACTAACAATCGGAGTGCATCCTGCCCTGGTACCGTGCGTGAATACCCCATTGACGTCAATACTACGTCAATAACTACGTCAATGGAGTACCCGCCCCCCTTCCCTATAAATACGGCCACGCGACGATAGGCCCGTCAGTTGACTCTGAAGAGTAGGCAGGTTGAGACTTCAGAGTTGACAGGAAGCAGTAAGGTTGGTGGAGTAGGCAGGTTGAGACCACGCGATCGTATTATTTCTGATTCCTCCTAATTCGATTCGTGAAATAGGCAGATTGAGGCCACGTATCTGAATTATTTTTCCTTCTAATTCTCCTGAAGATGGCTTCGCAAAAGGAGCCGAAACGTCGAGATTTTTCAAATCTTTTACGCGGTTCATCCCGAGAACCAAGTTTTTCATATATATATATATATATATATATATATATATATATATATATATATATATATATATATATATATATATATATATATATATATATATATATATATATATATATATATATATATTATATATATAGTGAGGTTACTGAAATCGAGAAAAAAAGCCGACTTCTGTTCTGCAAAATTTTCTACTATATCCCCAAAGTCTTACTTTCTATGTATATAATCAACAACTAGTATTAGAATTTGCACGGCTGAAAAAAAATTAATAGGTACTGATCGGATTAAAATTTCAATTCAGAAATGTTTACGGAAATTATTAATAAGTATCTACCTAAAAATTCAGCTAATTTTTGTTGTGTAAACGAATATATCGGCTCTTTGGGGCCTCTAGGCGATTGGGACCCTGGGTATTGCCTCCGTGTGCCCTCATGGTGAAGACGCAGCTGTATATTCATAGTATAATAATGAAACTTATATATACAAATTGGCGAATGCGCCGGTTCGATGTTAAACTACCAACCCACCTTCCAATATTTATAATTGAGCATTATTGAAGTGAATAAAACTAGGTTTCATAAAAATTCAGGGCCACATAGAAATGAATCTTTAAATATATTGGTATCAGCGGATATTATCGAACTCGATAGATATACCATGTTTCATTTAATACCGAACACACAGCACGTACCGATGCTGTCCATCAGGCTAGATTTGAC
This sequence comes from Cynegetis impunctata, assembly GCA_030704885.1. Taxonomy (NCBI): domain Eukaryota; kingdom Metazoa; phylum Arthropoda; class Insecta; order Coleoptera; family Coccinellidae; genus Cynegetis; species Cynegetis impunctata. The sequence continues at coordinate 345,204 of JARQZK010002957.1, read as the reverse complement.
AATCGTATCGTAACGAAAGCTATACAGAGGGCAGTAATAGGGATACAGTGCCGTAAACTCTCATTCTAACCCGGTATAAAGTCCGTCGATGCTGGACGTGTCCATTCTGCCTGCGCCATATTGGGATCGACAACTTATAACCTAACTATCGTTATATTTAATATCTAAACCCTGATATCGTTTTACGATCAGGATTTAGAAACTATGGTGAATATTGGCAATGTGGGATTGGTATATGACCTGGATCAAAATGACTTAATTGATTGATGGTATGAATCTACAAAAAAGCAAATTGAATTATGGGACCAATGGCATAGACTGGATAGTGCATTACCAGTAAAATAAATTTGGTAATGTAAAATGCCATTAAAAGTATAGTACTATAATACACTTACTAGAAACCGTATTTCAAAGCATATAGTTCCTTTAGTTATAATTTTTTCACTTTCATTAAGAAACATCAATAATCATTTACATTTTCCATTGACCTATAATAACTAAAATGTGTGTTCCATTTCAGATATTCTGTCCATAATTTTCATTGAGAAACATAAATAATTATTTATATTTTCCATTGAACTGTCATAACAAAAATTTTTGTTTGATTTCAGATATTCTGTTTCTTCAAACCGTATTTCAAAGCATATAGTTTCTTCAGTTATTATGTTTTCACTTTCATTAAGAAACATCAATAATCATTCATATTATCCATTGACCTATAATAACTAATATTTGTGTTCGATTTCAGATATTCTGTTCATAATTTTCATTGACAAACATAAATGATTATTTATATTTTCCATTGAACTGTCATAACAAAAAATTTTGTTCGATTTTAGATATTCTGTTTCTTCAAACCGTATTTCAAAGCATATATATCTGACCATAAGGCATTAATATTCACATTCAAGGATAAACTTAAGGACACAAAGTCAGATAAGATTTGGATTAGAGATATAAATGAAAAAACTACAGACAATTTTCTACTTACTTTAACACAAACAAACTGGGATGAAATTCACAGTTTAGATGTCAAAAACATTAATGGGATGTGGAATTCTTTTTCAGATCATTACAAGAAAATTTTCGATGATAGTTTCCCACTGAAATGTGTAGTTTTGAGGAATTATAAACACTCCTTCAGAAACACCCTTCAAATTAGTTATATGAAGAACATCCTAGATAAACTTTTCACAGTATCTCAAGTACGACAAGAGTTTAAATCTACTTATAACTCCTACAAGAAAAAATATGACTTGTCCATAGCAAATTTAAAAAAAAAAATTAACAGCTCAGCTATAATGAATGCTCCAAATAAATCAAAGGCAACATGGCAGGTAGTAAATAAACTCACTAAAAATAGCTCCTTTCTTAATGAAATGAAACAAATGGATCCATATAAGCTTGTTAATGATTTCAATAATTTTTTTATTAATATTGCTCCTTCCTTAACTAGTACCTTGCCATCAAGAAACAGTCCCAGTCAAAATTTTACACGTACACAAAAATCTTTTTATCTCTTTGATATTGGAGAATCTGAAATTATCACAGCAGTTAAATTAATGAAGAACAAGGGCTCAAGTGGTTATGACGGCATTCCCATAAATATTGTGAAGAAATCTATTCACATAATAGCTCGACCTCTTAGTCATATTATGAATCTATCTTTTAAAGAAGGTATTTTTCCAGATGCTCTTAAGATAGCAGTTATCAAACCTATACATAAGAAAGGCGACTTCGATGAATTTGGTAACTACCGACCTATCAGTCTACTGAGTTCATTCTCCAAAATTTTTGAGAAAATATTATCGGTCAGAATTCTGAAATTCTTCAAAAAGTTTAATGTTATCCACAACAGCCAACATGGTTTTGTAAGTAAAAAAAATACAGAAACTGCCATCTATGAATTAACTCAAGCTGTCATTTTGGCATTGGAAAAGGGTGAAATTCCAACTGCCTTGTTCCTTGACCTATCTAAGGCTTTTGACTGTGTGTCCCATAAAATAATACTTAAAAAATAGAACTATATGGAATAAGAGATAAACAACTAAATCTCATAAAAAGTTACCTCACCAATCGGAAACAGAAAGTTTCAGTCACTGTGAAAGGAGTAACATATATCTCAGATGAACTAGTGTCCCATATGGGAGTACCTCAAGGTAGCATTTTAGGACCACTGCTATTCATTGTCTACATAAATGATATAACCAAATACCTACCAGCAGAAAACTGTCAACCTATCATTTATGCTGATGATACAAACATTTTAGTCCGATCAGCAAACATCTCCTCTGCAACCGAGACATTGAGCTCTGTTTTGAGTAATATTGAGGAATGGTGCATTGATAACAAACTGATAATTAATGTTCAGAAGACTGAGTGTATATTTTTCACTACTGAAAGACTAGGCTGGATCCCTCCGGATGTGTTATGTTACAAAGATCAAAAAATAACTATCAGCCAACAAGCAAAGTTTCTGGGAGCTCAAATAGATAATACATTGAAGTGGCATCCTCATATCGACCAACTGAAAAGAAAACTTTGTTCCGTGATATATACTCTGAATATACTAAAAAAACAAGTTGAATCAGATGTGCTAAGAGTCATTTATTATTTTCAATCTGTAGCTTCGTATTGTATCATTTTTTGGGGTGGTTCACCTTATGCAGAGAAAATTTTTGTCCTCCAAAAATGGGCATTACGCACAATTTTGGGAATGGGTTACAGGGACTCATGTCGAAACTCTTTCAGGAAAAATGACTTCCATACCATATATGGCCTTTATATCTACAGGCTGCTTTTGTTTCTCCATAAGCATGATTACTACTTTGTAGAGTGCAAAAACAGAAACAACACTAGACAAATTTTTCCCTATTTATATCCAATTCACTGCTCGGCTTTGAGAGAGAAGGGTCCGCAGTATGCAGGTGTAAAGCTCTTTAACAACTTGCCGAAGTCGACTCAAAGGATCAGGGACTACAGGCTATTCAAGAAATCTGTCTAATTTAATTTTGAGATGTGAACCATACGGCATTGAGGAGTTTGAAATTTTTTGTAGAATCAATCAATAGTATCGATGTTTGTAATGGTTTGTTGACTTTTTTCATTTTTATTGAAGTGTATCAATAACTATTGAGAATAAATATTATTATTATTATTATTATTATAGTTTCTTTAGTTATTATGTTTTCACTCTCATTAAGAAATATCAAAAATCATTCATATTTTCCATTGACCTATAATAACTAAAATTTGTGTTCGGTTTCAGATATTCTGTTTATAATTTTCATTGACAAACATAAATAATTATTTATATTTTCCATTGAACTATCATAACAAAAATTTTTGTTCGATTTTAGATATTCTGTTTCTTCAAACCGTATTTCAAAGCATATAGTTTCTTCAGTTATTATTTCTTCACTTTCATTAAGAAACATCAATAATCAGTTATATTTTCCATTGACCTATAATAACTAAAATTTGTATTCAATTTCAGATAGTCTGTGCATAATTTTCATTGACAAACATAAATAATCATTTATATTTTCCATTGAACTGCCATAACAAAAATTTGTATTCTATTTTAGATATTCTGTTTCTTTATTCAAGACTCAAGTGGCTATAAAACATATTCTTTTGAAACATTACATAATTTCTTGAGTCCATAATTGTCAGATTTTCACTAAGCAACATAAATAATCATTTATTTTTTCCATTGACCTATCATAACAAAAATTTTTGTTCGATTTCAGATATTCTGTTTCATATTCTTTTAAACATTACATAATTTCTTAAGTCCATAATTTTAAGAATTTCATTAAGAAACATAAATAATCATTTATATTTTCCATTGATCTATCATAACTAAAACTTTTATTCGATTTTTGATATTTTGTTTCTTCATTCAAGACTGAAGTTGCTATAATAAATATTCTTTTGAAACATTATATAATTCCTTAAGTCCATAATTTTCAGATTTTCATTAAGAAAGATCAGAATTTTCACTTGACATAGGAAAACAAAATTGTATGTATGGCTTTCGATATTTTGTTTTTTCATTAACATTAGATATTTTCTATAGTCTATAATTTATTCATTTTCATCAAGAAATGTCCACAATCATCAATATTTTCTATTGACATAAGAAAACGAAATTTATGTCTGATTTTCGATATTTTGTTTCTTCATTCACGTTTCTAATTACTATAATACATATTCAACATATTCTTTCGCAAAATCATATATTTTCTATAGTCCATAATTTCTTCATTTTCATTGAGAAACGTCCACAATCATCAATATTTTCCATTGACATGAAGAAAACAAAATTTATGTCTGATTTTCGATATTTTGTTTCTTCATTCGCGTCTCAAATAACTATAATACACACTCAAAACGATATTTCGCATCCTTATATATTTTACATAGTCCATAATTTCTTCAATTTCATCAAGAAACTTGTATAATCATCAATATTTTCCATTGACATAAAAAAACAGGATTTATGTCTGATTTTCGATTTTTTATTTCTTGATTCACGTCTCAAGTGACTATAATACATATTCTAAACAGTCTTTCGCAACATTATATATTTTCTATAGTCCATAATTTCTTCATTTTCATTGAGATACGTCCACAGTCATTTATGTTTTTCTACTTCTTTTTTGCCAATAACATGTTACCTAGACTGTGTTATGATAAGTTAGGTACCTTGCTCATTTGTTCCGTTACCTCTGCTTCCATAGTATCTTGACTACTCCTATGCTGTCACATATATTTTATGCAAAATTTATTTTCCCTCCGTTATAGTGCCTTACTTCTGTTTTTTCTCTACTTATCTTCAGATTTTTCTTATCTAGTTGTTCTTCTTCATTTGTTTTCTTAGTTTCCCCCTTATTCTTTGGAAAAGTTAAGATCTTTTTATGTTATAGTTGTCATAGCAAGAATTATGTTTCGGAGTCATACTTCACAGTTTTAGTTCCTTTCAAAGATTTTTGGTAATGAGAAACAATTTGGAAACTGTATTCTGTATGTTTATATCTATACTCTTATTCATAGCCTAGTATTTTCCAGTACAATAATCCGGCAAAAGTGAAACTAATGTCAATAATTCTAGTTCTTCATATTTGAACTTTTTATGGTTTAACTGATAATTAAAATATAATAAGTAAATCATTCTTGAATTAGCTCAATATTCGACAGACTTTGGGGCACAAATAAAGATGCACTTAGGTTATTATACAAATGATAATAAATAATATTAATTCAAGTTTGTTTCCTTTTATGAAGAAAAGATTTAATATAACGATGAATATGTGTTGAGATTTTTAATGAAAAAATGATGATATTGAATATACTTAAAAAATTTCAATATTTATTTAAACGTGAAAAAATTTGAATTTTCAAACAACAACAAAGCAAACTTTTGTATATTTTCTCAATACTTCGTTATTTTAATATCGAAGTTTTCAATTCTCTTATTTAGTTTAATATTTAATATTTCAGGCTAGCACAGAGCTCCTTCATATCTTATTTGTAACGGTCAGATGTGGAACTATTTGATTTCTCTATTGATGTTGACTGAAATCTAATTTCCTGTCTTATGACATAATTTATGTCTGATTTTCGATATTTTGTTTCTTCATTCGCGCCTCGAGTAAATATAATACACATTCAAAACCATATTTCGCAACATTATATATTTTCCATAGTCTATAATTTCTTCATTTTCATCAAGAAACATCCACAATCATCAATATTTTCCATTGACATAAGAAAAAAAAATTTATGTTTGATTTTCGATAATTTGTTTCTTCATTCGCTTACCAAGTGACTATAATACATATTCAAAACCGTCTCTCGCAACATTATATTTTCTCTATAGTCCATATTTTCTTCATTTTCATCAAAAAACGTCCAGAATCATCAATATTTTTCATTGACATAAGAAAACAAAATTTATGTCTCATTTTCGATATTTTGTTTCTTCATTCACGTCTCAAGTGGTTATAATACATATTCAAAACCGTCCCTCCAAACATTATATAATTTCTTAAGTCCATAATTTATTCATTTTCAAATTGGAAATGTTCGTACCTGTAGGCATTTCGGAATGAGCGACTACCCCGTTCGAAGCCCGCTCTTTTTATCTCACCCTTGGTTCGAATAAACACGATCTATGCCGTTAGTTGCCACTTCAAAGTTCGAGAGGGCTGGAAAAAGAGAGGCCCACTTCCATGCAAATCGCTGCGAGGTGGTGCAAAGCAGCTAAATATTAGGGGTTCGAGAGTATGAAAAGCGAGGTTGGATATTACTCTGAATAATATATTTGGCAGGTATCGTTCCGTTATAGGCTCAATTGTCTGGATGAGATATAAACGTAGCGTGATGTAATTCTTGTTTCATTATATATTCCAAGTATTATATGAGTTTCGAAGTGAACAAGCATAAAACCTCTGAATTGATGAATTTATATCGACGTTTTAAATCTTCTCATGTTGGATATTTTACGCTAACTTCATATCAACTTCGCATGTTACTAATACCTTACCAGTTTTGACTCGTCTACTCAATGGATGGGCTTATTTCAGTGAAAAAAAATAAAATTCAAGTTAGTTCTGTACTGTCTCAGGAAATAATAGTAGGTACTTATTTATTCCACCTCAGAGTTCTAAATTGACAACAATCTAAACAAGGAAAAATGTTTCGTATTTATCGATATAATATGTCATATAATATCGATATAACATGCCCTATATTTAAATAAACGGAAAAATAAAATTAATTTCAGAATTTAGATTTGAAAATTTTTATGAACTCGACGCTTTATAAGAATCGGAATTTCCTCTTAACATATTCTGCATGAATTATACTTACACTTGAGATATTCTAATTGATATAAAGTAAGTATTCATAATTATATACCTACTTTAATGTGATTTCGTTGAAGAAAAATAGTGAAATAACAGGTCAAATTAAATTAAAATTAAAGCAAAGTATTTTTTCTTCCAGATTATTTTTTCAACGAAAATTCTTGATTCTGGCATTCTTAGAATATATCATTGAGTTGTAGCTTCTGAAAAAAGAAAACTAAAATTGACAAGAAAATATAAATATTTGTTCACTCTCTGTATCCAAATTGCGTTGAGTTCCTAAATAACAGAATATGTCTATGCTAATCGTATAGATAACGTTTCATTATTCAAATTGGTTCTTGATTGATTCTGATGTGTCTAAATGGTTACTAAAAATGAGTTTGAAGTTCTACTTTTCTGTGAAAAATTAAATTTTGAAATTTTTGCAGAATTATTCATTTTATGTTTTTTTTTATATTTTCAGTCTATTGTATCAACTGTCCATGAAAATTAATATTTTCGGAATGCAATGTATTCATTATAAGAGAAAAATTAGTTACTTTTGTATTCATATCAGAAATTTGCATTTTATCACGTTCAAAAGTAGTTCGACCTTATGGTCTGAAAACAGGGAAGAGAGCATTTTTTTCGAAAAATGTTAATATTAGTTATGTAATAAAATTTGTGCATGCAAATTCAGATATATATATATATATATATATATATATATATATATATATATATATATATATATATATATATATATATATATATATATATATATATATATATATATATATATATATATATATATATATATATATATATATATATATATATATATATATATATATATATATATATATATATATATATATATATATATATATATATATATATATATATATAGATATATATATATATAGTCCATTACTGGTTATCATAATAAATAAATGTTTCACTACTGGTGAATTTCCAGATTCACTTAAAATTTGCAAGGTACTGCCGATATTTAAGAAGGGAAATAGGGATGACATAAACAACTATAGACCCATAACTATTGTACCGCTTTTTGGTAAAATCATTGAGATTATTTTGAAAGATAGACTGCTTTGTTATTTATTGGAGTTTAAAGTTTTGACATCATGTCAATATGGTTTTATTCCTGGCCGCTCGACCATCCAGGCCTTGTTGGAGCTCGTGAGCAGTGTTGTCGAGGGCCTTGATAGTGGCGAGTGCTACTCAGCAGTCTTGTGCGATCTTACCAAGGCCTTTGATTGCGTTGCTCATGATATCCTTCTTGACAAACTGGAATATCTTGGTGTAAATGGCCTGCCTTTGTCCTTGTTCAAAGATTATCTTACCAACAGAAGGCAGGCAGTATGTTTGAATGATAAGCGGTCCGATATTAGAGTGATTTCGCATGGTATGCCACAGGGCTCTGTCCTTGGGCCACTACTATTTGTCGTCTACATTAATGACCTGCACTTAAGCATGCTTCCTTGCAGAAGTGTCTTATACGCAGATGACACTACTATACTTATTCCAGGCAAATCGGATGATGAGATCAACTCGAATATTGCTGTGACTGTGGCAGCTGCTGAAAGATGGTTTACATCAAATTTTCTCAAATTAAATTGCAATAAAACGCAGATAATAAAATTTAGCTTTGCCCAAAACTGTGAACCAATTGCTGATGTTAAAATGCTTGGTTTAACTATTGACAGTGGTTTAAAGTGGCATTCTCATATTGTGGAGATATGTCTAAGACTAAGTAAACAGATTTTTCTTTTAAGACAACTTAAAAAAACTTTTGCAGTTGATATATTGAGGACAGTTTACTTTGCAAATATTCATTCTATCCTTAGTTATGGAGCAATTTTATGGGGTAGGTCTTCAATGGCTGAACGAGTATTTAAGATCCAAAAGCAGGCACTTAGAATAATTGAAGGTGTTGGACCTACGACTTCTTGTAGACCACTTTTTATTAAACATCGTATAATGCCGCTACCTTGTGTTTTCATCTACCATATGCTGATGGAGATTCGACGTGTATCCAGCACTCTTCCGCCACTGGATTATAATCATGATTATAATACCAGATCTTCGGGGATTCTTTTACTTCAAAGGCATAGATTGGTCAGATCTCAACTTAACTCATTAGATTTTAAATTGTATAATAAACTTGGTGCAAATATAAAACGTTTACCTGTAACATTGTTTAAAAAAAGATTAAATCGATTTTTGTTGGATAATTGTTTTTACTCGCTTAAAGAATATATGGAGGCACCATCCTTAATGTAGGAGTATTTCTTTTTATTTATTTTAAGTGTTCTTTAGTGTTTTTACGTATAAGGTTTTATTAATGTGATTGAATGGCCATTCGGCCATATTATAATATATTATATTTTATTAGCGTTTAATATTCGTAAGTTTTTCCCTTTTAGGGAATTTATATTATGATACATACAATCTTTATTGACCTGCATCAAACATGTACAATGTAACGATGTTAAATAAATATTTATTTCTTTCTTTCTTTCTTTCTTTCTAATAATGACTTTTATTCAAAAAAACAAAGCAATTTACATAAATAAATAATCCAAATAATAAACATGAAACATTAAAACAACAATGTTTAATGTTCATTATTTGGATTATTTGGATTATTTGGATAAAGTTTAGGTTTGGCGCATGTCTAGCTTAAAGCTACTCAACTGAACCAAATGAAAACTATAAAATAATAGTTTTAGATAGGTACATTTGTCTGCAATAAACTAAATATAAAAATCATACAACTATATCTAAATTATTACACTATTATTTAATTATTATAAATATTACACGATTAATTTATTTAAAAAAAATTAAATAATATGAACATATGTATATATATATATATATATATATATATATATATATATATATATATATATATATATATATAGATATATAATTTATATACGTTTTTTACGTAATATTTGTGTTTTCTTATCTTCATCTTCTCTTGTACATATTCGCATCTTCAGCAGCTCCCATCAAACCAAATGAGCTAAAGTTTGGTATATGGGGTTCTTTTCGAGGCATAACGAAACTATCAAAATTTGGGTAAACTTTTCCAACCGCCGTCATTTTTACAGATATTTCTCGTTCTTTCGTGGTTTTTGAAAGTTTGTTTAACAATACAGCTTGTACAGATCGAGGTCTGATATTTGGTACGTGCATTGAGTTCATGTTTAAATACGATCTCTTCTCCCCATCCGCGTTTAAACCATAATTTACTGCATTCACAATCGAACGGTGAATTATAGAAATTGTCAAGTCACCCCGACTCAAAATCTGCATACAGCTGTTTCGATCTTATTAGATCTCATCAGTGCAGATTATTTGACCCGGAGTGAATTAACAACATCACTTCATGTAATGTATGAAATTGACTATGGTCGACAAGTATGTTTTTCATGATTTGATCATAATTTAATGCACTTCGTGCGAAAAATACGACCTAAGTGACAGAACTCTGGTGCTGCCGATTCTTTTAAAATTTCCTCGAAATATACCTAGTAAAAAGATTGAATTTTTCGATAACACGGGTTATCTTAGAATATTCATATCAAAATAGTTTTTGAAGAAATAAAAATTCTACAGATAAATCGAGTTTCATTTCACTATGAATAAATATTTAAATACTTATTATATAAAATTAAATGTGGCTTCACTCTTTTCACTAAAATGTCCTAGATGTCATAAAATCGTAATGATTCAACGGCGGCGAATGCCCCAGTTCCGGACTATCGATGATAAAACTAGAGAAAGTCATATCAGCCTCCTGCGGTTAGAACTTAGGAAACGGTCACGTCATTCATATCTGGATAATGTTCCGCTTTGGGCGATATTAGATGTGTTAATACCGTGTCCAACAAGCCATAAACACAAGACGGGCTCTACAGATGGCACCGGCGGACACTCGTTACTATAGTCATTTGTTCCTGCCTTCTATATTAGAAGAGTTTGATGTTAGTGATATAATTAGGAACGGAGAAGCCACAAAATATGGAACTCGTGCAAGATACGCATCTTTTATTATACGAGAAAGGTTGAAGTTTTGGGGTTTGTAGTTTGAATGTAGCAATCTAGTTTTACTATATGAAAATGTAATCATTTAATCTGTAGAACTATTCGTGATTTCAACGTAAACAGGCAGGTTGAAGGTGTCTTACTGTGACTCTGTGACTCACTCTTGCAATCCGAATAATATAATAGGAAACTAATCAATCTTTGCAGAAAATCTTACCCAAAACAAAAATGATTTCAGTTTTGCAACTGGGCAATTCTTTTCCCGTATTATACTTAATAATGAATTATAGAAATTGTAAAGTCCCTCCGACTCGAAATCTGCATACAGCTGTTTCGATCTCATTAGATCTCATCAGTGCAACTTATTTGATTCGGAATGAATTAACAATTTTCTAATTGTTCCCCAATACAAATCGTGGTCAGTAACACTGTCTGAATAACAACCCAGAGCGCCCTCCCACCAAAGATATTGGGAACAATTAGAAATTTGTCAATTCACTTCGATCTAATAAGATCGAAACAGCTGTATGCAGATTTTGAGTCGGGGTGACTTGAAAATTTCTATAATTCACCGTTCGATTGTGAATGCAGATTTTGCTTTGCGGAATACGTATAACCAGCTCCCTTGGAAAGTTGTTTGATAATTTTTTAAATTATTAAAGAACTTTCCTTGTTCACTTTATGTCATAAATAATATATTCATACAGCTGCCATTTAATAATGGATATACACGTCATTCAAGAATATAAATTACATTAATAAAAAATACAGTAACAATCAACATGTGTATATGTGACAAGACAACCCCAATTCTCAAACAAATACAAACAACTACAAGAAATATAACACCGATGACGTCGAATAGTAGACTCTGTCCGAAAATATATTTTTCATTTTTCTTTTAAAAGCCATTTTTGCTAAATTCTTAATACTATTTGGCCATTTGTTCATGAGTCTTTTTCCAGTACACATTGGCGAATGTTCAAGTTTTGTTGTTTTATGAATATCTAGTACGTATTTATTTGATCCTCTTGTTGAATACTGATGGTAAGCTGAATCTTTAGGATACTGGAGTTCTGTCAGCTTTATATATGTTAATAATTTATACATGTAGATACATGGAAGTGCTAATATTCTATATTTCTTGAAATATGGTCTACACGACTCTTGTTTCTTTGAGTTGAACAGCAATCTGACAATTCTTTTTTGTTTTATAAAAACCTTAATCCAATGTACACTGTTTCCCTAAACAATAACATCATAATTCAAGTGACTGAAAATAAGTGAGTAGTATACTGTCAAAAGGGTATGCATGTCTTACACTCATCTCAGCTTATCTACAACATGGTAACCGACAATCAATCTGCCACATAATCAATATGATTTTTCCAGTTTACCATGCCATTAATACGTAATCCTAGGAAAGTTGTTTGTTCACACAATTTCACTGAAGGCAAGTTTATGATTCCTTGATTTCACAAAAGGTTATAATAGTAACTCGATATATACTCTGTTGCAAGGAGATTATCCAATTTTCAAGAGTAACACAACTGCTTTGAAGTTCAACAATCTTCTCTATTCTTATAATTGCTTTTATGAGTTGAGAAATACTAGAAACTATATATCAGTGCTTTCAAAAGATCCATCCGTTTATTTTTATTTATTTAATCTAATAGTACCGAGTTATTTGAATCTATAAAATGATAATTACTGATTCAGTACTAAGAAATGCATTTGATGTTATTACTGTAGGTGTGATTGAGTTTTGATGTTGATCATTAATTATAATTATTCAACCGACATTAATAATTATTGACTAATTGGATAGTATAAATTATTTAATTAAATTAATTGAAATAATTGAATAAATTGAAATTAAACAACTACTTAAGTATTATTTTTATTTATAAAAATTCTTCCTTCCGTTTGTCCTTGTTGTTAACTTACAATGAAACCATTGTAATATATTAATATAAAAACTTTTTTGAAATGAACTTGAGTTTCTTGTTAGTTGGGATAGTCTTCCAAAAGATGTTTATAAACTAAAACGTAGGTATTCAGTGTGAAACATTATACATAGGACAAAGAGGTAGAAACAAAATTAGATGCTCCAAAACAAGATTATTGTATCAGAAATAAACATTTCATAGATCTTTTGTTATATTTCATTTAATGAAAATCAGCAGAAGGATAGATTATGTAGAACTACTGAAAATTATGTCACCCAGTTCTAAGAATTGATGTTTTACCAATGAACTGATAAATTTTGGAATTCCTACAATTAAAACCTGTCAAAAAAGATAAAATTGTTATATTTTAAACTTGTGGATATATTCCAACTGTAACATAGCATTTCCGTGCATTCTTCACTTGAGTATCATAGAAATAAGGTATGTCATATCAAAATAGCTAGAATAACAGTACAATTGTTAACTTAAGTAATACTTCTTCAATATCCTTATGAATTTCTATATCATATAATATAGAATTTTGTCCAATACATGAATAAATTTCTTGGAACAAATCCGACCATCCATTAATCTACGCATCCGATTTCTCGCTCCAAAGCTTCCTCGTTCCAACTATCCAGTAGATATACAAACTCGCCCCAAAGCCTACTAGATGGAAATAATTGCCGCCAAGTCTCCGCATATATCATAGGACTCGATTGTGCCCCAAGATATGATCCTGCTAACTCCTCCAAGAATCTAGAAGCGATGTCAAAAGGCGATTTACGATTCTTAACCCCTTTCTCAGGGGCTCCAAGATGGCCAGATTAGCGCGCGATATCAACATTTCCAAACCAATAAGCAGCTGCGTAGACCCGTACCTTGGGCATTAAGTGAGAGATTATTGCCGTTGCCATTTGCTCCTTACAATAGTTCCGCGAATTATGTAACTACTAGCTACTTTGAACCCGTCTCTCTCCTACTGCGGAATATTTAATTGAATTAACTGCAATACACTTTAAAATAACCCCAAATGTAATTATTTCGCTTAGATCTAAATGGCAACTTTCTTCTGAAGAATTAACGCTTTTCTTTATAGTTTGCACGAATTAATTAATTAGTCGTATTTTATTCTAAAACAATAGTCTAAGGCAGGGATGGCTAACAAGTCGATAGCAAATGACCGGTCAATCGCAAGGTCAATCACTCCTGTTGTCTTTATTCAAAGTGAAGATCCAAGAGTTTGATAAAAATAAAGAAGAAAGAGAAAATCCGAAAAAGATGTTAGAAATATATGAATCGCGAGAATACCCCAGTACCACCAGAATGTAGCAAATATATTTATATATTAATATGTTTCGGATCTTCACAGTGCAATTTGTTATTTTACATACTTTAAGTTTAAGTTGACGAAAACCAAAATATTTTTCGTCCGGGTAAATCTGTTTATAGTCATTATTATTTAATAAATATTGTTAGTAATTATAAATATAATTTCTATTCACCTGGACATATTTTTCGGCCCCTCAAATAATCATGCTCATTTCAACGTAGGTAGATATACAGGATGTTTCAGTAAAAAAGTGCATTTCAACGAGATATTGATAGATTATTACAAAATAATTTTTAAAATATGATGAAATTTCCTCAAAATTGTAGCTTCAATCTTGAACAAAATTTATTTTATTCTAAATTCTGTGTGTGTGGAATGAACTCGTAAATTTATAAACTTTTTTTATGAGGTAACATTTCCTACTGAAAGGCAAAGTATAAACGAACTATGTATTTCACACCTATTTCCACTACTACGGTTATGACAAGTCGATAGCGACAAATTTCTGTAATGAGGCTTGGATCTTACATATACAAAAGTTGGCCCTGGCTAGTGTAGTGTGTCAACAGTGAGGTGCGGGAGTTGTTTCTAAATCCGTTTTTGACTATCTGGACTACGATTTTCGAGATACTTGTGATGTCTGATATATATATATATATATATATATATATATATATATATATATATATATATATATATATATATATATATATATTTATATCTATTTATTTATATCTCCTAATACATATGCGGTCCACAGAGCTATCAACATTGGGGTACATTCAGTAAACCTTTTTTTCATTTTAAAATTTAGGGCATGGGAGTGATAGAGAGCTGCATAATCAGATGTGGAAATCAACAACATATCCGAAATTCAGTCTTCTAGTGCTTGTTGGAGGATGCATGGATTTAAAAGACCACATCCCCTCCAAATGGTATAAGAGGTTGACAATTCATACCTGGATTAAATTGATGACAATGACTTTATTTTTGGTGATATAATGTTCTTTCTGACCACTTCTGTTTTGATATAGGCATTTCTTTTTTTCCATGGTTTTTGATGATTTGCACACTTCAACAGCTTCTGCAGATTGAATTAGAAGGTTTAAATTAAGTATATAGGTCGATTTAATGTTTAAAGAGTACCGATTGGGGGTTTAAATTCATTTTTCCTACCTTTGAGTATTTTCGTGCATTGCGTATGTCTACAGCAAATCCAAATTCAGTTAGAATGCTGCTAATTTGCAGATATTTGGAGGTTGTTACATTTGTGCGCTTTCCTGTAGGAAAGAACCTCAAACGGGAAATATTGTAGGTGTGAAGGTTGTGATTCGAGTGGAGGATTGTGAACGCAATTTCGTATAGGCAATCCCGAGTGTAGTAGTCCAAAGACGCTACGAGTATTTCCGTACGCTTTCCACTCATTTTACTTTTTTATAACTGTAGAAAACTGTGAACGCTTTTCAAAACTGTTCATCCAACGACCACTCCACGCTCCGACATTGCGTGCAGGATTCCTCTTAACACTTGCATTCTTTACTCCTCAAGCGGACACGCTTTCGTGAGGGAAAGCGCGTTTTCACTTTTTTTCACGAGTCAGGTTCGTAGTAAATAATGAAAATGTAGAGGCCTTTGTGCTTCTCCTCAGCCCCCTCCAAATTGACTTAAGGGGTTCAGAATTTGTATGTGCAGAAATGAACAAAAATTACGGGAAACACGACCTCAGGGTTAGAGCTATTCTGCTAACACGTTTTTTTCACTTTACTACGTTAAAACATTTCAGTGATCTCTATCAGAGCTTATTAGTATTTCACGTTGTATATATACATTTTGGTAATTAAATTATCTCAAAAGTTCTGAGTTATTTCAATTCTCGAATTTCGTATTGCCCTAAGAATTTTATACCATATAAAAAGACGGAAAAGGAAAGTCGATAATATTTTATTATAATCAGAATTTCAATAACTAACACATCAGATACAAAATTGTTTCATTTCCATTTATTCTTGAAAGTCTGTTATCTATTTCTAGCAGTAATTGTAAAAAGTTAAAGAATTCTTTCAAGGGAAATATTTTTTATTGGAATTGGGAAGTGCTATATGGTTATAGTTGAAGTTTGTTCGAGGAAAGCCCCAAGAGACGATGGTTTAAGCAATGTCAGCTGAAATATATTTGTTTGTTTTGAGATGATTTGCTGTTAACACTGTTCATTGCTAATTACCTTTAGTGGTGAGAAGCATCTAATTTATAACCTTAAGAAGATTAGTCTGCTTGATCTGTTATTAGGAACGAACATTCAGCGATAATCCTACAATTTGTGACTACGTCTACCCAAATGGAGATATTACATCATAGAAATATACACAACAGAGTGTTGCAGTATTAAAAAAACTAGAAAATTAAGATATTTATTTAATTTTGAGATCTCTTCTGCCGAAAAACATAATTGAAAAGCGTTCGAAGGTTGATTGAATCAATTCAATACTTCCAAAAATGATTTCTGAAAACTGTTACATTTTTAGTCGTTATTTCCACGAAAGTACATACTATTGCAGTGTGTCGAAGGAAAGCAGGCAGGAGCAGGACTAGTATTTTTATCCGTTTTAAACCTGCTGGACTACGATTTTCGAAAAATATTTCATATCCATTGTATATATTATCCCGGTACATATTGGCATCACCAGCGGCTTCCATAGATTCAAATGACCTGAAGTTTGGTATCTGGGAATGTTTTCGTTGCAGAACTAAAGTATCAAAATTTGGGTGAATTTGTGCCCCCGCCGCCATTTTTATGTAGAAATTTCTAATTTTCTCAACTAGTTGCACAAGTGCATCAAAATTTCCGATAATTTTGCATGACAGCGTGTTGTCAAAAAACTGTATAAGTTCATTTTCATTTCTGGAGAAAGAGTCCGACAACGAAGGTGGAGGGCTCTTTCTCCAAAATATGAAAACGACCAGTTATTTTGATGCACCAGTGTAATTTGGAGGAATATTTCCCGAATAAAATTTCAATTTGTTAAAATGACGTTGGTTATTCATAAATTCTTAGCTTGTCATCAATAACCGTAATATGAACTATGCTAATATGCAATTATCGGTCTACAGTGCAATTATCTCAGGACTCTTTCGTTTTCTACTCTACACAAGGGATTTTTGACAGGAGGAAAATTGTCGGGGGTAATACCACTAGAGCTCAGATTTAGCCGGATATTTTTTTTCGTTGTTTTCGAATACTTACTTTCATTGGCAATTTAACGAGAGCTGTTCTGACAAAATCACGAGAGCGTAGCTCGAGTGATTTTGTCTGAACAGATCGAGTTAAATTGCCAATGAAAGTAAGTATGAGAAAACAACCACAAAAAATATCCTGCTAAATCTGAGCTCGCGTGGTATTTGGTACGACAATTCCATGAATTATTGTTAATGCCAAATCAGTGAAAGGATTGAAAGTAACATTAAATTTTTCGAAATACATGGTTTGCAACATTTTCGCGATTGTGTTCCACATTGTTTTCACCACATATTCTTTATAATCTTTCCCATTCTGTTTCTTCATATTAAAGCCCCAGTCCATCAATATTCCTGCCACATTTTCCACGGACTGTTTGGTTTCCAAATTGAAGTTTCGTTGTTTACAAAATTCGCTAAATTGATTCCAAATGGAAGAATTACTTTTTTCTGTATTTTCAGGAGTTGATTTTTCGATCTCCCTTATTATTTCTGCCTCGCTAATATTTCCACATCTCAACATATTTACTGGAATATTAGGTATTTGTTGTAAAATTCTGTTTTCGACATTTATAATATTGTCAAACTGATGCAACGCTTGCTAAACGAATAATTGCTAGCGTTGGTAAGGTAACGTAATTTATCCGATATTTTTATCCACTTGCATTTCTGTTCCTTCCAATTTATTCGATAGCAAACTACGATTTTCGTTCTCTCAAATGGGAATTATTATACATGAGTGGAATTGTCGGGGGTAATACCACTACAGCTCAGATTTAGCCGGATATTTTTTCGTCGTTGTTTTCGAATACTTACTTTCATTCACTCGATCTGTTCAGACAAAATCACTCGAGCTACGCTCTCGTGATTTTGTCAAAACAGCTCTCGTTAAATTGTCAATGAAAGTAAGTATGAGAAAACAACCACAAAAAATATCCTGCTAAATCTGAGCTCGCGTGGTATTTGGTACGACAATTCCATGAATTATTGTTAATGCCAAATCAGTGAAAGGATTGAAAGTAACATTAAATTTTTCGAAATACATGGTTTGCAACATTTCGCGGTTGTGTTCCACATTGTTTTCACCACATATTCTTTATAATCTTTCCCATTCTGTTTCTTCATATTAAAGCCCCAGTCCATCAATATTCCTGCCACATTTTCCACTGACTGTTCGGTTTCCAAATGGAAGTTTCGTTGTTCACAAAATTCACTAAATTGATTCCAAATGGAAGAATAACTTTTTTTTGTATTTTCAGGAGTTGATTTTTCGATCTCCCTTATTATTTCTGCCTCGCTAATATTTCCAAATCTCAACATATTTACTGGAATATTAGGTATTTGTTGTAAAATTTTGTTTTCGACATTTACAATTGTCAAACTGATGCAACGCTTGCTAAACGAATAATTGCTAGCGTTGGTAAGGTAACGTAATTTATCCGATATTTTTATCCACTTGCATTTCTGTTCCTTCCTATTTATTCGATAGCAAACTACAATTTTCGTTCTCTCAAATGGGAATTATTATACATGAGTGGAATTGTCAGTAATAATATAACAAGAGAGTGAGAATAAATTGAAAATAATTTGACAGATTTTTTCAAAACTTGTTGCCAGGCAATAGTCACGAGAGCCCGGACGGCTCGAGTGGCTATTTCCAAATGGCAACAAGTTTGAAAAAAATCTGTCAAATTATTTTCTATAATTTATCGAACTAGCGAGTTATATTTGACTAGATTATTTTTTGATTCAACAATTCTGTATTAGAAAGTGCCACCGAACTTTGTTTGTGCTTTTCATGATGTTTTTGTAAAATTTTTCTTTTGCATCTCTTGCATCTCGAGCATTTTTGAATTCTATATCATTGATTCAGGTCAAATGACCTGTTATACTTATTAAAGTAAAGTTCTTGAACTAATTTTGCCGTTTTATTCCACATTGTCTTTATTACTGCTTCTTTACAATCATTTCCGTCCTTTCTTTTCATGTTATAAGCCCAATCTTTCAAAATCAATGCCAGAGTAGCTGTTGTAGTAGATTGATCCAGAATATAATTTCCTTCTTTGGTGAAGGTCTTAAATTGTCTCCATATAGACTGATTACTTATTAGATTGTTTTTCGAAGTAGTTTCTAAAATATTTTTTGTTATTTCTGCATCAGAAAATGTACTAAACCGATGATTTTCATCCATTTTATATATCGCGTTGACACAATTAGGTAATTATTTTGACAACTATCTGACACTTGCTGAGCAAATAAAAGCTACAGTGATTATTTCCGAGAATAATCACAAAAGATTTATTCACACTATAATAATGACATCATTGGTTAAAACTTACTCTTTTGACAAATAAAGAAGCATTTCATTGGTTTTAAGAAACGTCAAAAAATAATCGCTGTAATATTCGATAATTGGATTCCATTTACATGGGATTTTTGACAGGAGGAAAATATTCAGTTATAATATCACAAGAGCATCGAAAATAATCGATTATACTTATGAGTCAGTAAACGTATTTAGCGAAAAATCACGAGAGCGCAGCTCGAGTTATGTTTTAAGAAAATACGTCGGGTGACGAGGTTAGTACAACGATTATTTTCGATTGCTCGAGTAGTATTCGTTACGATTATATAACGAATAAACAACACCTCCAGAATTATAACCAACGCGTTGCATATTGAAAAATTGAACGAAACTTCACCAAATTTGATTATTAATTTTTTTTGACAAACGTCAAAAAATCGTCGTAATGAAAACATTCACATTCTGAAACGAGGCGAAACACCAAAACGATTATACCTCGTCGTCCAGGGTATATTCACTTATCAATACGCAGTGGCTATGCAAAATTCACGGATTCTATTGGCATATTCACACACATGAATTATATAATCATATAAATATCCTTTTCGGTACATATTGACTTCTCCAGTGGTTCTAATCACACCAAATGAGCTGAAATTTGATATCTGAAGTGATTTCTTAGGCAGAACGAAACTCAAAATTTGGTTGAATTATTTCAACCGCCACCATTTTTACGTAGATATATCTTGTTTCTTCGTGGTTTTTTTTGAAATGTTGAATCCCAGGCGAGATAAGATTGTTAAAGTCATTGATAATATTATGGTTGAACCAGATTATTGAGAATAACTATATGGTAATAATATAAAAAGTATATAAAGCTTTAGTTTTATTAATTATCAAGATATATCAGAAACCTTTACACTTTCCATACATAACCGTTGTTCATCCTACATTTGAAAAAAATAATATTCAGAATTTGGTTTTTTGTTCTCACTGAGCAAATAAGTTTCGAAGATAGAATTTTTATTTATTCTCGATTATAAGCAATGAGAGGTTACTTTACTTCTGCTCTAGCCGAAAACGACCTTATTTTAAGAACTCTATAAGCGGGTATATAATTAATTAGCCTCACCTTCCATGCGCTAATGATTTTAGATTTCCTGAATCATTGATTAAACGGGTAGATCTACCCTGTATTTTATCCTGTAGACGAAGTTAGTATTTCTTTAACAAAATTGCTCATCTTCTGTGATGTTGTCGGTGAATGATGTATGACTAGTCAGAATATTATTTTTCGGAAAGCTAAATCAAGAAGAAAATTAATTTGATGTTGTATGTAACATTTGTCACACAAACATCGAAATTTATAACTTACTGGTGTTAAATTGGTTTCCATTCAAATAATAGGCCACTATATGATGTCTGATGTTTATATATATATATATATATATATATATATATATATATATATATATATATATATATATATATATATATATATATATATATATGTAATTATATATATATATATATATATATATATATATATATATATATATATATATATATATATATATATATATATATATATATATATATGTCTCTGATAATTATTAGCAATAACAGGCTTGTTGAATCTCAAAAAACTCGATTTTATTAAAAAGTTAACGTTTCGCCACGACATTCGTGGATTCATCAAAAGTTTTGATGAACAGGCAACAACAATTCGAATAAATAATATACAAAAATATATATATATATATATATATATATATATATATATATATATATATATAATATATATATATATATATATATATATATATATATATATATATATATATATATATATATATATATATATATATATATATATATATATATATTTATATATATATATATATATATATATATATATATATATATAATATATATATATATTTGTATATATATATATATATATATATATATATACATATTGGTTTAATAATTCTTTGAATTTCTTAGACCATGTTCCAATTCATAATCAATTTTATAAACATTAGGTGCCTCTATCCACATTGACTTGAAATATAAAGATGCAGACCAGAAGGTTGCATAATATATGCATATGAAAATTTCACTAAAACTGCAATATCAACTTGTGATGTGATGCCACATTAACATGGTAAAATTTGTACTGATGTTCTACTTTAGAATGCAAGAATATCTTCGACGCATAAAAATAGTTTTAGTTTTTCAATTTCAGAACGAACTGAACAACTGCAATGAAATGTGCAGGAAAATCTAGCTTTCCATTACGACTATTAATAACAGTTCATTGTCTCTCAAACGGCAGAGTTGAACAATAAATCATGACAAACAATTCCAAATTGAACGTTAGTTACTATAATTAATATTTCATAAATGTCGTATTAATAGACAGAATTTATTATACCTATGTATTTATCAACATTACATTTCGTGCTCTCATAATAACGATTGCGAGACAAACTATTTACCTATTGAATTAATTAGCAAAATATCACGATATCAACAATAACAGTTAGATAATATTTTTCTATTTTTATGTTACTTTTAACGTAATATTTTTGCAAGGATAAGAGCATATGAAGTATATTAATATATTTTGTAACGAATTAGTTCTAACTCTGTGAATCACATTATTTTTTGAGAAGCTTAATCTAAGTAGAGGATGCTCAAGAAATATTGAGTTATTATTCAGGGATATACTAAGAATATAAAATTCGAAATATCGGAAAAATTAAAGATATTTGATGAGTTCCAATTGGAATAGCCTGTATATTAACATTCATTTTCATATAGCTTGAATTATCCGCCTTATAAAGACATTTACCCCAATAAATATTTCCCTGATTAGACAATTAACATCTTCAACAACGGGCATAGCTCAAGTCTGCAACTGTTGCAAAGTGGCTCCAAGATTGCTCCAAC